>LR738715.1:765214109-765244816 GCA_902687465.1 Secale cereale
CTGGTTTCACATAAGGTGAGTTTTTTTTGTTTTTTTTTTGCGGGTGAACATAAAGTGTGTTTTCAACATGTCTTTTGTATATGATTTAGACAGCATGTAAGGTACTGTTTTAAATACTTGAATTGAAACTTAAAATCATATGATATGTTGTTTACAAATAAAATCATATTCTTGGTTTTCCACACAAACGTATAAAACATCACTTTTTGTGAATATGATAGAGTCTGGGAGAGTAACATAGAAGAATCACCGGAGTAGCTCATTATTTATAGAATCGTTATATCCTACGTCCTTCATCATTTAGTTCATTCTCACCCACCCACCGCAACGCCTAGTAAAAAAGCAGCATAGGGGATGGAGGTGACCTTTGCACATTTATTATTTACTTTTCTTTTCCAAATGTAATACACATACATGTTTTCTTATAAGACCTAGCAAGTGTCTGTGTGTTGTGACAATAGGAGAAATAAACCCTCCCACGTGCCCATGTAATTTGTGAATGCACTCTGCATAAGAAATGCAGAGACATGCATCATCGACTTAGAGCATGTTAGTCCAGCTCCTGGATCTGCCGAATGCCCTAACTCCACAAAGCCAAGATCGACAAAGTTTGGCCTTATTTTCTCACACCGGTGCGACCAAATTATCCAACCAAATTTATAATAAAAAATGTATTGTCCCAAAGACGTGCATATCATTAGGTAGGCCATCCTAATTCCCCACTCAATATTAGTTCAATATATCACCAACTTAAGGCATGTTAAGTAGCACACCGGCTCTTGACTCTGTCGACTGTGGGTGGAGCGGGGCTGAACGCCCTAACTCCACAGATCAGAGATCAAGAAAGCTCGCCCGTGGCTTGCTGCATTGACCTAACAAGGTCCGCCGACCAGGAGGCCGTGTCTCTCTTGACACTGACCTCTATCCATTAGAACACCCACCAGAAAACCGGCAACCCAATAATGCGAACCAGAGATGCGTGATATACCATGGACTAGACCTGGCCATGGGCAGCCCGGCCCGGTCGGCCCGAAAAAGCCCGGCCCAGCCCGGCCCGACCTTGTCCACGGCCAAGCTCGGGCCTAGATTTTGAGCCCGAAGCTCGTGTCGGGCCGGGCCTGGGCCCGTGATATTTGGCATTTACTGAAGAAGCCTGCCCCGTGGCCCGAGGCCCACCGGGCTTTTTGACTGATGGGCCGGGCTTGGGCCTGATTTTTAGGCCCGACGGCCGGGCCGGGCCGGGCTCGGGCCTAGGATTTTTGCATCGGGCTTTGGTAGGCCCGGCCCGAGGGATGGCCAGGTCTACCATGGACTGACCTACGATGGGTGTGGGTTCAGACGAGAATAATCAGCACCAATGTCAATCGGAATGAATGGGAGTAGGGGGGAGGGTGTACATCAGTGCGGGACTGGCGTGACTCGTGAGGGCAGGCAGATGATGGAACGGACAAAGAAAATCCTTTGAATAATAGGTAGAGATAGAGATGGATATTTATTTGGTGACCCGTGTATACTCGACTTGTATCCGAACAGGGCTAAGCATGTTGTAACTCAAACTACTACACAGACACATACATAAATTTTTGGAGCAATTATTAGTATGTCGCCCCGAGGAAACTGACTCAAAAAACGTATTGTTACCCATACATTCTCCCTTTTAGTTGTTATTTGGTAAAGGCATGATCTATTTCCTGTAAATTTGAAATAAAAATGACAGGAAACTGAATTTGAGCTATATGAAAAGGTCAAAGTATCTTGCGTATGAAAAGCTTATGGAGGCATGTCAATTGTGGGCAATTGTCCATTTTATAGATAAGGTCTGACAAATCGATTACAAATAAATTCTCGATCAACTCTGAAGATTCATCACTAGTCATCAGTCATGCTTTCTTTAGGTCCCTATGGTAAGTCTGGTAGATTCTCTAAAAGTCATTTTACCCTAAAAGCCACAACATAGATTATCCCTAAAAAAGTTGAGTCCACCCTGAAATCACATCCACCAGCCCCAATGTTTAGGGTCAACTAGTACCGCCCCCCTCTAGTTCACACTTAGTGAGTTTGGGACATGTCTTAAGTCAGATTTGATGAATGTCAATGTTTTAAATACTTAGGTTGGACATTACAAATGTATGTTTCATTATTTCTCAAGAGAAAGATGGATAGGCTTGTCTCACAATCAATAAAGCATCACTTTTTCATAAAGACGTGAAGTAACACACGAGAACTTATTTATAAAATCGTTATATCAAATTTCTCTCTTCATCATTTAGTTCCATGTCACCCACCGCAATGTCTATAAGGGAGAAACATGCATTGGAGGAGGAAGAGAGTGTGTATCAAACATAGATGTACAATCTTCGATAGAAAAATGATTGGAGTGGAAGGTGTCAGAAAAGAATTGGGCACAACCAATATCGGTTGACTTTGCTTACAATGTTTGGCATGTAGATCCAACCTTGCCGTGCCAGCCAACTTGAATGAAAAGCCTCAAGGTCATAATCGACATTTGGCTTAGTTTCCACTTGTTGATCCTTCACCAGAGAGGTGTATGCATTGGACAATGAAGGTCTCCATTGTCACTTGGAAGGTCCTACAAAAGGAGCAAGGAACAAATCTAGCGTGTAGTTTGTATGCGTGATTAGCAGGTTCTTTCTGTAGTTTAATACATGCAATTAAAGTTTAGATGCTAGTTGCCTGAATTTTTATGGGATATTAGATTAGTGTGTAGAATTAATAGAGGGCCAATACATCTAGAAGCATAATAGTCCATGGAGCAAGCCGCCTGTCCATTGTAAGAATGTCATGTTACGATCTTGGCGTGTTATATATTATATCAACACAAAAATTTAAAGTTTAGTCCAGGCCTTTCGGTATGTAGTTGTTGTACAATTGCATGCTTATTTGTATGCGATTTAACACGTGAAGTTGAAGGATTGGACCGCTAGCCAATTAGGCTTTTTGAGGAGATGTAGCCGCCGCAAGGGCGATAAGCTTTCCGACGCTGTTCTCCGGCGGCTTCCCTCCATTGACGACGTCTTGGTCACCGGTGGTGAGGGGGTCGCTGGATCTCACGTGTGTGGACATGCGTAGCTATAGATTTAGATCCCTATTAGTTTAGGTTTTGGTCGTTTGTCATCTTGGCTTCGACGACGATGACGTGTCACAGAATAAAGAAGCTCCAGATCTTTCTTTGACGAGGCTTCTTGCTCTATTGTCAATGATAAATTTGGGAACTCATCTACTCAAGGGGATGACATGGCAGCAACAACATCTCTATTGCAGACTTATATCATCGAGCTCTGCCATTGTGATGGCGTTTGCTCCAGCACCAACGCGGAGCTTGGGTAGTAGTTCAGGAACAGATGCAGATAGTAATATGCGTAGGCATCATGTGGAAGGCAGTGGAACGTGTGTTGGGTTCACGGATGTCGGCTGGCGGGTATGGTTTCCTCCTCCAATGTCTTTGTCAAATAGGTTTGCTAGATCTATAGTTTGATGGCGTCTACAAGGTGTTGCCCCGCCCATAATTTTTCAACAGCAATGGCTTCGCCTTTAGTAAGCTACTTTGGAGGCTTGGAAAGTTGCATATCAATGATGGAACCACGTCGAGCCTAGGTGTAGAGGTGCTCTTTGTTCGGGTTAAATCTAGTAGATCTCGGGTAGGGGGTCGCAAGCTAGTGATATTAGTTAGATTTGTTGGGGAACGTAGTATTTTAAAATTTTCCTACGATCACGCAAGATCTATCTACCAGATGCATAGCAACGAGAGGGGAGAGTGTGTCTACGTACCCTCGTAGACCGAAAGCGGAAGCGTTAGAACAACGCGGTTGATGTAGTCATACGTCTTCACGGCCCGACCGATCAAGCACCGAAACTACAGCAACTCCGAGTTCTAGCACACGTTTAGCTCGATGACGTCCCTCGAACTCCGATCCAGCCGAGTGTCCAGGGAGAGTTTCGTCAGCACGACGGCGTGGTGACGATCTTGATGTTCTACCGTCGCAGGGCTTCGCCTAAGCACCGCTATAATATTATCGAGGAGAACTATGGTGGAGGGGGGCACCGCACACGGCTAAGAGATCAAGAGATCAATTGTTGTGTCTAGAGGTGTCCCCTTGCCCCCGTATATAAAGGAGGGAGGGAGAGGCCGACCCTAGAGGGGGCGCGCCAAGTGTGGGGAGTCCTACTAGGACTCCCAAGTCCTAGAAGGATTCCCCTTTCCTTTCCGGAGTAGGAGAGAAGGAAAGAGGGGGAGAGGGAGAAGGAAAAGGGGGCTGCACCCATTGTCCAATTCGGACCAGAAGGGGGGCGTGCGCCTCCTTCCTTTTGGCCTCTCTCTTTTATTCCCGTAACTCAATGGTACTCCGAAAATACCCGAATCACTCGGAACCTTTCCGATGTCCGAATATAGTCGTCCAATATATCGATTTTTATGTCTCGACCATTTCGAGACTCCTCGTCATGTCCCCGATCTCATCCGGGACTCCGAACTCCTTCGGTACATCAAAACTCATAAACTCATAATAAAACTGTCATCGAAACCTTAAGCGTGCGGACCCTACGGGTTCGAGAACTATGTAGACATGACCGAGACACATCTCCGGTCAATAACCAATAGCGGAACCTGGATGCTCATATTAGCTCCCACATATTCTACGAATATCTTTATCGGTCAAACCGCATAACAACATACGTTGTTCCCTTTGTCATCGGTATGTTACTTGCCCGAGATTCGATCGTCGGTATCTCAATACCTAGTTGAATCTCGTTACCGGCAAGTCTCTTTACTCGTTCCGTAATACATCATCCCGCAATTAACTCATTAGATGCAATGCTTGCAAGGCTTATAGTGATGTGCATTACCGAGTGGGCCCACAGATACCTCTCTGACAATCGGAGTGACATATCCTAATCTCAAAATACGCCAACCCAAAAAGTACCTTCGGAGACACTTGTAGAGTACCTTTATAATCACCCAGTTACGTTGTGACGTTTGGTAGCACACAAAGTGTTCCTCCGGTATTCGGGAGTTGCATAATCTCATATTCATAGGAACATGTATAAGTCATGAAGAAAGCAATAGCAGTAAAGCTTAAACGATCATAGTGCTAAGCTAACGGATGGGTCTTGTCCATCACATCATTCTCCTAATGATGTGATCCCGTTGATCAAATGACAACTCATGTCTATGGCTAGGAAACATAACCATCTTTGATCAATGAGCTAGTCTAGTAGAGGCATACTAGGGACACTCTGTTTTGTCTATGTATTCACACATGTACTAAGTTTCCGGTTAATACAATTCTAGCATGAATAATAAACATTTATCATGATAAAAGGAAATAAATAATAACTTTATTATTGCCTCTAGGGCATATTTCCTTCAGTCTCCCACTTGCACTAGAGTCAATAATCTAGATCACATCACCATGTGATTAACACCAATAGTTCACATCGCCATGTGACTAACACCCATAGTTCTGATCGCTGTGTGACCAATACCCAAAGGGTTTACTAGAGTCAACAATCTAGTTCACATCCTCATGCGATTAACACCCAAAGAGTACTAAGGTGTGATCATGTTTTGCTTCGTGAGAGAAGTTTAGTCAGCGGGTCTGTTACATTCAGATCCGTATGTATTTTGCAAATTTCTAAGTCTACAATGCTCTGCATGGAGCTACTCTAGCTAATTGCTCCCACTTTTAATACGCATCCAGATTGATACTTAGAGTCATCTGGATTAGTGTAAAGCTTGCATCGGCGTAACTCTTTACGACGAACTCTTTATCACCTCCATAATCGAGAAACATTTCCTTAGTCATCCAGTAACTAAGGATAATTTTGACCGCTGTCCAGTGATCTACTCCTGGATCACTTTTGTACCTTCTTGTCAAACTCATGGTAAGGTACACGACAAGTTTGGTACACAGCATGACAGATCTTGAGGCTCAATATGTAAGCAGCTTTACCGAGGTTTTTCTTTGAAAAAAAAACTCCTTTCAAACACTCCTTTATGCTTTCCAGAAAATTTCTACATCATTTCTGATCAACAATATGTCATTCACATATGCTTATCAGAAAGGCTATAGTGCTCCTACTCACTTTCTTGTAAATACAGGCTTCACCGCAAGTCTGTATAAAACTATATGCTTTGATCAACTTATCAAAGCGTATATTCCAACTCTAAGATGCTTGCACCATTGCATAGATGGATCGCTGGAGCTTGCACACTTTGTGAGCACCTTTAGGATCGACAAAACCTTCTGGTTGCATCTTATACAACTCTTCTTTAAGATATCCATTCAGGAATGCAGTTTTGACATCCATTTGCTAGATTTCATAATCATAAAAGGCGGCCATTGCTTACATGATTCAGACAGACTTAAGCATCGCTACGGGTGAGAAAATATCATCGTAGTCAACTCCTTGAACTTGTCGAAAACCTTTCACAACAAGTCGACCTTTGTAAACAGTAACATTACTGTCAGCGTGGGTCTTCCTCTTTTAGATCCATTTATTTTCGATGGCTTGCCGATCATCGGGCAAGTCAACCAAAGTCCACACTTTGTTCTCATACATGGATCCCATCTCAGATTTCATGGCCTCAAGCCATTTTGTGGAATCTGGGCTCATCATTGCTTCCTCATAGTTTGTAGGTTCATCATGGTCTAGTAACATGACTTCCCGAACCGGGTTGCCATACCACTCTGGCGCGGAACGTACTCTGGTTGATCTAAGAAGTTCAGTAGTAACTTGATCCAAACTTTCATGATCATCATCATTAGCTTCCTCACTAATTGGTGTAGGAATCACTGAAACTAGTTTATGTGATGCACTACTTTCCAATTCGGGAGAAGGTACAATTACCTCATCAAGTTCCACTTTCCTCCCACTCACTTCTTTCGAGAGAAACTCCTTCTCTAGAAAGGATCCATTCTTCGCAACGAATATCTTGCCTTCGGATCTGTGATAGAAGGTGTACCCAACAGTCTCCTTTGGGTATCCTATGAAGACACATTTCTCCGACTTGGGTTCGAGCTTATCAGGTTGAAGTTTTTTCACATAAGCATCACAGCCCCAAACTTCAAGAAACGACAACTTTGGTTTCTTGCCAAACCACTGTTCATAAGGTGTCGTCTCAACGGATTTAGATATTGCCCTATTGAACGTGAATGCAGCTGTCTCTGATGCATAACCTAAAACGATAGTGGTAAATCGGTAAGAGACATCATAGATCGCACCATATCTAATAAAGTACGGTTACAACGTTCGGACACACCATTACTCTGTGGTGTTCTGGGTGGCGTGAGTTGTGAAACTATTCCACATTGTTTCAAATGAAGACCAAACTCGTAACTCAAATATTCACCTCCACGATCAGATCGTAGGAACTTTATTTTCTTGTTACGATGATTCTCTACTTCACTCTGAAATTCTTTGAACTTTTCAAATGTTTCAGACTTGTGTTTCATTAAGTAGATATACCCATATCTGCTCAAATCATCAGTGAAGGTCAGAAAATAACGATACTCGCCGCGAGCCTTAACACTCATCGGTCCACATACATCAGTATGTATGTTTTCCAATAAATCAGTTGCTTGCTCCATTGTTCCGGAGAACGGAGTTTTAGTCATCTTGCCCATGAGGCACGGTTCGCAAGCACCAAGTGATTCATAATCAAGTGATTCCAAAAGTCCATCACTATGGAGTTTCTTCACGCGCTTTACACCAATATGACCTAAACGGTAGTGCCACAAATAATTTGCACTATCATTATTAACCTTGCATCTTTTGGCTTCAATATTATGAATATGTGTATCACTACGATCGAGATCCAACAAACTATTTTTCATTGGGTGTATGACCATCGAAGGCTTTATTCATGTAGACAGAATAACAATTATTCTATGACTTTAAATGAATAATAGTATTGCAACAAACATGATCAAATCATATTCATGCTCAACGCAAATGCCAAATAACATTTATTTATGTTCTACACTAATTCCGAAAGTATAGGGAGTGTGCGATGATGATCATATCAATCTTGGAACCACTTCCAACACACATCGTCACTTCACCTTTAACTAGTCTCTGTTCATTCCGCAACTCTCGTTTCGAGTTACTAACTTTAGCAACTGAACCGGTATCAAATACCCAGGGGTTGCTATGAACACTAGTAAAGTACACATCAATAATCTGTATATCAAAATATACCGTTGTTCACTTTGCCATCCTTCTTATCCGCCAAGTATCTAGGGCAGTTCCACTTCTAGTGACTATTTCCTTTGCAGTAGAAGCACGTAGTTTCAGGATTGAGTTTAGCTTTGGGTTTCTTCATGGAAGTGAAAACTTGCTTGTCATTCTTCTTGAAGTTCCCCTTCTATCCCTTTGCCCTTTACTTGAAACAAGTGGTCTTGTTAACCATCAACACTTGATGTTCTTTCTTGATTTCTACCTTCGCTGATTTCAGCATCGCGAAGAGCTCGGGAATTACTTTCATCATCCCTTGCATATTATAGTTCATCACAAAATTCTACTAACTTGGGGATAGTGACTAGAGAACTTTGTCAATTACTATCTTATCTGGAAGATAAACTCCCACTTGATTCAAGCAATTGTAGTACCCAGACAATCTGAGCACATGCTCACCGGTTGAGCTATTCTCCTTCATCTTGTAGGCAAAGTACTGTCAAAGGTCTCATACCTCTCAACACGGGCATGAGTATGAAAATACTAATTTCAACTCTTGGAACATCTCATATGCTTTGTGGCGTTCAAAACATTTTTCAAGTCCCGGTTATAAGCCGTAAAGCATGGCGCACTAAACTATCAAGTAGTCATCATACCGAGCTTGTCAAACGTTCATAACATCTGCATCTGCTCCTGCAATAGGTTCGTCACCTAGCGGTGCATCAAGGACATAATACTTCTGTGAAGCAATGAGGATAATCCTCAGATCACGGACCTAGTCCGCATCATTGCTACTAACATCTTTCAACTTATATTTCTCTAGGAACATCTAAAATAAACGGGGAGCTACATCGTGAGCTATTGATCTACAACATAGATATGCTAATACTACCAGGACTAAGTTCATGATAAATTAAAGTTCAATTAATCATATTACTTGAAGAACTCCCACTTAGATAGACATCCCTCTGGTCATCTAAATGATCACGTGATCCAAATCAACTAAACCATGTCGGATCATCACGTGAGATGGAGTAGTTTTCAATGGTGAACATCTTATGTTGATCATATCTACTATATGACTCATGCTCGACCTTTCGGTCTCCAGTGTTCCGAGGCCATATCAGCATATGCTAGGCTCGTCAAGTTTAACCCGAGTATTCTGCGTGTGCAAAACTGGCTTACACCCGTTGTATTTGAACATAGAGCTTATCACACCCAATCATCACGTGGTGTCTCGGCACGGCGAACTTTTGCAACGGTGCATACTCAGGGAGAACACTTATACCTTGAAATTTTGTAAGGGATCATCTTATAATGGTACCGCCGTACTAAGCAAAATAAGAAGCATAATAAGATAAACATCACATGAAATCAAAATATGTGACATGATATGGCCATCATCATCTTGTGCTTTTGATCTCCATCTCCAAAGCACCGTCATGATCACCTTCGTCACCGGCGCGACACCTTGATCTCCATCGTAGCATCGTTGTCGTCTCGCCAACTATTGCTTCTACGACTATCGCTACCGCTTAGTGATAAAGTAAAGCAATTACATGGCGATTGCATTTCATACAATAAAGCGACAACCATATGGCTCCTGCCAGTTGCCGATAACTTTACAAAACATGATCATCTCATACAAAACCGTATAACTCATCATGTCTTGACCATATCACATCACAACATGCCCTGCAAAAACAAGTTAGACGTCCTCTAATTTGTTGTTGCAAGTTTTACGTGGCTGCTATGGGCTTAGCAAGAACCGTTCTTACCTACGCAAACAAAACCACAACGATATTTTGTCAAGTATGTGCTGTTTTAACCTTCACAAGGACCGGGCATAGCCACACTTGATTCAACTAAAGTTAGAGAAACTGACACCCTACAGCCACCTGTGTGCGAATCACGTCGGTAGAACCAGTCTCGCGTAAGCGTACGCGTAATGTCTGTCCGGGCCGCTTCATCCAACAATACCGCCGAATCAAAGTATGACATTCTGGTAAGCAGTATGACTAGTATCGTGCACAACTCACTTGTGTTCTACTCATGCATATCATCTAGGCATAGACCTGGCTCATGATGCCACTGTTGGGGAACGTAGTATTTTAAAATTTTCCTACGATCACGCAAGATCTATCTACCAGATGCATAGCAACGAGAGGGGAGAGTGTGTCTACTTACCCTCGTAGACCGAAACCGGAAGCGTTAGAATAACGCGGTTGATGTAGTCCTACGTCTTCACGACCCGACCGATCAAGCACCAAAACTACGACAACTCCGAGTTCTAGCACACGTTCAGCTCGATGACGTCCCTCGAACTCCGATCCAGCCGAGTGTCGAGGGAGAGTTCCGTAAGCACGACAGCGTGGTGACGATCTTGATGTTCTACCGTCGCAGGGCTTCGCCTAAGCACCGCTATAATATTATCGAGGAGAACTATGGTGGAGGGGGGCACCGCACATGGCTAAGAGATCAAGAGATCAATTGTTGTGTCTAGAGGTGCCCCCTTGCCCCCGTATATAAAGGACGGAGGGAGAGGCCGGCCCTAGAGGGGGTGCGCCAAGTGTGGGGAGTTCTACTAGGACTCCCAAGTCCTAGTAGGATTCCCCTTTCCTTTCCGGAGTAGGAGAGAAGGAAAGAGGGGCCGAGGGAGAAGGAAAAGGGGGCTGCAAGCCTTGTCCAATTCGGACCAGAAGGGGGGCGCGCGACTCCTTCCTTTTGGCCTCTCTCTTCTATCCCCGTAACTCCCTGGTACTCCGAAAATACCCGAATCACTCGGAACCTTTCCGATGTCCGAATATAGTCGTCCAATATATCGATTTTTACGTCTCGACAATTTCGAGACTCCTCATCATGTCCCCGATCTCATCCGGGACTCCGAACTCCTTCAGTACATCAAAACTCATAAACTCATAATAAAACTGTCATCGAAACCTTAAGCGTGCGGACCCTACGGGTTCGAGAACTATGTAGACATGACCGAGACACGTCTCCGGTCAATAACCAATAGCGAAACCTGGATGCTCATATTGGCTCCCACATATTCTACGAATATCTTTATCGGTCAAACCGCATAACAACATACGTTGTTCCCTTTGTCATCGGTATGTTACTTGCCCGAGATTCGATCGTCGGTATCTCAATACCTAGTTGAATATCGTTACCGGCAAGTCTCTTTACTCGTCCCGTAATACATCATCCCGCAACTAACTCATTAGCTACAATGCTTGCAAGGCTTATAGTGATGTGCATTACCGAGTGGGCCCAGAGATACCTCTCCGACAATCGGAGTGACAAATCCTAATATCAAAATACGCCAACCCAACAAGTACCTTCGGAGACACCTGTAGAGTACCTTTATAATCACTCAGTTACGTTGTGACGTTTGGTAGCACACAAAGTGTTCCTCCGGTATTCGGGAGTTGCATAATCTCATAGTCATAGGAACATGTATAAGTCATGAAGAAAGCAATAGCAGTAAAACTTAAACGATCATAGTGCTAAGCTAACGGATGGATCTTGTCCATCATATCATTCTCCTAATGATGTGATCCCGTTGATCAAATGACAACTCATGTCTATGGCTAGGAAACATAACCATCTTTGATCAATGAGCTAGTCTAGTAGAGGCATACTAGGGACACTCTGTTTTGTCTATGTATTCACACATGTACTAAGTTTCCGGTTAATAAATTCTAGCATGAATAATAAACATTTATCATGATAAAAGGAAATAAATAATAACTTTATTATTGCCTCTAGGGCATGTTTCCTTCAAGATTGTAACAGGATAAGCAAGGGACATGATGTTTACCCAGGTCCGGGCCCTCTCGAACAGGTAAAACCCTACGTATTGATTCTATTGTATTGATTGTGTTGGAATACAAAGTACATGATGATCTACCTCGAGATGTACGTGAATGAATGAATATGCCCCCTACAAGCTAAAACCCCTTGACTTATATAGGGACTGGAGGTACCTAGGGTTTAATGAGGTCGGTTACGTCTAGGGATAAACAAGTCGAAGATTTAAATGTGTCTTGAAGTATGCACCAAGTATTCAAAGGATTCCATTTTGGCCATGTCAGAGGGCATGGGGTCTTGGCCCATTTTTTGATGATCCATGGGTCCTTCGCGTTAAGGAGTGGTTAGCACGCCCTAGTCCAGGACAATGTCACCCTATCACATGTTTGCTTTGGTGTTTCTTGCTGTAGTGTCGGAGGCAGGTGATGGGCTCAGGGGATTCTTCGCTGTTGAATATAATTTTCCTTCTTCGTTGGAGGTCTATTATGAAAATCCCAGTGATTTGTTGTTTTCCAGTTTTGTTAGGTCAATTTTTTCGAGCAACCGGCAGGAGCTCTGCCTTTTCGTTAAGAAGAAGATAATTGAGCAGTTTATAAGGAAAACTGGCCGAAAACAGATACATTGCCTGGTAAATCAACAGAAAACCGGGCGAAAACCATTACAACATTCCAACCATCAACCCACGCCGACCCCGGGGCCATGCACCAGGCGAGCTGCCGGCTTCGTCACCCGAGCAACCCAAAGCCGACACTCTACAACCAGAACCGAAGCTACCGCTCCGGCGTCCACACCAAGCGAGCCGTCAGCCCTGTCGCTCGAGCGACCGGAGCCAACACCCTACAACCATGCCCGAAGCCGCCGCTCCGGCGTACATACAAAAACCTCACTCGCCGACCCCAAGTCCATGCTCCAGTGAGCCGCCAGCTTGGTCACCCGAGTAACCGGAGCCGACACCCAACAACCATCTCCGGAGTCTTTGCTCCGGCATCCACGCCGACCCCGAGGCCGCGCACCACGCTGGTCAACGACACTGCCACCCACGTGACCAATGCCAACACCCCTCCATGACGATGAGCTCCAGAGCCACCGCTCCGACATCCATGCCGACCCCGAGGACGTACACCACACGAACCGATGACTCTCGCAGGCCAAGTACACTTCGGAACAATGCCTCCAAGAAGGACCGCGACACCAAAGCGCCACCATTGTCCGCTCCAGGAACCTGGGCCAAGGGTTTCCCTCGGAGCTCGAGAGAAGAGGTCGTAGACCCTCGAAAGACGATGCCTCGAAGACGGTGTGCGGCGCCCATATGTGTCTCCATCGTCGGTTCTGACCAAGGCCAGAGCAAGGCTTTCGCCCGAGCGGCCAATGAAAGCCCTCCCCTCGAACCGACACATGAGAACCACCGCCCAGCTAAACCACCACACGCCCCCAAAGCCCAAAGACATCGGTCAGAGCAGCTCCGCCGCCGCCACCTGCGCCACGCAGAGCCACCGACAAGGCCACCCCATCACCACCGCAGGAGCCAGATCCGGCCACGTCTAGTCAGATCCGGTGCCCCGCACAACAGCAACAGCCTAGCCACCGGCCAACGCCAAGCGTCCCTGGCATGACCGAGGGCCGACGCACCACTGAAGAGCATCGATGCCCCGAGCTCCAGCCATGGTGCTGCCCACGCAACCACCAGCTGTCGTCGCCGAACAACAGGTCCGGGGCCGCCGCCCCGGCATCTGAGCATCGCAGCCCCATACACGCTCCAGATCCGCGCCGCTGGAATGGCAGCCCCCCCCCAGCGGAGGCAACGAGCCGACTCCCGCATCCTGCAGCCCGCGAACTCTAGTCGATGACCGCCGAGCACCACTCCTTAACGCGGCCTGCAGAACCCCCATGCCCGACATCCAGATCTGGGGCCGAAGCCCGCCCTGCATCTTCCACCTGCGTGCACTGCACCAGGTGGCCACCTGAGTAACAACTCACCGGATCTGGAACTCCGGCGCTCGGCCACGCGCCCCGGGCCACCCAACACCATCTTCAACTCAGCTACCCTGATCAGGCCCGCCCCGTCGCTCCGCCTACCGCTACAGTCGTCGCGACACCGGACGGCGAGCGGCCAGTCCCGCCCTCAAACCATCATGTCCACCATCAGATTCAAGCGCCCAACTCGCCGAGCGCAGCACACCATCCAGGGTCGGCCACCATGCCCCGTAAGTGCGAGTCGCGAGAGAGACCTGCCGCCGCCAGCCACTGCGCGGGCTTTGCCCAGCGGCGTCGCCCGACGGCGGCGAAAGGTGGTGGGGAGGGGCGGGAGTGACTGGCGGCGGTGGTTGCATTCGCTCGAGCCGCTCCCTTGGGAGTGACGCGTTTCAGTATATATTTAGAAGCTCCCTGAGGTCGATGTCTACGTGGCTTCCACCTTGATCTTTGTTACATAATTAAGACATGTACTACCATCCAAAAAGCCTTTTAGATTGGGAAAAACTTCTGTTCAACCGGTCGATCCAATCGAAACGTCCGCCCGGTGCATTTCCGTCGGATCGTATTTGGATCAAACGGTCATGTGCCCTCCTTGTCCCACCCTTTTCTAGAAATATCTAGCTTCAACCACCGCATCCCTATCCATTTGTAAGTGAACACCCATCACTTTGTTATCCATCCACAATTCTTCACAGCTTCTCTCTCAAGCTCCCACCCATGGCGCTGCAACTCTGTAGCCTCGCCACCCTGGCCTTTACTTTTTGCTACCGACAACGCTATGGAGAAGCAGCCGCTGCTGTAGGCCAGTCATCGCGTCCCTGCTTTGGTGTTGCGCTCTCGATTTCTTCGGCAAGAGTGGTTTGACGGCTGCGCACATCGGCCTTTTAGTAACCTGTGCGAGATGTTAGGTCCTACAAACGATGGCGTTGTTGTTTCTGCAACGCTGTCTATGTTGCAAAAAAATTATGTTGGTCGTGTTGTTTCTGCAACACTGTCTACGTTGCAAAAAAAATATGTGACATGATCTCTGCTGCAAAAAAAATTCGACAACATGATCTATATTAAAAATGTTTCTACAACATAATCTGTGTTGCAAAAAAGTTCTGCAACATGATCTCTGTTGTAAATGTTTTTGCAACATGACATATGTTGCAATATTGAAGGGAGACGCTCAACCGCTCGATGGCGCCAGATCTACGCTCGCGACCCGGCTGATCTTTTAAAAAGACCAGCCGGCGGACGCGTAGCACTGCCCTTTGAATAATAGGTAGAGATATTTATTTGATGATCCATGTACACTCAACTTGTATTCTAATAGGGCTAATCATTTTTCAACTCAAACTACTACACGGACACAGACATAAGTTTTCGGTGGAATTATTAGTATGTCGTCCTGGGCAAACTGACTAAAAACGTATTATTACCCGTACAATCTCCCTTTTCTGTTGTTATTTGGTAAAATCATAATTGATTTTTGATATTTTGTAAATAAAAAATAATAGGAAACTGATTTTTTGAGCTATATGAAAAGTTCTAAATATCTTGTGTATGATATGAGTTTATGGAGGCATCTCAATTGCTGACACTTGTCCATTTTACACATCACATAATTGTGTTTGTCACATGTATTGAGTCAGATTTTGATGATTGTTAATGTTTCAAATACTTAGATTGGAAACTACAAATCGTATGCTTTATTGTTTCTCAAGAAAAAGATCGCTAGGCTTGCCTCACGATAAATAAAACATCACTTTTTCATGAAGAGATGAAGTAACACATGAGAACCCTTGGAGTAGTAGCTTATTTATAAAATCATTATATCAGATCTGTCCCTTCCTCATTTAGTTCCCTATCACCCACCGAAGTGTCTATAAAGGAGAAACATGCGTTGGAGGAGGAAGAGAGTGTGTATCAAACATGGACGTACCATCTTCGAGAGAAAAAAATATGCGAATGGGAGGTGTCCGAAAGGAAATGGGCACAACCAATATCAGTTGACTTTGTTTACATTGACCAGCATGTAGATCCAGCCTTGCAGTGCCAGCAGGGGCGAAACTACAGTGTCGGGCCGGGGTCAATTGACCCCGATGAGCTGAACCCAAATGTATGTACATGCATATATCAGTTGACTTTGTTTACATTGACCAGCATGTAGATCCAAGGTGGGATGGCCATTGGCGGAGCTTGACAATAACCTATGGGGGGCCAATGAAAAAAAACACAACAAACCAGACCTTGTGACCTGCACACAAAATTATATTTATATTACCATGTTGGTCAGAAAATAGATGTAGGGTGCGTTTGGATGCAAAGTATTTTTGCAGTTTTCGAAAAATACCGTGGTTTCTGAAATAACTACGGTATTAAATACTTTGAGGTGTTTGAATACAACAAATATTGTAGTTTCACATACCAAGGTATCTATCATACTGTGAGTTTTTTGTGGTATTTAAAAAAGAGGTCGGGACCTCCTTTTTTGAAACTGAACTCAGAGAACTCGTCGCTGGCCCTTCAGGTTTTTCGAAACTACTGTCGTGTACATCTAAAGTTGATAAAATGCAATTGCCGCCTCCGACCCTCTATCTATTGATCTATTGTCCTTTCAATGAAGTGCTTCTTATTAGGTGCTTCAGGTTTGGTAGTTAGTTTCTCTACAGAGACGGTGCAGATGTTACGTTCTTTTGACGATCATCCATGCTTCTATTGGATCGATGGCTGCAAATTACACGAGTAGCACATGATTTAAACAAACTTGCTCGTGGAGTATATCCATTGGTCGTTGGAGCACTTGTATGCAGCGGACTAAAAGCTACTCCCTCCGTCCGAAAAAACTTGTCCCAAGCTTGTTTCTTAAATGAATGTATCTAGCACTAACTTGGTGCTAGATACGTTCAGTTAGGGCGTGTTTGGTTGCCTGGGTGCATCTACCATGCATTGCATGAAGGAGCTTGGTTAGGGCTGGCCTGGTTGTGCTAATGCAAGAATGAGTTAAGATGTGTGTTTGGTGTACTACATGAGATGAGATAGGCTCAGCTCAGATTTTGTTTGGTAGGTTGCATCTGTGGTTGCACGAGAGATGCAGATACAAAATATGTTGTTTGATAGGTTGTATGATGTGGAATTTGACTCTAGGGTACTTGTTCAAGTATGTAAAATAATTAGAACATAAGCAGTTTATATACACATAAGTAGTCCTAATTCTAGCCCTTGTAGTTATTGTAGCCACATAGGCACACGGAATAACAACCAAACCAGCAGCTTGCACTACCAGCGTATCTCGGGTCTTGCCACTATCAACCATCTATATAAATTCAGCACAACTTTATCAATTCATAAAGGCATATGTGAACTGATAATATTGACATCATTTGCATCAGCAAAACAAAATAAAATATATGAACAAATTGTTGAGGAAGTTAATGTCGTGGTACTAAGTCTGACAGTAAGAATAGGGGGTACGTATGAGGAGGCAAGGTCCTAACTACAGCGAGGTTGTACACACGAGTTTACGAGTTCAGGCCCCTCTCGGAGGAGGTAAAAGCCCTACGTCTTGGTGCCCTGGGGCGGTCGACTGAATAGTAGTGTGTGTGTTACAAGGGGTGCGAACCCTTGTACCAAAGGAGGGGGCGGCTTATATAGAGTGCGCCAGGACCCCAGTCATCCCCCGTTACACAGGGTTCAATGTACATTAAGACAGGGCGTTACTGGTAACGCCAGCTATAAAGAGCTATAAATGACCTTTAAGACTACAGAGTGAACGCCTAACCGTTGCCATCTTGAGTGACTTTAGATCTTCTGTACTCCTAGTGGTTTCTTGTATGGTCGAGTGACTTCATCCTAGTCTAATGGAATTGGGGTATCCGAGTGAGATAATTGGTCGAGTGGATTGCACTCTGAGGTTACTTCAGTTGGTATCCTTTGTTATACTTTGAATGTTCTTGATTCTAGGGTAGTGACCTTGGGTAGGGTGTCTAGGTCAGGCATGTGACCCTACCCTAGGTCCATGGCATCATCATTAGCCCCCGAATGGATTGTGGTCCGAGTGAAAAGAGAGTTGAAGTTGATCCCGACCTTATTCTTATGCTTCATATGCATTTTTCTTGGGCATAATTAGATTTATGCCCCTAGTTGTGTCCCAATCGGCTGTTTTACCCCTAATTTCCAAAAGTCATCGGTTCTGTCCAAGTCACTTCGCTCCTCTTATGCTTTTGCCCTTTGACCGCTTGACCGTTAGTTTGAAAAGTTCATAACTAATTTATACTAAATCAGAAAAATGCAAATAAGATACGAAAATGTTCGGGAAAACATCACATATATGTCAGTGTCATTTGCATTCATGACAAAAGTGTTGTAAAGTGCACATCTGAGTTTTAGCTCTTACGATACCACAATGAATAGTAAAGTCTAAAAAAATTCAAAAAAATTCAAAAACAAATTTCGTGGCAAAGAATGACAAATGTTTTAAGTGCTTGCCAAGTTTCATCAGGGAATAACATGTGTGGATGACATGGCAAAGAAAACAATCAGCACTCCAAAATAGATTATTTTTTTGCCACGACTTCCATGAATGTCGTTCCCTGATGAAACTTGGCAAGCACTTAAAATAGTTGTCATTCTTTCCAACCAATTTTTTTGAAGTTTTTGATTTTTTTTAGAATTTACTATTCATGATGGTATCATAAGAGCTAAAACTAGGATGGGAACTTTCCAACACTTTTGTCATGAATGTAAATGACACTGACATATAGGTGATGTTTTACCAAACATTTTGGTATCTTATTTGCATTTTTCTGCTTTAGTATTAATTAGTTATGAAGTTTTCAAACTGGCGGTCAAACGGTCAAAGGGCAAAATCATAAGAGGAGCGAAGTGACTTGGACATAAGGGGTGACTTTCGAAAATTAGGGGTAAAACAGCCGAGTGGGACACAACTAGGGGCATAAATCTAATTATCCCTTTTTATTGAGTCGCCTTGGTCGATTCAGAAGTCGTCGAGTGAACAATGTTGGTGATCTTTGAGTGTCGATATGGTACGAAATCTTCGGCATGATAGATTACTCTGCGATTCCCGGATCTCACGGGATACGAAATTTCGGGGAAGCGCGCGGGACGGAGCGCGACGTAGTAAACGGGGTGGATAGACATGGGCGCCTTGATTCTCCCGTCACCTTTTTCGCCATGTATCGGGTGTGCGACTCTTACGGGATTTGACACGATCACTTGGGTCCACGAGTCAGTCACTCGGAAATAGGCCCATAAAAGGCGTCGAGGCCGATGCATTTGCACAGTGCGCCTTATTCCCCTTCTTATTCCTCTGCTTCTCCACCGCATTCCCCTCTGCTCTCAAAGCTGCTGCTCCACCCATACTCCATCCATCGCAATGGAAAGGACAAGACGACGGCCCTGCAGCGCGCGAAGAAGGCGATGGCAACGGCAAAGGGCAAGAAGACGAGTCGAGGATTGTCGTCGAGGTTTGGTCTGCCGCCAAGTTGGATCCAGGGAGACTGGATTCGATCTACGATCCAGATGGAAGATTTGGAAGACCTGGCCGACGCGGGCTTGATTGTCCACGGATCGTGGAGGTTGCCGGGGAGCGAGACCAAGCCTCAACCACATGAGGGTGAGTGTGTTCTCCTCACAACTCATGTCGACCGCGGTTTCACTCTGCCTCTGCACCATTTTTCCGGGGTTTCTTGAACTTTTTTGGTGCCCAATTTCATCATTTCTCTCCCAACACAATCACATACCTCGCTGCGTGTGACAACCCACCTCCCCGCGATGGATCCATGCCGGTCGACGTCCCCCCCCACCCTTGACGGGGCAATCGCCGCCGCCGGCCTCCGTTGCCACCGGCGCCTTCAGCCAGAACCCCGAACCGCCGCCGCGCCGCCGGACATGTCCGGAGGTGCCCGGACATGTCCAGCCTCCCCACTGTCTGTGTGACTGCCAGTGGGCCCTAGCAAGCGCCACCGACGGACATGTCCGCTCTGGTCTGGACATGTCCATCCCTGGGAGGTAGTTTTCCCTCCAAGTCCCCAGTTCTGTCATAAATATGTATGCATCTTTGTGTGGCTGTAACTTTCTGTGTGGTGATCCAAATGGAGCATATAATATGTCAAAATGTTCGTGGTGATATGCTCTTCATATTGTTGTACTATGGCATGCTTGTTTGAGTTCATCTTGATGCCCTAATCATCATTGCAAGAGTGCTATATGTCTAAAACTGCTGGAAACTGTTGTTTTGTTAGCATGTTTGTGATGCGATAACTTTGTGCATGTTGGTCCAAATGGAGTGTGTGATATGTCAAAATGTTCATTGCGAAGTACTCTACATGATAGTTGCTGAAGCATTCATGTTAGGTCCCATATTTCCATGTTAATCTCTGTTGCAAAAGTGCATGTGGCTGTTAAGTGCTGAAACTTGTTATGAGATGCTGATTTGTCTTGTTCTTAGCTATTGGTGTGATTGTCTTTTGTGCCACCTGTCAATATGTTTTAGAAGCACAATCATGCCATCTTTGATGTGGTGCAATCCACTTTTCATGATATGCCTTGTGGTGTTTGTAACAAGATTTTAAAGTAGCTTACTCGCTGTTGTTGTTTCCTGAGACTTGTTAAAAACTACCAAGCCTGTAACTGTTAACCTGATGCTATGTTTGCTTGATGCCCTAGTCAAATCCATGCTTGTTATGAGAAGCCCAATGATCATGTCTTGTTGTCCACGTTATGCTCTATCCATCCATGTCCTTGTTTGCCATTATACCCTACTGTAGCTTATTTATTTCTTGCTCTCAAGTTGCTATAAATGTACCTGTCAGACTGTTATCAGCATGATCAATTTGGTGAAGCTTGTTGTTATTGATCCATGCTCCTATGAAGTTGTTTGATGTATGCTATGTCTAGTACATGTCCATGATCTTTATATACTTAGTAGAGTTGATATGCTTGTGGTTTTGTGCCTTCGAAGGCAGCATCGTGATGATATTTTTGCCTTCCCAGATTTTGGCTAAGTCTAAGAAATCTGTAAACTTATTGAATTTTGCCATGCTTGTTTAATTGTGTTCCAGCAAGTTTTTGGGTGTGCTCTAAGCTCATGCTAGTTAAATATCATGTCTATTTCACATCCATGCCTCTTGTTATCATGTTTGGGTGTTGTAGCATATATATACCTTGCTCTAAAGTTGCTATGTTGCTGTTTTTGGACAGCTTGTTGTTATATCTTGTTTCATGTGTATGTGTTGAACCGTTGCTCCGTTTTGAGCATGTCCTATATGAAACTTGTGTGTTTTTGCATGTAGAAGCATAATATCATGTTGTTGACGTGTTTGGAGTGTGTTTGCTTGTTGTTTGGATGCATCCTGCATAATTGCCATGCTTAACTTGTTTTGCTCATATCTTCTAGGCCGTAGCTCCGAATTAAATAAACTTTGTATGTAACTTGACTAGAATTTCGAGTAGATCATCATGGTGCATGTTAACTTGTTGTTTAACAACTTAAACTTAAGGTTTGTTCAGATCTGGACCAATTTCGAAATGTGCATATGAGGACTTACCGGAATTGTTATATGTTGATCCCGGCCTCATTTAAACTTGTTGGTTTGTGTTGCTCTCGTGTGCTTCATCCCTTGCCATGTTTTGCATCATATAGACTTGTCATGCATCATACTTGGTTGAGCATCTTGTCATGTTCTTGAGTGATGTGTTTACCATGTTGTGTACTTCTTCTCGCTAGTTCATTATCCGTTGCGTTCGTGAGGATTCATTCGACTTCACTTGGTTCGTCTTAGAGGCTTCTTCTTCGTCTTCTTCACGGGCTCGTTCTTCTTCCTAGCGGGATCTCAGGCAAGATGACCATCACCTTGGATACCTTTACTATCATTGCCATGCTAGTTGTCTTGATGCTATCGCTATATGTCACGCTACCTATCATTTATTGTTAGCATCTCTCCTTGTTGCCATGAACCCTCTAACCTTTGACACCTTCCCAGCAAACCGTTGTTTGGCTATGTTACCCGCTTGCTCAGCCCCTCTTATAGCGTTGCTAGTTGCAGGTGAAGATGAAGATTGCTCCATGTTGGAACTTGTTGTTGGAATATCACAATATATCTTAAATATATTAACACACCTTTATACTTGGCAATGGGTGGAATGCTTGGCCTTTTGCTCGGTGTTTTGTTCCACTCATGCCACCTTAGGAGCCGATAAACCGGCATTATGTTCCTTGATTTTGCATTCCTAACACGGTTGGGTATATGGGGACCCCTTGACAGTTCGCCTTTGAATAAAACTCCTCCAATAAGGCCCAGCTTTGGTTTTATTTGCAACATAATAAAAAATTCATTAATTAATTGCATAGGGAGTTAGCGCTACCCGAGGATTCTTCTACATACAGGGGGGCCAGTGCTGATGGTGTTGGTCTCGAACGGGGGTTCTGCGGGGCCGCCACGGGGAAACTCGAGGTATCTGGCTCCCGTAAAATCACCCATCCGGTCGTGGCCTGAGACGAGATACGCGCGGCTACTATCAGGATGTCGGCACGCCGGGAGGTCTTGCTGGACTTGTTTTACCATTTTCAAAATGTCTTGTGCACCGGGATTTCGAGCCTGATCGGATTGTCCCTAAGACAAGGGGTAATATTATTATTATCTCTGCTGATCGTGAGAGGTTGTGATGGGCTAAGTTGGGACACCCCTGCAGGGTTATGATCTTTCGAAAGACGTGCCCGCGGTTATGTGGCAGATTAGAATTTGTTAATGTCCTTTTGTAGAAAACTTGACAGATGATCCGTAATAAAATAGACAAACCACGTGAGTAACCGTGACCGTCCCTTTTCATTTTGAGAAGAGAACACGGTGGGGTTATGTTTGACTCGTAAGTAGTTCAGGATCTTTAGCGATCATTACTAGTTGGCGACCATTTGTGTAGATGCTCATATTATTCTTGTACTCGTAAGTTAGCCACCATACATATTGCTTAGCCACTGCTGCAACCTCACCACTATCCTTTTCCATACCCCATTAAGCTTTGCTAGTCTTGTTACCCATGTTTATGGGATTGCTGAGTCCTTGTGGCTCACAGATACTACAACATCAGTTGCAGGTGCAGGTTTCCGATGACTTGACGCGAGAGCGATGTCCTTTTGTTGGAGTTCTTTCTTCTTTTGCTTCGTCAGTCTTGGGTTAGGTTCCGGGTCAGCAGCCTGGGATAGCAGATGGTTGTTGTCGTGCTTTTCATGTTTGCATCCATAGTCGGATGCCTTGTATTGATGTTAGTTGTATTTAGGTGACTTGTATGAATTGTTGTATCCCCATGTATTTATGTAATGGTACGATGTAAAGATATCCATCTTGCTAAGCGCCCAAAATGCGGTTGTGTCCCAATCACGAGTGTATCACGTGATCGAAATAGAATCGCATCTTGGGCCTGACTAGTTGGTATCAGAACATTGACCGACCATAGGAGCCCCCTTGATTGATCGTAGCTTGGCCGTTGTCAAGTCTAGAAGAAAACTTTTTTGGAGTCTAGTTATATCGGAGAGTAGGAATTCTTTTTACTCCTCAGTCCCTTCGTCGCTCTGGTGAAGAATCTTGATGTAGGTGTTTTTTATTACTCCTCTTACCCTTCAATTTTTTTAGGATCAGGCGGTTAGTTTTCGTTCGTTGCGATGTCTGTTCTTTTCATTTGGTGCATCTCTCGTCAAGTCGATTTGACCCTCCTTGTCTTTTGCTTCAATCCTTGGTCTTTCCAACCGATCACTACTAGGAAAAGGCCTACTAATGGCGCACCTAATTTGGCCATTAATGGCGCATTAGTGGTGCACCATTACTAGCACGCCATTAGTATTTGATACTAATGGCGCACCTCTGGTGCGCCATTAGTATCTGGTATACTAATTGCGCACCGTAGATGCGCCATTAGTGTGCACAGTAGTGCGCCATTAGTATGCCTCCCAGGGGCCATGTGTACCCAGGTGCTTTGGCATACTAATGGCGCACTCAGGCAGGATGCGCCATTAGTAATGTCCGCATAGTAATGGCGCACTGGCTAGTAATGCGCCATTAGTATGCTTTGGCATACTAATGGCGCACTGTGCTGTGATGCGCCATTAGTATGAATATTAGGTTTTTTTAATATTATTTTTCTGTTTTTTTGCACAGATTACAAAATGTATAATTGCACAGAATATAGACATCACACATCAACAAAAAATTCATCGAATACAATAGAAGATTAGTCTCTGAATACAATTCATCATATGAGTCTCCGAATACAATTCATCATATTAGTCTCCGAATTGAAAAGACCGAACAAAGATAGAACAATATATTACAAGTCTCGAGACCGCGAGTAGCGAGTTTGTCTTCACATTACAAGTCGATATCGATCATCTAAACTACCATGACATAGAAGAGAGCTGCGGTCATCACGATGAGCATCATCACGATGAAACTCGTCTTCATCCGGTTCCTCCAACGCTCCCTCCTCTCTCCCGCTAGATAGCGGGCGTATCTAGATTCGGCCTCGGCCCTAGTGGTGTACCCTTTGTAACTGTTACCGCTGAATCGGTGAACCTGTCTCCGACACTCCTCCCAGTCGTCGTAGACTCCGGGAACCTTACCCTTGTACACGACATACGACGGCATCGCTATGCACTAGCCAAACGAAACGTTAGTACCAATTCACAGACAATTCATAAGCAATATATAAGTATGCAACAGAACGATCGAAAGAGAAAAGCAAGACATTAATAGCATTGATTACATCTAAGTTGAACGACTCTCGAAACCAAAGAGACATACTACAAGTTCATTAAAGTTTAATTACAACATGAGCCAATCGATGTTTCAGAACTAGACACAACATCACTGCTTTCGACTCGACTGAATGCACCGGAGCGTGGATGAAGCCGCCGTCTACCGTGGGAGTCATGAAATCACGGGCGTTGTCAGCCTGCATTTGTAGCATTGTGTCGATGTCACTGTTCGACGGTTGATTTCTGAGGTAGAACTTCCCCGAGGTACGAAGGACATCTTGATGGATGATTTCCGCAAACTCCGACTGGATGTGAAAGAAATCTTGTCTGATGTCCGCGTCCTGGATTGCCGACACGCGCGCGGCCCAATCTTTGAGCTTACTCGGTAGCAGAAGTTGATGATGGTCCCGTACGATCGCCCGCATGTGATGGATGGCGTAGTAGGCACCCTTCTGACCGCCAGGCGGCTGCTTGACGCAGCAGAACGTCGTGCTGTGGGAGAACACGTGCTTGCCGTACTTACGAGCTGTCCTGGTGAAGGTGCCTCCAGATTTGGCGTAGCCGGGGAGAACATCATCAAGAACCTTCTTGACATTTGTGTAGTCTACAGCCGACTGACGGTCCGGGTCAAAATACGTGGCCATGGAATATTTGGGGCTTAGTAGGATGAGCGTGCACTGTGTGTCACTGCAGAAAACACGGAATGTTAAAAGGAGAACGATCGAAATCTAAGAATTCATATGTTACGGGGCGGTTGAGGCGGAGGACTTACTCGGGAAAGTAAGGCACGAGGAAGTTATCCTTATCTCGGTTTGCCAGAATGACGCCTTCGAGGTAAGAACTCGCGACTTGCCGGTCCCCAGTGCTGCCCAAGAACTTGGCACGCATGTAGAAGGGGTCGACTATCATGATGTCCGGGGTCTTGTCGCGAATGATCCGCATCTCCATACTCAGCGAAAATAGCCGAATGAAGGTGTAGTGCAGCGGAAGAAGGTTCAACCTAGCGTGGATGTTATCAAACCGCAGGACGATCGTACCCCCGATGGAGTTATCCACAAAGCCCTTGCCCTCCGACACCTTGGCCGCGAAAACCGGGTATGCCACATCCTTCTCTCTGAGACGCCGCTTCTCCAAAGAAAGAACACTGTCATGCAGACTCCGCATAGCACCGGTTGCAGCATCGAGCATATTTGTCGGTAGCATCGGCCTACCCGCCACATGCACCCTCCTCATTACATCCTCAGGTGAAGGTGGCCCGTCCTGAGCACGGATCGCACCCTTGTTAGTTTTTCTTTTGCGTGCCTTCTTCTTGATCTCCTGAATTGGGACTGAGTTCTGCTCAGAGACCGCCATCTTTAGTGTGTTGGGGCTGATAATATTTCGCACCTCGCCTATCTGAGGCTCGGTGAAGTCGGCAGCTAGAGGCGTCTCCTGAGAGCTGAACGGCAGACGACGCCTGTTGCAACTTTGCTTCTCCGCGGTACCGGCTTGATCGCGCACGTCTTTTATTGGGTTGGGTTCTTGAGAAGGAGCCCCCATGAAGTCGTCACCGTACCCATGATCGGCAAAGTACTGATCGACGTTGGCAAATGTATCGTCGTCATCATCGTTCTGATCCTGTGCCATATGCATGTTTGGATCCAGTGGCATAGGGATTTCCGGCACCGTTGCGGCGGACTTGCCATGGGGACGACTTGGCGCCGGCACGACTGGCGGTGTTGTCTTTGGGGTGGTTTCCCCCGCCCCCAAATGAATCTGGCTCTTCGGCCAAAGCAGGGGCCATCTCAGGTAGGCGCTGAGGGTCATGACGTCATCATCGTCGGCCCCGACGGGTTGAATCGGAGGTAACACCTCGTCGCAGCCTGGCAGCACCCGAACTAGTTGAACCCTAAACAAGTTGGGTGGCATCTGGGTACCGTGGAACAAGGGGTTGCCCGGTTGAACGATTTTGCCCTTGGCGACATCGACCAACTCGTTGTTCACAAAGTGCAGGAGAGTGCACGGAACGTCGGCGGCGCCCTGCGAAAACATGTAGGGCGTCAGGGATGCCCAGTCAAAGGCAAGGAGATGAAGTCCTCGGCCGAGAGACGCTTAATTAGTTACCGTGATGATGGCGTCGAGCTCGGCTAATGTCGAGGCACCGCCAACGGCGGCGTGCAGTTGACGGAGGGGCCGCTTGCTGCAGAGGTGCCGGCCGGCGTACACCCGGGTGCATTAAGCTCCCGTGCCGGCGTCGGAGACACCAATGCCGCCTCCGCCGGAGACACCAATGGCCCCGCCATCGCGTTCTGCGAGTTTCTGGCCATGAAGCTGGGAATCGGGGGCGGCCCCTGTTGGCCGCCCGCAATCCACGCCTGCAACCCCCCGATCAAGCTAGGCACCATGGCGGTGATCGTCGCTCTGAGCTGTTGTTGCACTTGCTCTTGGACAATCTCCGGAATCCGCGCCACCTGTGCCTTGAGTTCTTGAACCTCGCGCGCCTGGCTTTCCGAGCTGGTCTTTTTCTCCTTTCGCCCACCAGCTTTATAGTATGACGACCATTTTGTCGACAAGCCTTTGCCGGCCACACGACCAGCTGACGTCGGCTTCTCGAGCTTATCCTTGTTCTTCATTACATTCAACGCCCTATTTAGAGTCGTGTACCAAGGGCCGCTCTTAGTCGACCCCGCGCTACTGCTTTCAGTCGCCTGCAGAAGGAATGTGAATCATTTAGAAATTTGGCTTCATTAATTAGAATGCAACCATATGGAGCTAATTACGCGGGGGTGTATTCCTTACCAGAACAGCCTCAAGCGCCCTGGTCTTCGGATCCGTGGTCAGCTCCTTTGTTTTCGGGTCCTTCTTGTACCGGGCCCTGATAAAGTTCCTGGTCTGCTTGTCACCGTATTTATCGAAGAGGGGCGGTAGGCCTTGCTCGGCACGGTCCGCCTCCTCCTTGTCCCATATAGGCTCCGCCACTCTGTAACCGCCGGGACCGAGTGTGTGTTCCCCTAAGTTGAGCTCCCGCATTTCTTTCCCCCACTGACTTGATTCGGCGTGTGCGGTGCTCGAGCAATTGATCTTGAAGTCGTTGTAGTCATCTTCGGTGATCGAAGGATGTTTTTCCTTGATCTTCTCATAACTCTCACCTTTCTCGATCATTCTCTTCACATTGGTTTTCCAAGTAGACAGGGCATTGCTCATCTTCGTGAGGGCAACACTGTTTACTTTATTCCCTTTGAGGCTTGTGTTATCAAATTGAGCGGGGAACTTGTATCGTTCGTGCATCTTCGTGAAGAGGAGGTTGCGGTAATTCCCGTTGTCAGGATGCCTCAGGTTCTCGTTGTTGATCGAGACGGTGCTCCGGAGAATGCACCCGAGCTGAAGCGACTACCCCTTGACTATTCGTTCGGGCGCCGTTGGATTCCCGTCGGAGTCCACTTCAGTAACTTCCTCCTTGAGGGTGCGGATCACGGTCGGGCGCCGGTCCTTCCGTTGCCTCTTCGGTTGGCTGCCATCTGTGCGTGCACCGCCATCATCGGTGGTGGCATTCTCGGCGGCACCATCAGTGGTGGCATCAGTGGGGTCATCCTCCGCGGTACCATCAGTGGTCTCAGGATCGATGGGGAAGGCGGCGTCCTCATACAACTGAGGTTGTTCCTCCATCTCCTGGGACAGCTCCCAGAATGCCTCCCCGCCCGAACCTCCGGCCTCATTGTTGTTGGCCATGTTTCTCTCTAAATAGGAACAAAGTTTGGTCAAAAAGTTGGTTATTGTCAAGGAACAAGATCATGGTCTCATCATTTAGGGTTTGTCGACACCGAGGCATCCTAAAAGCTAAGCTTTTTATAATTGAGGGTTTTTCGACGCCGAGGCACCCTAAAAGCCTAAGCTTTCATCATTTCGGTTTTTATCGACACCGAGGCACCCTAAAAGCCAAGGTTTCATAATTTATGGTTTGTCGACACCGAGGCATCCTAAAAGCTAAGCTAGGAAGGAGAACTCTAAGTTGGGCCTAATCACTTGGCTCTATTATTGCCGCCTATGGTTTAATGCAGCTAGAATAAAGGGGCACTTGATCCTACTTAATTAACTACTAAGATACCCCGGCCCATGCATTAGTCACAAGTACCCCATATGTCCTATTTTTTATCAAAGTCATGCTAAAATTCACGGAAATTTTCAGCATGACCTTTGCTGAAAATAGGACATATGGAGTACCCGAATTTGCCGGAACGGAAGTTAATCGACATTCCAGCAAACTCAAGGGCCTCTCGGGGTACCTGCAAAATTATCACGACACGATGGTCGGAGACAAAACCCACCAAAAATCTGGATGGAGTGCATCGGGCTTTCAACTCCACTTTAGACTATCCAAAAGATCACACTGAGCTCCAGCTGAGGGATCCATCAGCCATCATGCCAGCCAGCCAGCAAATTAAGCTGGCCTGGAGCAAATAAAAATACAATGCATACATACATACTAAAGCAGAAAGATAGATAGATAGATAAGCATGTTTAGTTTAGTTTACAAGAATGAGTGCATGCATGTCAAAAGTTGGCATCTACTACTTGCCTTTTCTTTTTCAGCCCATGTTCATGTAGATAGATAGATAAGCCCATTTTATTTAATTAACAAACTGAATTTAACACAGTGGTTAACTGAATTTTTACCCAGTAGTTAACTGAATTTAATTAACAAAATAGAAAACAGAAAAAACTAGACTGCATGGAGTAGTAACAAATTCAGTTAACAAACTATGCTGCATTTAATCTGAATAATACTCCAGCAATATACTCCATGATTATAAGCTACAGGTCTTTCTATTTACCAGTACAATAATGATGCTTCTGCTGTCATTCACTTTAGTTGTAAATTAATACTCTATTAATCAACATTGAATGAGTTTGGAGATTTGTGTATAACAAGCATGACTTCATTCATATAGCATTCATATAACAAGCATGACTTCATTCATATAGCATGATGGTGTCTTTATCCCTATTTTCTTGAAATGCTAAGGCGGCATGCTATTGGGACGAACCCTCTCAATTCTGTTAACTATGACCATTATCTGATATTTCGGTAGCCCATAATCAAGTACCTACCAAAATGCATATTTTCGACATCATTCACTAATCTGAAGACTAGTTTTTTTTAGCACACGAGATTGGTCCGAAGAACTCACATGATTCACCCCACCATCTAGTACCCGAACAAATAGAAGTAGTACTTATTAACAATAAAGAATCTGCTTTTTGTGCCTCAATTGAGATCATGCTACAAAGCGATTCTTTGTTTAATTCCGCACTAGGCAAGCACGCTTACAAACGCACGTTGTCACTGTCTAAACATTGTATTACATTGTGGTTAGTTTTGTTACCATGTACCTTCATGCCTTTTCATGCCTATTCGTTCGATGGAGACATGAAGAGGGGATATAGTATCACACTATCACTGCTACTACTACCACTACTCGATTAACCAGCTGCTATTTAGTGTAACCGGGCTAGCCCCCATTCCTTTCAACGGGAACAACAGTTTCAGAAACTTACAGGGGGTAAGAAAGATAGGATAGCGAGTTCAGCACCCGCTAGGAAACCGATTTGCATTTGCTTGATATCGGAACGAGCACTATGGAGAGAAAACTGAGACATCATCATAGCAGACTAGCCCTATTACAAGCCAGGATAAGAGTGACAAAGCATCAAGTAAAAGCCACAGCTAGCAAAATGAAAACAGGCAGTCTGAATAAAGCTGTAGGGCGAGCAGATCACCTCTCATTCTCCTTCAATTGGCCTTCTTGACACATCACAAATCCTCATCAGGTTAACCGTATGGCTGCTACTACTAATACCTGAACTGACATTAACTCTAGCTGTTATCTTTTCTTTTCAGTTTGATTTTTCTTAAATAAGTTTGAATTTTAAATGTGGTGCCTTTTTACGCACGTACGAAATGCAGCATTATCTAATATAGTATAAACTAGGACATCTT
>LR738715.1:765244835-765386057 GCA_902687465.1 Secale cereale
GGCGGCGGCGTCGGGGGCGTGGGGGCGGCGGCGTCGGGGGCGTCGGCGGAGTCGGGGGCATCGGCGTCGGGGGCGTCGGGTGCGAGAGGTGCGAGAGGGAGAAGTGGGGATCTGGCGAGAGGGAGGGACGGGCGACAATGTTATAGGGCACAATACTAATGGCGCACCGCGCTCTGGTGCGCCATAAGTACGTCCATACTAATGGCGCACCACCCCCAGGTGCGCCATTAGTATTGTTTTTTTATTTCTGCGCGCGAGACAACAGTTTATCTCCCACCATACCTCATACACATCAAGCCCCCCTAGCTAGCTCGACTGGTCAGCCCCCAGTTCTCCCACCAGGAGGTCCTGGGTTCGAATCCCAGGCTCCACAAATTTTTTTTAAGCATTTAAAATGTTGTTTGATACTTATTTGTGTTTAAATATGTTCAAACTTGTTTAAATCATAACAGTAATATTTTTTTATAAGACAGAAATAATTTTTTTAAAAAATATCATCAAATTTAAAACAGGGGGGTCGGCAGCGGCGGTTGAGTAGGGGAGGGGTACGGGGTGTCGGCGGCGGCGGTTGAGTAGGGGTCGGCGGCGGCGGCCGGTGGACCGGGGGGTGCTCTCGGCGACGAGGGGGATCGAGATCGAGTGTCCATGAAATTTAAAAATATTCATGATAGTTCAAAAAGTGCCCATGAAATACAATCGAGAAATGAAGGCTACGATTTAAATACAAACGATCTTAGCTAGCTAGCTATCTGTTCACAATCTTCTTGCCCTTCTTTTTCGCAAATGGAGTTCTTCTGTGGAACGGACGTCCTTTAGGTAGGGTGGTCCTGCTTCTTCTTGTGGTGTATACTGCTACTTCATCATCGTCGTCATGTTCGATCCTCGGGTCGCCGTACTTGTCGAAGTGTTGCTCATTGGCTACTCCATCCATTCCGATGATCTTCCTTTTGGCTCTCCTCACGACAACACGACTGGGCTTTGACGGGTCGGTAATGAAGAAGCATTGGTCAACTTGGGAAGCCAGTAACCATGGCTCATTTTTCGCGGGGACGTTTGCACCCGCGGTCTTGGATTTGGCTTCGGGTATAACCATGGTGGTGAAATACCGGTCTTCTTTTAGGACGCTCTTGGCCCATCTGACATGGAACATCAGGACCTTCTCTCCAGCGTAGCTCAGCTCCCAGATCTCCTCGATCCTTCCGTAGTATCTGTCCTTGTCATTACCGGTGTAGGATTCCATCGTTACCCCGGAGTTCTGATAACCATCGCTCTTCATGTCCTTGGCCTCGGTGTAGAATGTGTAGCCGTTGATATCGTACGCCTCATAGGTCATCAGGTTGTGCTCGGCGCCCTGTGACAAGGCGAATATCAGTTGTTCTTCCGCGGAAGAATCATCATGTAAAGGGTACGACAGAAGCTTCTGCTTGAACCAACGCGTGAAACATGAGTTGTGCTCTTTGATTATATCTCCGTCCGTCCTCTGTTGGCCTCGGTCATTGTATGTCTTCTCAATAAAGGTTTTGTGCTGAACCACCCAAGGATCGACCACGTCTATGTGTTGTAGCGCGACTAGGTTTGCTCTTTCAAAGTCGGCGAGTTGACCCTCGAAGTCGACATGCATTTCGCGGCGACCCTCACGATGACCCCATCTAGCGAGCCTGCCGAGGTGCCTGTTGACGGGCAGACCAACGGGGTTCTCGATGCCTAGATAATTCGTGCAGTCGGAGATGCACTCTTCGGTCAGAAAGCCCCTGGCTATGCTTCCCTCTGGATGTGACATGTCGCGAACGTATCCTTTGATGACACCATTCATCCTTTCGAACGGCATCATGATGTACAGGAACGTCGGCCCGAGTTGGATGATATCGTCCATGATATGGACCAGCAGATGCACCATAACGTTGAAGAATGCGGGCGGGAAGTACATCTCAAGCTCGCATAGTATCACCACGATCTCTTCCTGTAGCCTTCTGAGTTGCCTCACGCCAACAGACTTCCGAGAGATGACGTCGAAAAAGTTGCATAGGCCAAATAGGGTTTCATGGACGTGCGCGTCCATGATACCACGGATTGCAACTGGAAGTATCTGCGTCATCAACACGTGACAGTCGTGAGACTTCATCCCGCTGAACTTCAGCTTCGCCCGGTCTAGGTAACTGATTATCTTCCCCGCGTAACCATAAGGAAGTTGTACTCCTACGAGGCAGGTGAAAAATTGCTCGATCTCCTCCTGACTTAGAGTGAAGCACGCGGGAGGGTAGTCATTTCCGGTCTTCTTGGCCTTTTTGCCTTTGCGACGACTTTCCGTGTCCTGCTTCGCCTCATCATCATCATCATCATATATAGCGTGAAGCTCCTGCCTGATGCCCATTGATTTCAAGTCTGCCCTTGCTTTTGGCCCATCTTTGGTCCTCTCTGGCATGTTGAGCAGGGTACCAAGCAGACTCTCGCACACGTTCTTCCTGATATGCATTACATCAAGGCTGTGAGGCACACGGTGGATCTTCCAGTACGGCAAGTCCCAGAAAACAGACCTCGTTTTCCATACCTTCAGCAGCGGCTCTGGCGCCTTTCGCTTCTTTCCCGGCTCTGGCGCCTTTTGCTTCTTTCCCGGCAGTGGGCAATCTTTCCAATTTTTCAACAGCTCGTCTATTTCCTCGCCGCTCCTCGTACGCGGGCGTCCTCGGGATTCGGTTTCACCATCGAACAGATCCTTGCGTTTTCTCCACAGGTCATCGTCGTGAAGCCACCTTCGATGTCCCATGAACACGGTTTTCGAAGACCCGGGATCTCTATCTAGCTGGCGATACGTTGTGTCATCCATGCACCTGACGCATCCAGAAAATCCGTGGACCACCTGCCCCGCGACATATCCGTAACCGAGATAGTCATGCACCGTCGTGAGCAGCGCGGCTCTCATAGGGAAATATTCTTTCTTTGCGGCGTCCCACGTATTGGCTGGCGTTTTCCACAACGTGTCTAGCTCCTCTTTCAGCAGCCCCAGATACAGATTGATGTCGTTCCCTGGTTGTTTCGGTCCTTCAATTAGCATACTCATGTGAATGTACTTCCTCTTCATGCACAACCAGGGGGAAGGTTGTACATCCACACAAACACAGGCCAGGTGCTATGTGTGCTTCTCTGACTGCCAAACGGATCAACTCCATCGGTGCTCGCGCCCAGCACGATGTTCCTTAGATCGTTCCCAAATTCTAGGTCTTCGAAGTTCAACGCTTGCCACTGGCTCGCATCCTTAGGGTGACTTAGCATCTTGTCTTTTTTATCTATCTCCGGATCATTTGCGTCATCTTCTCGCTTCTTCTCCTCCCTATCCGCGTGCCAACGCAGGAGCTTTGCTACCTTAGGGTCCGCGAAATACCACTGCAGACGAGGAGTGATCGGAAAGTACCACACCACTTTTCGAGGAGCTTTCTTCCTCTTCTTGTATCGAGTGACGCCGCACACCGGACATATGGTAGACTCCGCGTGCTCGTCCCGATAAATGATGCAATTGTTCATGCACACATGGTATTTCACGTGCGGTAAATCCAGAGGACACACGATTTTCTTTGCCTCCTCCAAACTGGTGGGGCACTTGTTCCCCTTGGGAAGACGTTCGTGCCAGAATGACATGTTCTCGTCGAAGCATGCGTCGGTCATTTTGTGTTTTACCTTCATCTCCAGAGCCATGATCGTTACTTTCGGGCGGGTATCCTCGGGCCTGCATCCTTCATACAATGGAGTAACCGCGTCTAACTCAAGTTGATCCATCTATGCTTTCTCTCGGACGGCAGCTCTTGCGTTATCGGTCTGCTTGAGAAGCAGCTCTTGAATATGAGGGTCCTGCACCCAGCCCATCGATGGTTCAGCGTCGTCTGCTCCGCCGGCATCATCATCTTCATGATCATGCCCGTCGTCTGCTCCGGCATCTTCCTCGTCATCATGTCCTGCATCTTCTACATGATGACTGTGTACAGCATCACCGTCGTGATCATCTCCTGGGGATTCTTCGTCTTCTCGCCCGCCCGAGCCGCGGTGGTTGTCTTGCTGCCCTTCCTCATTTCTTGCCCGGCCCCCATGGACGACTTCGTAGTCATCTTCATCACCTTGCCACCGATAGCCATCCATGAAACCACGCAATAGCAGGTGGTCCCGCACCTGCCCGGAATCCGGGTCCGCAATAAGGCTCTTCAGCTTGCATCTTCGACACAGACATCTTATCTCCGTCTCGTTCTTTTGAAGCATCTCGGCCTTCGCAGACCTTAAAAACCTATTCACGATGCCTTCGGTCATCGTGCGCACCATGGTCACCTGCGGGGTAGAGCAAAACGATATTTTAGAACCAAGAAAAAATTTGCCATGACTTTCCCTAAAAATAGGACAAAAATGAATGCTTAATGCCAAAATTCTCACCGAAACGGAAATGAATCAACATTCCGGGAAAATATTGGCAACTATCGCATTTCAAATACTGGTACACCTCCAAACACAAACACATATGCAACACAACAAACATATGCAACACCACAAACATACATAGATCTAGCTAGGCCATAAAAAGTGCATGTGCACATTGTTGTATGGAGAACAACATAAATATAGCTTCCCCCCTTACTTACCTATCAAAACAAGGTAATTTAACCACTTAATTTGAATGAATATATGGTGGAAATGAGGTGAAAAAGAGGAGGGACCCGAGAGGAGAGGAGATGGAGAGAATGAAGAAGTGGGGGGGGGGGGAAGTGAGTGTGGTAGGAGAGGCTGTCCAAAATATCTTGTTGCTGCCCGCTTACTAATGGCGCACCAACTATAAATGCGCCATTAGTAATCAAGGTTACTAATGGCGCATTTATAGCAGGTGCGCCATTACTAGTTTTGTAAAAAAAAAAATAACATACTAATGGCGCACTGTCGCACAGTGCGCCATTACTAGTTTAAACTAGTAATGGCGCACTCTGGGACAGTGCACCATTAGTAGTTTTGTAAAAAAAAAAGAATAAAAAATATCATAAAAAAAGAGCATTAATGGCGCACTTTACTGCTGGTGCGCCATTACTAGTTACAACTAGTAATGACGCACTTTGTCTGGATGCGCCATTAGTATGTTTGGACAGGCGCGCTAGTTCAAAAAAAAAACTTCTTGATACTAATGGCGCACTCTGGGCAAGGTGCGCCATTAGTAGTTCGAACTCTAATGGCGTATCTGTTGCTGGTGCACCATTACTATATACTAATGGCGCACTGCTTGTCTGGTGCGCCATTAGTATCAATTCCATCTATAGCCCTTTTCCTAGTAGTGGATGTTGTTTCCTCTTCCGAAGTTGTCTTTTTTCCCACCCGCTCACCCTTTTTTCTTCTCGGAGCCGGAGTCCTTAATCGAGTATCCATCCTACTCATGTGAAGTCTTTGCTTTTCTTTCATCAATTGTTTCAACTGGTGAATTCTCGGCTAGTTCGTCATCCTTCATCTCTTTTCTTCTCCGATGAATTCTCCTCTCATTCGATATTCTTCACCTCTTTTCTTTTCCGGTGCATTTCAATTCATTTTTTTCGGTGTTGATCTTATCTTTTCCCCCGGCTTAGATGTTTCCTCTTGCTCGTTTGCCTCTCGCCATTTAATTATTTTGGAGTTCTGAAGACATCTCAGGAGATTCGTCAGTGTTCCAACTAATTCGAGGTTGTCACCTCATTCGAGTTTTTCAATCATTCTGGTGCATCATCTCCTTTTCGATCCTTTTCAACGGTGTTTTTCTCTTCGGTGGTCTCATAACCCACAGGTCTTTTCCTAGGATCTTACACGACTCTTCAAATTTCCCGGAGTATTACTAAATTATTTTCAAGTATGACGTAAGTATGGATTCCATCAGTCATATGCCTTCTCCAAGATCGCTTTCAATTCTTTTCATCATGGGTTCAGCATCTCCTCTTTTCATTCTTCCGGAGTATCTCAATAATTTTCGTTGTGTTTCTCGTCGACATTTGAAGACCGAAGAAGTGTTTTCCTCTGAATCTTGTCCGTTTTCTCGAAGATTCATGATTATAGCTTCATGTTATCCTCTTGAATTATTCTAATTGTCATAAATTCTTTCCTTACCCATCTGGAGCATGTCATGAATTATTTCTATTGTGTTGCTCCGAAGGCCATCACTTTAGAAGATTTATTTACTCTCAGTTTTCAACTTCGTCCTCCAAATATTCTTCATCGATGCCTCTTCGTTCGTCTCACATTCGTCCGGTGCTTCGTTCAAGTATTCTTTAATCAGTTCACGATTTTTGTTCTCATCATTCAAGTTTCCCCAAGTGCCTTATCCTTCCCAGCGATTCATTCTCTTGTCTTCACTCGATTTTATTCTTCCCGGTGGCTTGTTATTTTCTTCACCAGGTTTCAATTTTTACGGTGGTTCGCTCAAGAGTTCTTTTCCGGTGTTATCGTATCAGTCCATTCATTTTTATTCAAATCCTACCGGTGTTTCATGAATATTTTCGCAAGTTCACGATATACCTCTCTTTAATCCTTTTCAATGAGAATAAGCGATATGCAAATCCATTGCTTCACATCAATTTATTTGGTGGAGGATAAGCATAACATAATTCTTATTCTTTTTCATCCAGTTGATTTAATCCATTCCTTCGGAATTTATTCTTAATGAATAAATTCTACTCCCAGTGCCTTCATCTTTTCTTTTCCGGAGTTCAAGTTTTCTCGACTATCTCGTCGGAGCTCTATCTAAACAATCGCAAGGCCTTATTATTATTCTGATCATCCTTCATCATCCTTTCGTTACCGGAGTTCTTCATGGTGGTTCATAATGATTCAAATCATTCTTCAAGTGTTCATCAAATTCTTTTGGATCAAGTGTTAGCATTATTCTTTTGTGTCTCGAGATGCAAATAATTCTATGTATTCTTGTGAAGTGGAGTTTTGCATTTCGTTCTTCATCTCATCTATTCAATATTTTGGTTGCGCCATAATTCACCTCAAGTTTTGAGATGTTTCCATAAGTCCACAACAAGCTCATTCTTTTCTTGTTGATTTTTCTCAACAACTCCGTTCAATCATTCCTTCTAAGGATGCTTTCAAAGTCATTCGCGCTCGAAGTTGTTCTTATCTTATCCGTTCTTTTCATTCCACTCTTTTAATTCTTCCGGAGGCATTGTGTTGTTGCTCTCGTCGAGTATCATTCATCTTTTCAACTTCTTGTTCCTTCAGCTCTTGTTTTGTGCCTTTCAACCCCTTGGTTCTCGTGTGTTCCTTGTTCCTCTTTTGTAATGGAGTTTCTCTTTCTCGTTCATCTCCATTCTATTCGTTCTTTCGAAGTGGCTCAACCTCTCAAGATTCTTTGGCTTCACTCTTTTCTCCAAGAAGAACGTTGTTCTTCCTTTTCCCTCCCGTCTCGTTCCTAAGATCTCGGGACGAGATCTCTTGTTAGTAGGGGAGTGTTGTGACACCCCGAGACCGATGCGCCAAGTGTCAGCCAGTTATTCGTTGCCGTTGCCATGTCATTTGCTTGCGTGTTGCATTTTGTCATGTCATCATGTGCATTGTCATCGGCATGTTTTCAAAACTTGCATCCATCCGAGTTCCCTCGTCCTCTCCATTGTCCGTTCTGAGCACAGTCACACTTGCACGCGCCCGTGGCACCTCCGAATCCTTCTTTTATAAGTGGGCAGAAAATGTTCTTGGAATGGGATGAAACTTGGCGTGCGGTCTTATTATAGTGTAGACAGACTGCCTGCCAATTTTAATCGCGTTCGGAGCTCGTTTGGTAGCCCAACCGTTAAACGATAGCGGCACTAGTAACCGGTTTAAACGTTGGACGTTTCGATCTCCGAAACTGTCATCGGGCCTCTCTCCTCCCCTCTCTTCTTAGCCCACACCCCTCTTCACAGCCCACCTAGGCCTGCCTAACGCCCCCTCACGCCCGGAGCCATCAGATCGCGACCAGATGCTCCAAACCCCACCCCCCCCAAATCCCCTAAACCTAGCCTCCTACCCTATATAAACACCCCCTTGCCAAAAATGGCCTAACCTAGCCCCTACTCTTCTCCTACCTGCAGCCAGCCGCCTCCCACCTCTTCCCCTCGTTTTCAGCACCCTGCCATAGCCCAGCCGCCACTTGGCGCCTCCAAACGGGCCAGCCGCCGCCGTAGCCGCCGTTTCGGCCAGTGGCAGCATGCCACGTCGCCCCTAGCCCCGCTCCTCCCACACCAGGCCCGCCGGGCCCATGAGGAGCCGCCCTGGGCCGCGATAGGGCCGCGCCGGGCCCGAGCGCCCGCTCCCCGCGTGCTCGATCGCTCCTCCGCCCCGCTCGTTCGTGCCCCACTCCTCGCGACCGATCCTCACCTCTGCCCCGCCGGCCTCCTCGCCGGAGCCATGGCTCCGCCCGCCACCGCGCCATCCCACGCGAGCCCAAGTCGCAGGAGCTCGCCGCCTCCGACCTCCAGATCGGCTCCTTCGCCCTCTTGCTCCTCCGCCATCGAATTCCGGCCGCCGCCCGTCGGAGTAGCACGGCAGTGCGCCGCCGTGCCTCTCCCCGCTCCGACCCCACCGCGGATCTGGCGAGAAACACGCCGGTCGATGCCCCCCCCACCCTCGACGGAGCAGTCGTCGCCGCCGGCCTCCATTAACACCGGCGCCTCCAGCCAGAACCCCGAACCGCCGCCACGCCGCCGGACATGTCCGGAGGTGCCCGGACATGTCCAGACTCCCCTCTATCTGTGTGACTGCCAGTGGGCCGTAGCAAGCGCCACCGACGGACATGTCCGCTCTGGTCTGGACATGTCCATCCCCGGGAGGTAGTTTTCCCTCGAAGTCCCCAGTTCTGTCATAAATATGTATGCATCTTTGTGTGGCTATAACTTTTTGTGTGGTGATCCAAATGGAGCATATAATATGTCAAAACGTTCATGGTGATATGCTCTTCATATTGTTGTACTGTGGCATGCTTGTGAATTCATCTTGATGCCGTAATCATCATTGCAAGAGTGCTATATGTTTAAAACTGCTGGAAACTGTTGTTTTGTTAGCATGTTTGTGATGTGATAACTCTGTGCATGTTGGTCCAAATGGAGTGTGTTATATGTCAAAATGTTCATTGTAAAGTGCTCTACATGATGGTTGCTGTAGCATTCATGTTAGGTGCCATATTGCCATGTTAATCTCTGTTGCAAAAGTGCATGCGGCTGTTAAGTGCTGAAACTTGTTATGAGATGCTGATTTGTCTTGTTCTTAGCTATTGGTGTGATTGTATTGTGCCACCTGTCAATATGTTTTAGAAGCACAATCATCCCATCTTTGCTGTGGTGCAATCCACTTTTCATGATATGCCTTGTGGTGTTTGTAACAAGCTTGTAAAGTAGCCTACTCGCTGTTGTTGTTTCCTGAGACTTGTTAAAAACTACTAAGCCTGTAACTGTTAACCTGATGCTATGTTTGCTTGATGCCCTAGTCAAATCCATGCTTATTATGAGAAGCCCAATGATCATGTCTTGTTGTCCATGTTATGCTCTATCCATTCATGTCCTTGTTTGCCATTATACCCTGCTGTAGCTTATTTATTTCTTGCTCTCTAGTTGCTATAAATGTACCTGTCAGACTATTATCAGCATGATCAATTTGGTGAAGCTTGTTGTTATTAATCCATGTCTCCTATGAAGTTGTTCCAATGGAGTTGTTTGGTGTATGCTATGTCTAGTACATGTCCATGATCTTTATATACTTAGTATAGTTGACATGCTTGTGGTTTTGTGCCTCCGAAGGCAGCATCGTGATGATGTTTTTGCCTTCCTAGATTTTGGCTAAGTCTGAGAAATCTGTAAACTTATTGAATCTTGCCATGCTTGTTTAATTGTGTTCTAGCAAGTTTTTGGGTGTGATCTAAGTTCATGCTTGTTAAGTATCATGTATATTTCACATCCATGCCTCTTGTTATCATGTTTGGGTGTTGTAGCATATATATACCTTGCTCCAAAGTTGTTATGTTGCTGTTTTTGGACAGCTTGTTGTTATATCTTGTTTCATGTGTATGTGTTGTACCGTTGCTCCGTTTTGAGCATGTCCTATATGAAACTTGTGTGTTTTTGCATGTAGAAGCATAATATCATGTTGTTGACGTGTTTGGAGTGTGTTTGCTTGTTGTTTGGATGCATCCTGCATAATTGCCATGCTTGACTTGTTTTGCTCATATCTTCTAGGCCGTAGCTCCGAATTAAATAAACTTTATATGTAACTTGACTAGAATTTCGAGTAGATCATCATGGTGCATGTTAACTTGTTGTTTAACAACTCGAACTTAAGGTTTGTTCAGATCTGGACCAATTTCGAAATGTGCATATGAGGACTTACCGGAATTGTTATATGTTGATCCCGGCCTCATTTAAACTTGTTGGTTTGTGTTGCTCTCGTGTGCTTCATCCCTTGCCATGTTTTGCATCATATAGACTTGTCATGCATCATACTTGGTTGAGCATCTTGTCATGTTCTTGAGTGATGTGTTTACCATGTTGTGTGCTTCTTCTCGCTAGTTCATTATCCGTTGCGTTCGTGAGGATTCGTTCGACTTCACTTGGTTCGTCTTCGAGGCTTCTTCTTCGTCTTCTTCACGGGCTCGTTCTTCTTCCTAGCGGGATCTCAGGCAAGATGACCATCACCTTGGATACCTTTACTATCATTGCCATGCTAGTTGTCTCGATGCTATTGCTATATGTCACGCTACCTATCATTTATTGTCAGCCTCTCTCCTTGTTGACATGAAACCTCTAACAATGGTGTTGCTGTTTTCCCGTTTTCCCGTCAGGGCTGGATTTCCCCTCCTCCTGATCATCCTGTTCGGATGTTAGTTCGACGGGGTCTTCTTGTTCTTCGCGTGTTCCGGAGTATCATTTTCTCCAGCAATAGTGTTGTTGTTTTTTCTACGACGCGATTTAGAGCGGCTCCGCGGGCGTCGACGCTTCGACGATATCTCAAGAGGTTCTTCCTCAACTGGATCCTTCTTTTCATCGTCGTCGCCTTCTTTAGGTACGTCCACCATGTGTACGTCATGTGAGGAAGTGGCCGTCCAGCGCTTGTTAAACATCGGGTTTAGGGCCTGCTCCTCTCTGGCATCGGCGTTTATACCGTCGATGTCTTCGAAGGCGTAACCGAGCAGTTCGATTCGATCTTCGACAGTGGCTATAAAGTGGGTGGTGGGTGGGAAGTAGAGTTTCCTATTTTCAACCCCTAGTCGAGGCATTCGGAAGCGGTTCCTGTAAATATGTTTAACCTAGTATCCATGATTCAGCTCATTATGATTAAACATGTTTGTAATGACAATTAGGGATTATAGTTTCTCATGCCATGCATAAGTAGCTAGGAGTGGATAATGATTTATCTTAGATACCAACATTGCATTAAAATGATTGTGATGTAGTATGATGATGTGGTATCCTCCTCTGAATGTTCGAGTGGCTTGACTTGGCACATGTTCATGCATGTAGTTGAATCAAAACCAACATAGCCTCTATGATATTTATGTTCATGGTGTCCATATCCTACTCATGCGATGTCCAATGTTTATTATGCATAATGTATGCTCATGACCATTGTTGCTCTCTAGCTGGCCGCTTCTCAACCTACTTGCTAGCCTTCACCTATACTAAGTAGAAATATTGCTTGTGCATCAAGTTCAAAAATCAAAGTTATTCCAGATGAGTCCACCATACCTACCTATATGAAGTATTACCCTGCCGTCCTAAGTAAATTTGCATGTGCCGCCTCTAAAACTTCAAACAAATATCTTTTTTTCTGTGCCTGCAATGTTCATAGAGTGACATGAGGTAGTCGGTATCTTCCATGCTAAGCGGGTTATTCTCAGGTCGAGTGTTTACTCACTCGCCACAGCATGAGAAAAGGGAGGTAATAGGGATTCCCAGTCCCAAACTGCAAAAAGAAAAAGAGCTTACAAATAATCAATCAAAAACTCCCAACAGAGTAATAGCCTTTACTTTGTCACTTGGGAACTGCTATTAATGTGTTTAGCGTGGAATATATTGATAACTGATGGTCGCGAAGTAAATATGAAGGGTGCACCTCTCAAAATTACATTTATCTATGTTTTAAAACCTTGAGCTCTGGCACCTCCGTAAATCCCTACTTCCCTCTGCGAAGGGACTATCTATTTACTTTTATGTTGAGTCATCACCTTCTCTAATAAGCGCCAGATCTGAGAGCAATGTTGTCATGCTCATGCATTGTGTGTAGTGAATGTTGTGTGTTAGCATGACTGGATCTTTTCTACCATGAATTACAATGTTTAGTCGCTACTTGAACTTTGGAGGTGCTCTGCATTTATGTTTTGCGGTCTCGGAAAGGCTAGCGAGATACCACTATTGTCATATTATATCATGGTTGTTTTGATAACGTGTTACTGTTTGAGATATCTTATTATTGCTCGCTAGCTCATTATCTCATTGATATGAGTTAATATAATTCCTAAGAGTTACTGTTGCCATGTTAGTCATGATCTTTGCTGAAAACCTGGGTAATACTTAAAGCTTATTTATGTAAACAAGAGCAAAATAGTTCGTACAAGTTTTTCTTTTTCACTTTCAGTTTATCAACTGAATTGCTTGATGACAAGACAAGGTTTAAGCTTGGGGAAGTTGATACGTCTCCGTCGTATCTAATTTTCCTAACACTTTCCTGTTGTTTTGGACTCTAATTTGCATGATTTGAATGAAACTAACCCGGACTGATGCTGTTTTCAGCAGAACTACCATGGTGTTGTTTTTGTGCATAAATAAAAGTTCTCGGAATGGAACGAAACTTTGCAAGGTTTTTTAATACAAATAAAGAGAATTTCTAGAGCCAAGAACCACCGGAGGGGGGCACCTGGGTGGGCACAACCCACCAGGGCGCCCCCCCCCCCTCCAGGCACGCTAAGGTGGGTTGTCCCCACCTGGTGGCCGCGCAGACTCTGAGACCGACGCAATAAAATCCTATTTTTTGGGGAAAAACACAGGGAGAAAGAATGATTGCGTTTCACGAGATGGAGCCACCGCCGTCTCCCATTCTCCATTGGGAGGCCAGATCTAGAGTCCGTTTGGGGCTCCAGAGAGGGGAATCTTCGATCTTCGTCATCACCAACCCTTCTCCGTCACCAATTCCATGATGCTCCCCACCGGGAGTGAGTATTTCCTTAGTAGGCTCGCTGGTTAGTGAGGATTTGGATGAGATTTATCATGTAATCTAGTTAGTTTTGTTAGGGTTGATCCCTAGTATCCAGTATGTTTCGATATGACTTTGCCATGCTTAATGCTTGTCATTGTGCGCCCAAGTGCCATGAATTCAGATCTGAAGAGCTTATGTTATCACCATTATATCTATGTTCTAGATCTGATCTTCCAAGTTATAGTCACCTACTACGTGTTATGATCCGGCAACCTCGGAGTGACAACAGTCGGGACCACTCCCGATGATGACAATAGTTTGAGGAGTTCATGTATTCATCGTGTGTTAATGCTTTGTTCTGGTTCTCTATTAAAAGGAGGCCTTAATATCCCATAGTTTCCAATAGGACGCCGCTGCCACAGGAGGGTAGGACAAAAGATGTCATGCAAGTTCTTTCCATAAGCACGTATGAGTATTTACGGAAAACGTGCCTACATTATATTTATGAACTGGAGCTAGTGCCGTATCACCCTAGGTTGTAACTGTCACATGATGAATATCATCCAACAAATCATCGATCCAATGCCTATGAATTTCTCTTATATTGTTCTTGCTAAGTGACTACTACTGTTGTTACTATTTCACTTGCTACAAAACTATTGCTATCACTGTTATCGTTACTATTGCTGCTGCCACTACTATAAAAACTATCATACTACTTTGCTACTAATCACTTTGCTGCAGATAATTAATCTTTAGGTGTGGTTGAATTGATAACTCAGCTGCTAATACTTAGAAATATTCTTTCGCTCCCCTTGTGTCGAATCTATAAATTTGGGTTGAATACTCTAGCCTCAAAAACTGTTGCGATCCCCTATACTTGTGGGTTATCGCTCACATGCATTCTCTTTCCTTTTTGATACTTGTTGACGAAAGGGGGGAGAAGAACATCGAGTGATAGATAAGAGGGTTATTGTAGGGTGTTTCCTTTTGCTATTTGCTTTTCTATCGAACTATTTGGTTTTCGTCGAACTATTTGCTTTTGGAACTTGTAGCACCGTCTGTGGTGTTGGAATACTTGGTCATCATGTACCATTAATAACCGCCTTGCAATGTTGTTCACTTCCAGTTATCTGTTTGTAGGCGCTTACTTCCTTGCAATAATTATACTCGATACTTATCTATCGTGCAGGGAAAGTACAAGCATTTCAAGGAGGATTGGAAATCATGCTTATCTAGAAGAGTCATTTCACTCCTTGAAACTATATGTGTCTTATGTTTAGATATTCTATAATGATTATCTTTTGCTATCTAACTTTGCAGGAGAAGAAAGTCAGCTTCAGATTAAACTTCTTGCGATTCAAAAGCAAATTCTCTCTATCTATCTATTAAGTTGTTTTTCTCGCATATCTCCATCATATTATCCTTGTTGCCCAAAAACCTTGTTTGAAACATATCTACTCCGAGCCAAGGGCGAAATTGGGCCTGGGGCAACTGGGGCTATAGCCCCAGGCATGGCCCGAATAGTACATGTACATCTAGTGGTATTTTTCTTCAGAATTTAGTGTTATAGTGGCCCAGCCCCAGGCCCCCTAACCCAGCCCCAAGCTTCAGCGATGGATGTGCACTTTATTAGCCCACTAATCTATCCATCCACATGTGATTGCCATCCCAATCACTAAATGAAAAAGAATAGCCCGGCGATACATTCAACTCGCCTAATCGAAGAAAATCTCGCCCGATCAGAAACACACCCTGAATCACAGGTGTGTCGCTTCCCGTCGCCATGGCGGCTCCTGCCGTGCGCCTGCGCCCTATCGATCTGCTTGGCTACCACTTGTTCTGCAAATTCTCAGCCGCCCACTGATACGTCTCCAACGTATCTATAATTTTTTATTGTTCCATGCTATTATATTGTCTGTTTTGGATGTTTAATGGGCTTTAATATGCTCTTTTAGATTATTTTTGGGACTAACCTGTTAACCGAAGGCCCAGTACCAGTTCCTGTTTTTTTGCCTATTTCTGTGTTTTGCAGAAAAGGAATACCAAACGGAGTCCAAACAGAACGAAACCTTCGGGAGGATCTTTCCTGGACCGAAAGCAAACCAGGAGACTTGGAGTTGAAGTCTGGAATGCCACGAGGCGGCCACGAGGCAAGAGGGCGCGCCCAGGGGGGTAGGCGCGCCCCCACCCTCGTGGGCCCACCGTAGCTCCACCGACATACTTATTTCACCTATATATACTCTTATACCATTGAAACATCAGTGGGGGCCACGAAACCACTTTTCCACCGCCGCAACTTTCTGTACCCGTGAGATCCCATCTTGGGGCCTTTTCCGGTGCTCCGTCGGAGGGGGAATCGATCACGGAGGGCTTCTACATCAACACCATAGCCTGTCTTATGATGTGTGGGTAGTTTACCACAGACCTTCGGGTCCATAGTTATTAGCTAGATGGCTTCTTCTCTCTCTTTGATTCTCAATACAAAGTTCTCCTCGATGTTCTTGGAGATCTATTCGATGTAATATTCTTTTGCAGTGTGTTTGCGGAGATCTGATGGATTGTGGATTTATGATCAGGTTTATCTATGAATATTAGATTCTTCTCTGAATTCTTATATGCATGATTGATATCTTTGCAAGTCTCTTCGAATTATCAGTTTAGTTTGGCCTACTAGATTGATCTTTCTTGCAATGGGAGAAGGGCTTAGCTTTAGGTTCAATCTTGCGGTGTCCTTTCCCAATGACAGCAGGGGCAGCAAGGCAGTATTGTTTGCCATCGAGGATAAAAAGATGGGGTTTATATCATATTGCTTGAGTTTATCCCTCTACATCATGTCATCTTGCTTAATGCGTTACTATGTTCTTATGAACTTAATACTCTAGATGCATGCTGGATAGCGGTCCATGTGTGGGGTAATAGTAGTAGATGCAGAATCGTTTCGGTCTACTTGACACGGACGTGATGCCTATATTCATGATCATTGCCTAGATATTCTCATAACCATGCAATTTTCTATCAATTGCTCGGCAGTAATTTGTTCACCCACCGTAATTTATGCTATCTTGAGAGAAGCCACTAGTGAAGCCTATGGCCCCCGGGTCTATTTTTCTATCATATAAGTTTCCGATCTACAAGTCTAGTTTCCTATTTATTTTATTTTGCAATCTTTACTTTCCAATCTATATAACTAAAATACCAAAAATATTTATCTTATTACCTTTATCAGATCTCACTTTTGCGAGTGGTCGTGAAGGATTGACAACCCCTTTATCGCGTTGGTTGCAAGGTTCTTGATTGTTTGTGCAGGTACTAGGTAACTTGCGTGTTATCTCCTACTGGATTGATACCTTGGTTCTCAAAAACTGAGGGAAATACTTACGCTACATTGCTGCATCACCGTTTCCTCTTCAAGGGAAAACCAACACATGCTCAAGAGGTAGCAAGAAGGATTTCTGACGCCGTTGTCGGGGAGATCTACACTCAAGTCAAGACATACCAAGTATCCATCACAAACTCCTCTCCCTCGCATTACATTATTTTCCATTTGCCTCTCGTTTTCCTCTCCCCCACTTCTAAAATGATTTTCGAAAGCCTTTGCCTTTTCTTCGCCCCTCTTCCGTTCACCTTTTTGCTTGCTTCTTGTGTGCTTGTGTGTTAGATTACTTTCCTTGCTTTTAATAGCTAGCACAAATATCTCTCCTCTGTCTTCGGACCTTGAAGTTCTTCACTTCAAGTAGAAACATGGAGAAAATTTTAAAGATGCCTGGTACCGTATGATAAGATTTTATTGCATCTGCACTACAAGGGAGGATGTTAAGATTCTTCTTCGCAATTTTTACATTGGATTAAACATGCCTCATAGGCAACTTCTGGATTTTGCTGCTAAAGAAAATTTCATTGAGATCGATGCCAACACTGCTTTCGATATAATAGAGGGTATGGTAGGAATACCATTACCACCAGAGGCATTCGATTATTCTCAAGAAAAACTCAAGTTTTATAAAAATTATATGAGGTACAAAAAAAATTTCTCGATTTACAAAAATCTATTGAACCTCTCAAAAATATTAGTGGAAACCTTAATCACATGAATATGCTGATCAGTCTTTGCAATAAAAGGTTAGATGCTTTAGATATAAAAACTGCTGAAGACGATGGGAGGCACAAGGAACCTCCCGGATTTGAGCATAACATTGCAAAAAGAGTTAGGACCAAAGATAATAATACCTAGATCTATTTGCGTTCTTATGCCTAGCTAGGGGCGTTAAATGATAGCGCTTGTTGGGAGGAAACCCAATTTTATTTTCTTTCCTTTTTGCTTCTGTTTAGTAATAAATAATACATATAGCTTCTGTTTAAATGTGGTTTTATGTTTTAATTAGTGTTTGTGCCAAGTAGAACCTTTGGAAAGACTTGGGTGAAGTCTTTGCGATCTTGCTGTAAAAAATAGAAACTTTTGCTCTAACGAGACTAGCTGCCATTTTTTACTGGAGAGTGATTTTAGGTTGATTCCATTTGAAGATGATTAATATACAAATTACTCACGTCTACCAATTTATTTCAGAATTTGTAGAGTAACATAAGTATTCGAAAGTTACAGATTGCCACAGACTGTTCTGTTTTTGACAGATTCTGGTTTTCGTGTGTTGTTTGCTTATTTTGATGAATCTATGAGTAGTATCGGGGGGTATGAACCATAGAGAAGTTGGAATACAATAGGCTTAACACCAATATAAATAAAGAATGAGTTAATTACAGTACCTTAAAGTGGTGGTTTGTTTTCTTATACTAACGGAGCTCACGAGATTTTCTGTTAAGTTTTGTGTTGTGAAGTTTTCATGTTTTTGGGTAAGGATTTGATGGACTATGGAATAAAGAGTGGCAAGAGTCTAAGCTTGGGTATGCCCAAGACACCCCAAGGTAAAATCTAAGGACAACCAAAAGCCTAAGCTTGGGGATGCCCCGGGAAGGCATCCTGTCTTTCGTCTTCGTCTATCGGTAACTTTACTTGAGGCTATATTTTTATTCAACACATGATATGTGTTTTGCTTAGAGCATATTGTATAATTTGAGTCTTTGCCTTTTATTTTACCACAATCATCCTTGTTGTACACACCTTTTGGGATAGACATACAAGAATCAGATTTTATTAGAATACTCTACATGCTTCACTTATATCTTTTTAAGAGCACGGTGGTGGTTTATTTTGTAGAAATTATTGATCTCTCATGCTTCACTTATATTATTCTGAGAGTATTTTAGAACAGCATGGTAATTTTCTTTGGCTATGAAATTAGTCCTAATATGATGGGCATCCAAGATAGGTATAATAAAAAACTTTCATATAAAGTACGTTGAATACTATGAGAAGTTTGATGCTAGATGATTGTTTTGAGATATGAGGATGGTGATATTAGAGTCATGCTAGTAGAGTAATTGTGAATTTGAGAAATACTTGAGTTCAAGTTTGCAAGTCCCGTAGCATGCACGTATGGTAACCGTTGTGTAACAAATTTGAAGCATGAGGTGTTTCTTTGATTGTCTTCCATTGTGTGGAGGTCGGGATCACGCGATGGTTAACTCCTACCAACCCTTCCCCAAGGAGCATGCGCGCAGTGCTTGGTTTTGATGACTTATAGATGTTTGCAATAACTATGTGAGTGCTTTATGACTAATATTGAGTCCATGGATTATACACACTCTCACCTTTCCTCCATTGCTAACCTCTCTAGTACCGCGCAACTTACGCCGGTACCATACACCCACCATATACCTTCCTCAAAATAGCCACAATACCTAGCTATTATGGCATTTCCATAGCCATTCTGAGATATATTGCCATGCAACTTTCCACCGTTCCGTTTATTATGACACGCTCCATCAGTGTCAAATTGACTTGCATGATCATGTAGTTGACATCGTATTTGTGGCAAGACCACCATTCATAATTTTTTCATACATGTCACTCTTGATTCATTGCACATCTCGGTACACCGCCGGAGGCATTAAAAAAGAGTCATATCTTTGTTCTAGTATCGAGTTGTAAGTAAATACAAGTGTGATGATCATCATTACTAGAACATTGTCCCATGTAAGGGTATCAAAAATAAAAGAGGCCAAAGAAGCCCACCCAAAAAAAGAGGCCAAAGAGCCCAAAATTTAAAAAAAAATTAAAAAGGGGAAAAATGAGAGAAAAAGAGAGAAGGGACAATGTTACTATCTTTTTCCACACTTGTGCTTCATAATAGCACCATGCTTTTCATCATAGAGAGTCTCCTATGTTGTCACTTTCATATTAGTAGTGGGAATTTTTCATTATAGAACTTGGCTTGTATATTCCAACAATGGGCTTCCTCAAATGCCCTAGGTCTTCATGAGCAAGTAAGTTGGATGCAGACCCACTTAGTTTCCTTTGTTGAGATTTCATACATTTATAGCTCTAGTGCATCCGTTGCATGGCAATCCCTACTCACTCACATTGATATCTATTGTCTATTGATGGGCATCTCCATAGCCCATTAATATGCCTAGTTGATGTGAGGCCATCTTCCTCTTTTTGTCTTTTCCACAACCACCATTCTCTTCCACCTATATGCTCTGTCCATGGCTCACGCTCATATATTGCGTGAAACTTGAAAAGGTTTGGGAATACTAAAGTATGAAACAATTGCTTGGCTAAAATCGGGGTTGTGCATGATTTGAATATTTAGTGTGACGAAGATGGAGCATATCCAAACTATATGATTTTGTAGGGATGAGCTTTCTTTGGCTATGTTATTTTGAGAAGACATAATTGCTTTGTTAGTATGCTTGAAGTATTATTATTTTATGTCAATATTAAACTTTCGTCTTGAATCTTTCGGATCTGAACATTCATGCCACAATAAAGAAAATTGCATTGATAAATATGTTAGGTAGCATTCCACATCACAAATTCTATTTTTATCATTGACCTACTCGAGGACGAGCAGGAATTAAGCTTGGGGATGCTTGATACGTCTCCAACGTATCTATAATTTTTTATTGTTCCATGCTATTATATTGTCTGTTTTGGATGTTTAATGGGCTTTAATATGCTCTTTTATATTATTTTTGGGACTAACCTATTAACCGAAGGCCCAGTGCTAGCCTATTTCAGTGTTTTGCAGAAAAGGAGTACCAAACGGAGTCAAACGGAACGAAACCTTTGGGGGGATCTTTCTTGGACCGAAAGCAAACCAGGAGACTTGGAGTTGAAGTCTGGAACACCACGAGGCGGCCACGAGGAAGGAGGGCGCGCCCCCCACCCTCGTGGGCCCCTCGTAGCTCCACCGATGTACTTCTTTTGCCTATATATACTATTATACCCTAGAAACATCAGGGGGAGCTGTCGGTATCAAAACCGGCAGATCTCGGGTAGGGGGGCCCAAGCTATGCGTCTAGTGGATCGATGGTAACAAGAGGCTGGGGACATGATGTTTACCCAGGTTCAGGCCCTCTCGATCGAGGTAAAACCCAACTTCCTGCTATATTAGTATGGATGAATATGTGTACAAGAGTTGATCTACCTCGAGATCATAATGGCTAAACCCTAGGTCTAGACTATGAAGACATTGTAAGATGATCCCCTCTACAGACTAAAGCCCTCGGCTTATATACACACCAGAGGGGCCTAGGGTTACAAGGGTGACTTGGGGAGGAATAAATTGATACATCCGAACTCTACACCTGCCTTTCTACATACATAGGAGTTCTGACCGAATACGGGGGAGGGCCTTCTGCTTCTTCTTCATGCGGCCCAGCTTGAACGACCTGGATGACTGAGGACCCCTGAATACTAGACTCTGATACGACTCCAACGTATGTATAATTTTGATTGTTCCATGCTATTATATATTATGTTTTGGATGTTTAATGGGCTTTATTATACATTTTTATATTATTTTTGGGACTAACCTACTAACCCAAGGCTCAGTGCAGATTGCTGGTTTTTGCCTATTTCAGTGTTTCGCAGAAAAGGAATTTGAAACGGACTCCAAACGGAATGAAACCTACGGGAGAGTTATTTTTGGAACCGTATCATCACAGAAGACTTGGAGTACACGCGAGGGAACGACGGAGGTGGCCACGAGGGTCTAGGGCACGCCCCCCACCCTCGTGGGCCCCCTCTGGCTCCCCCGATGCCCTCCTTACTCCTATATATATTCATGTACCCTGAAGACATCTAGGCAATAGAGAAAACCCTAATTCCTCCGCCACAACCTTCTGTTCCCGTGAGATCCCATCTTGGGGCATGTTCCGGAGCTCCGCCGGAGGGGGATCTACCATGGAGTGCGTCTACATCAACACCATAGCATCACCCATGAGTTGTGAGTAGTTTACCACAGAACTTCGGGTCCATAATTATTAGCTAGATGGCTTCTTCTCTCTTTTTGTATCTCAATACCAAGTTATCCTCGGTCTTCGAGGAGATCTATTCGATGTAATATTTTTGCGGTGTGTTTGTCGAGATCCGATGAATTGTGGCTTTATGATCAAGATTATCTATGAGAAATATTTGATTCTTTTATGAAATCTTTTATGTATGATTATAATATCCTTGCAAGTTTATTTGAATTATTGGTTTGGTTTGGCCTACTAGATCTATGGTTCTTGCAATGGGAGAAGTGCTTGGCTTTGGGTTCAATCTTGCGGTGTCCTTTCCCAGTGATAGCAGGGGCAGCAAGGCATGTATTGTATTGTTGCCATCGAGGATAAAAAGATGGGGTTTATATCATATTGCTTGAGTTTATCCCTCTACATCATGTCATCTTGCTCAAAGCATTACTCTCTTCTTATGAACTTAATACTCTAGATGCATGCTGGATAGCGGTCGATGTGTGGAGTAATAGTAGTAGATGCAGAATTGTTTCGGTCTACTTTTCACGGACGTGATGCCTATATATAATGATCATGCCTAGATATTCTCATAACTATGCGCTTTTCTATCAATTGCTCGACAGTAATTTGATCACCCACCGTAGAATTCTGCTATCATGAGAGAAGCCACTAGTGAAACCTATGGCCCCCGGGTCTATTCTCAACATATTAAACCTTCATCTACTTTACTTTGCTTTATTTACTTTTTGTTCTTATATCCAGAAATACCAAAACTATTAAACTATCCTATCTATAAGATATCACTTTCATAAGTGACCGTAAAGGGATTGACAATCCCTTATCGCGTTGGCTGCGAAGTTCTTATTTGTTTGTGCAGGTGCGAGGGACTTGCGTGTGGTCTCCTACTGGATTGATACCTTGGTTCTCAAAAACTGAGGGAAATACTTACGCTACTGTGGTGCATCACCCTTTCCTCGTCGAGGGAATACAACACAAGCTCGAGAAGTAGCAAGAAGAATTTCTGGCACCGTGTTCGGGGAGGCTTACGCAAAAGTCATATACCAAGTACGTATCATAAACCCTTATCCTTCGCATTACATTTATTTGCCTCTCGTTTTCCTCTCCCCCACTTCACCCTTGCCGTTTTATTTGCCCTTGTTTTACCGTGTGTTTATCGTTCGCTTGCCTCTTGTTTGCTTGTGCGTTGGATTGCTATGGCTCACCCTATCAGTGTTGACCCTCACCTCAAGAGGTTGGAGGAGATTGAAAACAATGTTAGACATTTTATGTCTGTGCAACTTGAGCACAATGATTTCTTCAGAAACGAGCTTAAAGAACAGAAAAGCTTTATGGAACACATGAATAAAGAGCTTGATGATATGTCTAAGGAATTTTATGGTTTGAAATCTCAGTTTGCTCATCTTGAGAACTTAATAGCCCAAATTTCGGACAAACAATCCACCTTAGTTAATAAGATGGCTGCTAAACCGGAAGATTATGAAAATAAGGATGAAGATCTGAAAGTTATTGATGTGTCTCCTATTAGATCTTGATAAAGATGGGACTGGGGATGAGTCTACTTTAGTTAACAGGCGTCCCAATGATTCGGAGTTTTTAGATCTTGATGCTAAAATTGTTAAAAGTGGGACTGAAGAGATTAAAACTTTGCATAGTGATGAACCCACTATTTTGGATTTCAAGGGATTCAATTATGATAATTGCTCTTTGATAGATACTATATTTCCTTGTTGCAATCCGTACTAAATTCTCCGCATGCTTATAGTCAAAATAAGGCTTTTACCAAACACATAGTTGATGCTTTGATGCAATCTTATGCAGAAAAACTTGGATTAGAAGTTTCTATCCCTAGAAAGCTTTATGATGAGTGGGAACCTACTATTAAAATTAAAATTAAAGATCATGAATGCTTTGCCTTGTGTGATTTGGGTGCAAGTATTTCAACTATCCCAAAAACTTTGTGTGATTTGTTAGGTTTCCATGAGCTTGATGATTGTTCTTGAAATTTGCATCCCGCGGACTCTACCATTAAGAAACATATGGGAAGGATCAATGATGTTCTTATTGTTGCCAATAGGAATTATGTTCCCGTAGGTTTCATTGTTTTTGATATAGATTGCAATCCCTCATGTCCTATTATTCTTGGTAGACCTTTCCTTAGAATGATTGGTGCAATTATTGATATGAAGGAAAGAAATATTAGGTTCCAATTTACGTTAAGGAAAGGCATGGAACACTTTCCTAGAAAAAAATTAAATTATCATATGAATCCCCTTCCAAAGATGGCATTACCTAGATCTATTCTTGTATCGTGTCTAGCTAGGGGCGTTAAACGATAGCACTTGTTGGGAAGCAACCCAATTTTATTTTATTTGTTTTTGCTTCTATTTAAGAATAAATATTGCATCTAACTTTTGTTTAGATGTGGTTTTGTGTTTTAATTAATGTTTGTGCCAAGTAGAACCTTTGGGAAGACTTATGTGAAGTTTATATGATCATGCTGTAAAAAAACAGAAACTTTAGTGCTCACGAGATTAGCCACCAGAACTTACTGGAGAGTGCTATTTAGTTGATTATATTTGGAGATGATTGATAGAAAAATTCCTCACGTTTACCAATTTATTGCAAATTTTTGGAGTTACAGAAGTGTTCGAAAGTTACAGATTACTACAGACTGTTCTGTTTTTGACAGATTCTGTTTTTCGTGTGTTGTTTGCTTATTTTGATGAATCTATGAGTAGTATTGGAGGATATGAATCATAGAGAAGTTGGAATGCAGTAGGTTTAACACCAATATAAACAAATAATGAGTTCATTACAGTACCTTTGAGTGGTGGTTTGTTTTCTTAAACTAACGGAGCTTAAGAGATTTTTGGCTAAGTTTTGTGTTGTGAAGTTTTCAAGTTTTGAGTATGGCTTTGATGGACTATGGAACAAAGAGTGGCAAGAGCCTAAGCTTGGGGATTCCCAAGTCACCCCAAGGTAAAATTCAAGGACAACTAAAAGCTTAAGCTTGGGGATGCCCCGTGAAGGCATCCCCTCTTTCGTCTTCATCTATCGGTAACTATACTCAGGACTATATTTTTATTCACCACATGATATGTGTTTTGCTTGGAGCGTCATGTATGATGTGAGTCTTTGTTTTTTTAGTTTGCCACAATCATCCATGCTGGACACACCTTTTGAGAGATATAAATAGGCTTTAAAATTTGTTAGAACACTCGATGTGCTTCACTTATATCTTTTGAGCTAGATAGTTTTGGTCTAGTGCTTCACTTATATCTTTTAGAGCACGGTGGTGGTTTTATTTTGTAGAAATTTTTGATCTCTCATGCTTCACTTATATCCTTTTGAGAGTCTTTTAGAACAGCATGGTAATGTTCTATGGTTATAAAACTAGTCCTAATATGATAGGCATCCAAGATGAATGTAGTAAAAACTTTCATATAAAGCGCATTGAATATGATGAGAAGTTTGATACTTGATGATTGTTGTGAGATATGAGGATGGTGATATTAGAGTCATGCTAGTGGAGTAATTATGACTTTGAGAAATACTTCTGTTAAAGTTTGTGATTCCCGTAGCATGCACGTATGGTGAACCGCTATGTGACAAAGTTAGAGCATGAGGTATTTATTGAGTGCCATCCTTTGTGTGGAGGTCGAGATTGCGCGATGGTTAACTCCTACCAACCCTTCCCCTAGGAGCATGCATTGATTACTTTGTTTTGATGACTCGTAAATTTTTGCAATAAGTATATGAGTTCTTTCTGACTAATGTTGAGTCCATGGATTATACGCACTCTCACCCTTCCATGATTGCTAGCCTCTCTTGTACCGCGCAACTCTCGCCGGTACCATACACCCACCATATACCTTCCTCAGAACAGTCACTATACCTACCTATCATGGCATTTCCATAGCCATTCCGAGATACATTGCCATGCAACTTTCCACCGTTCCGTTCATATGACACGCTTCATATTGTCATATTGCCATGCATGATCATGTAGTTGACATCGTATTTGTGGCTAGGACACCATGCATAATTTCTCATACATGTCACTCTTGATTCATTGCACATCCCGGTACACCACCGGAGGCATTCATATAGAGTCATATTTTGTTCTAGCTTCGAGTTGTAATCTTTGAGTTGTAAGTCAATAAAAGTGTGATGATCTTCATTATTAGAGCATTGTCCCATGTGAGGAGAGGCCAAATAAAAAAAAAGATGGCCCAAAAAAATATAGAGAGGGGATAAATAAATAAAAGAGAAAGCCCCTCCAAAAAATGAGAGAAAAGAGAGAAGGGACAATGCTACTATCCTTTTCCACACTTGTGCTTCAAAGTAGCACCATGATCTTCATAATAGAGAGTCTCTTGTTTTGTCACTTTCATATATTAGTGGGAATTTTCGTTATAGAACTTGGCTTGTATATTCCAACGATGGGCTTCCTCAAATGCACTAGGTCTTCATGAGCAAGCAAGTTGGATGCACACCCACTTAGTTTCTTTTCATGAGCTTTCATACACTTATAGCTCTAGTGCATCCATTGCATGGGAATCCCTACTCACTCACATTGATATCTATTGATGGGCATCTCCATAGCCCATTGATACGCCTAGTCGATGTGAGACTATCTTCCTCCTTTTTGTCTTCTCCACAACCACCACTCTAATCCACCTATAGTGCTATATCCATGGCCCATGCTCATGTATTGCGTGAAAGTTGAAAGGTTTGAAAAATTTTGAGTATGAAAACAATTGCTTGGCTGAAACCGGGGTTGTGCATGATATGAATATTTTGTGTGATGAAGAGGGAGCATAGCCAGACTATATTATTTTGTAGGGATAACTTTCTTTGGCCATGTTATTTTGAGAAGACATAATTGTTTTGTTAGTATGCTTGAAGTATTATTATTTCTTATGTCAATATATACTTTTGTCTTGAATCTTTCGGATCTGATTATTCATGCCACAATAAAGAAATTACATTGAAAATTATGTTGGTTAGCATTCCACATCAAAAATCCTGTTTTTATCATTTACCTACTCGAGGACGAGCAGGAATTAAGCTTGGAGATGCCTGATACGTCTCCAACGTATCTATTATTTTTTATGTTCCATGCTATTATATATTCTGTTTTGGATGTTTAATGGGCTTTATTGTACACTTTTATATTATTTTTGGGACTAACCTACTAACCCAATGTCCAGTGTAGATTGTTGTTTTTTGCCTATTTCAGGGTTTCGTAGAAAAGGAATATCAAACAGAGTCCAAACGGAATGAAACCTTCGGGGGAGTTATTTTTTGAACCGTATCGTCACAGAAGACTGGGAGTACACGCGAGGGAACGAAGGAGGCGGCCACGAGTGTCCAGGGCGTGCCCCCTCCCCCTAGGCACGCCCCCCACCCTCGTGGGTCCCCTCTAGCTCCCCTGATGCCCTCCTTCCTCCTATCTATATCCATGTACCCTGAAAACATCGAGGCAACAGAGAAAATCCTAATTCCATCGCCGCAACCTTCTGTTCCCGTGAGATCCCATCTTGGGGTCTGTTCCGGAGCTCCGCCGGAGGGGGGATTTACCACGGAGTGCTTCTACATCAACACCATAGCCACACCCATGAGTTGTGAGTAGTTTACCATAGACCTTCGGGTCCATAGTTATTAGCTAGATGGCTTCTTCTCTCTTTTTGGATCTCAATACCAAGTTCTCCTCAGTCTTCGAGGAGATCTATACTATGTAATCTTTTTGCGGTGTGTTTATCGAGATCCGATGAATTCTGGGTTTATGATCAAGATTATCTATGAGAAATATTTGATTCTTTTCTGAAATCATTTATGTATGGTTATAATATCCTTGCAAGTCTCTTCGAATTAATGGTTTGGTTTGGCCTACAAGATCTATAGTCCTTGCAATGGGAGAAGTACTTGGCTTTGGGTTCAATCTTGCGGTGTCCTATCCCAGTGATAGCAGGGGAAGCAAGGCACTTATTGTATTGTTGCCATCGAGGATAAAAAGATGGGGTTTATATCATATTGCTTGAGTTTATCCCTCCACATCATGTCATCTTGCTCAAAGCATTACTCTGTTCTTATGAACTTAATACTCTAGATGCCTGCTGGATAGCGGTCGATGTGTGGAGTAATGGTAGTAGATGCAGAATCATTTCAGTCTACTTGTCACGGACATGATGCCTATATATAATGTTCATGCCTAGATATTCTCATAACTATGCGCTTTTCTAGCAATTGCTCGACAGTAATTTGTTCACCCCCGTAGAATTTTGCTATCATGAGAGAAGCCAGTAGTGAAACCTATGGCCCTCGGGTATATTCTCAACATATTAAACCTTCATCTACTTTACTTTGCTTTATTTACTTTCTGTTCTTATATCCAAAAATACCAAAAAATATTAAACTATGCTATCTATCAGAACTCGCTTTCTTAAGTGACCGTAAAGGGATTGACAACCCGTTATCGCGTTGGTTGTGAAGTTCTTATTTATTTGTGCAGGTGCGAGGGACTTGTGCGTGGTCTCCTACTGGATTGATACCTTGGTTCTCAAAAACCGAGGGAAATACTTATGCTACTGTGCTGCATCACCCTTTCCTCTTTGAGGGAATACAACGCAAGCTCAAGAAGTGGCAGACTCCCTCGGTAGCCCCCGGACTTGCCTTCAAGGACGAGATTGTATCCGGCTTCATGTCTTCGATATTGCAAGGTGAGTCCTCCTGGATGATAGTTCGGCTTCTTCAAATATTATAATCTATCGATTCCTGGCTGCCATCTTCTCGTCTTCCACGTGTCCAATGAATGCGAATCGTGTGGGTGTCTTCTGCAAATACACCCTTCACCGTTCAGGGAAGGCGCTTATATAAGGGAATAGATCCAACTGCCTTTCCATCTCATTCCACGCGGAAGAAACCCTTGTGCCTGCAAAAAATCTGCAAACATGACCAATACCCCGAATTCCTCCTCGTGCCCTCATGGCCCTCGTGCAGGAGATTGGAAAAGTTGTTCTGTGTCTCACGTGCATCTGCAGACACTACAAGCGCAGGGGTATCTCCCTCCCGAGGATATAGTCCCCGTCCGGGCCGTTCTAACGTCTGTCAACAACCAAGCCCTGGCAGAGAGCTTTCCCAACCCCTCCGATGGAGAGCGGGTATGTCTCATCCCTCACCTTTTAAGAGGCGTGGGGTTCCATGTCCATCCCTTTCTCAGGGGACTCCTAGAGTTCTACGGCCTCCTATTGCAAAATCGTACTCCAGGTTCAATCCTGCACATTGCGGGTTTCGTCGCTCTATGCGAACTTTTCTTGGGCTGCGAGCCCCACTTCGAGCTGTGGAGAAGGTATTTCTGCCTGGTCCCTCGATCGGAAGAGGGATCCATATTTGAAGTTGGGAGCGCCAAAGTATGGCGCATAGCTGGGACAGGCTATCTTTCCGGTACTCCGAAGAGTGGCCCTCGGAGTGGTTTTACATTGAAGATGTCACGTTGCCGGATCCAGTTCGGCGCGGACTCCCCAAGTATTCCAGTGCTCCGCCAAAGAAGCGTTTCAACTGGAGTCCCCGCGGTCCTTCGGAAGAAGAGAAAGCGGAGGTTAGCCGACTGGCCGGCAAGATTAAATTGCTTGCCAGTTCGGGATTAACTATAATCGAAGTGATGGCCATTTTCACTGAAGCGGTGCGTGCATCCGCTCCAAGCCAGAGGACTTCCAATGTATCATTATAATGGTCAGAATGATGCTTCGCGCCGCCTACGCCTGGATCTGGATGACCCTGCCATTCTAGGCGCTGTGCTGGAAGGCCACTACAAAGGAGAGAAGCAGGACTTCATCCGTTTATCGTGCCGGGAAGCCCTTTCTATGTACAATCTTCCCGACTCGGTGATTCCTTCTCTTTGACCACTTTATTTTTCTTTGCTATGATGTATTGACCGAACTGTATTCGGTTTCTCACAACAGGAGTGGAGGAAGGTGGTCAAGGGGATTAACAATCCCGCCCCGCAGCCAGAGGACCCGTTCCAAAAGACGGGCCATGGATATGAAGTGGAACCGGATATAGGCGTAGAGTTAGAAGAGGGAGTCTTCTATCAGGCCTGTCGTGAGGGCACCTTGGTGGCTATAGTAGCCGATTACCCAGGCCTCATTCCTTCTTCCCGCATAAGTAATTTAGGGGATATCTCACTAACAAGAAGATTCCCAGTGTGCATTTACCCACCATATTCTATCATACTAAAACAGGGACGGCGCTCCTCACGCTGAACTATGCGTAGACTGCCAACCCAGAGGGCGGCGCCTACGTCGGGCGAGGCTTTGAAGCGGAAAAGGACCACGAATACCAGTGGACCTTTAAAGAGGTATGTTTGTTTCACCAAACGCTGGGTGGTGAAATTGTTATTATAACTTTCCGCATTGTTTCTTCCTTTTAGGAGGAATTTAAGCCGGGCTATCTCCGGAGGCGACGCAGGCCAAGCTCCATCCAATCCGGCATCGGGCCCATCAAGGGTGAATGCTAATTCGGTGCCGGATTGTCCTCTCCAGGAGGATTCGGATGAAGTGTCAGCTACCAATTCCGAAGTGGAGGTCGCGATGATTCATCGGCAGCGAAAAGCGGCCATGCGTGACCCTCTTTTTCTAAGGAGGCATTTAACGCCCTCAATTCTGCAGATGCCTATATCCAAGCCGCTCAAGACGGACTCGCCGGAGCCACTCATCAGCTTTCAAAATATATGAGAGTAAGTTTTTAATGTGAATGTTCCCCTGCCAGTAGCCCTCGAGACGTAAAGCAGTTGGTACAACTGATTTGAGGATCGTTGTATTTTTATATGTCATTCGAGAGAAGAATAACTCTTTATCCAAGGAACTCGAAGAGTGCCAGACTCAGCTCGCCGAATTGAAAAATTCGAAGGAATCCGGAAAGGATGATGTTGGTAAGAAAAATAATGTCCGGAAGCTATGACAGTTCTGCTGATTACTATGATATATATAATAATATGTAATACAGCAACAGGATCGACCGACCAATTGGAGAGGGAGCTAAGAGCGGCCCTAGCGGACAAGAATTTTGCCGAAGATGAAAAAGCCGCTGGCGAGCATGCACGAACGCAAGCTATGGAAAAAATGAGCCAAGCGCAGGATGAAAATATTAGGCTTGAACAGGAGCTAAAGGGCGTAAAGGCCCAACTCTCCAGCGCCTTGGAAGAGAACCGGAGGCTAAAAAGAGGCATGTTCAGTATGTATCTTATACCTAGCTCTCCTTAGAGTCTATTTGTTTGAAAGTTTCTTATAAAAACTTCTCCTGCAGGTTTATTGACTATTCAGCCTTAAGGCGGAGTATCCGGGTTTGAGGGCGATGTGCTGCAAGAGCTTTCTAGGGTCCATGAACGGGCTAAGAAGGCCATGAAGAGTATGGCCAGAGCTCTATGGCCTGGCGACTCCCCTCCAGAGACTATGGAGGATTTGACCGACCTATTCAAAGGGGCTTGGCGCCGCTTCGAACTATGGAAAGCGTCAGCATGCCATATGGGAGCTCGAGAAGCATGGGCTATGGTGAAGACGCGCCTACTCGTCTTGATCCAAATAACATGGCCCGTGTGGGACCTCGAGGGTCTGATGGATAGGAAATTCCTTTGTGTTTGGTCTATAACCAAGTAGAAATAGCTGCCAAGTTATCCCAACAGGACTGTAAGCTAGACAACCTGATAGAGGGAATGGAAAATGAATAGTCGTTTGATTCTATGTATTAATGTAGTTTTACCATCAAACTTATCTCCGGACGAATTAATATAAAGTTCATCATGGCCGACCATCTGCTTTGACCTCCATAAACCCAAAGGCTGGAGTGTTTCCGAATACTATATCTGTGGTAAAGCACGTGATATGTTCGGAAACCAGGCATTTCGGTCATAATTGCTTGAGCAGACGAACTGAGTTCTGGGAGTTATGTTATATTACTATTTAACGTAAGAAACATCTTCCAGAGAGAATAGTTCCGTTAGGGGTTCCTTTCCCTGGGTCGGCGTGCATGAAGATGCGGGCCTAGGCTTTTTGATCCTATGAGAAGGATAGTAGGAAGCCATCTCCTGTGATAGTTAAGATACGCTTTAGAATGCGATATGTTGTGTATCCGCCGACCAATTATTCCCTTAAGAGCACTAGCTTTCGGCTTCACCCAGTCTGAGGTACATATCTGGATTACCCGATTGTAACAATCGCAGAGGTGCTCCCTTTACGCCCTAGCCGAACAATCGGAAACGTAGGGGTAAGAATAGGAGCCAGGCAACCCGGCTTGGCCAGAACTTAAGTCATATCGGTGCATATAATGGCAAGGATGAACTGTAAAACCATGCGACATTTTTTAAGCAAGAAGCTTTATTGATGATGGGCTTCAATAAAGAAGCCCCCAGGTATATGTGAGGACGTACTCGTCATGTGGCAGTTTGGGTGAGCCGAATACTTGCCAAGTAAATGTAAAGAGAAAAAAGGGAGAGAAACAAGAAAGTAAAAGACAAGACCTAACTTATAAAGAGGAAGAAATTGCTACCGAACTATCCATAAAATCTTCGGAGCCTGGCAGTGTTCCAAGGGTTCGGCTGAAGGCGGTTGTCCTGTGCATTGCGAAGGCGATAGGCTCCACCGGTGAGTACTTCGTCAATAATGAAGGGGCCCTCCCATTTTGGTTTGAGCTTGTCCTTTTTCTTCTCTGGGAGGCGTAAAACGAGTTCACCGACATTGTATGTCTTGGCCCGCACTTCTCTTCTCCGGTATCGCCTAGCCTGTTGTTGGTAAAATGCGTAACGCGCTAGTGCTGTATCGTGCTCCTCTTCAAGTCCATCTAGGTCGTCCTGCCGATCTAACTCGGCCTCCCTTTCCTCATACATGCGCACTCTAGGTGAGTCATGAATAATGTCACATGGCAGAATAGCCTCTGCGCCATACACCATGAAAAAGGGTGTATATCCGGTCGTACGATTGGGAGTGGTCCGTAGCACCTAGAGTACGGAGTCAAGCTCTTCGACCCAGTGTTCATCAAACTCTCGTAGGGAGCGCACTAGTCGGGGTTTAATGCCGCTCATAATCAGACCATTGGCCCTTTCGACCTGACCATTTGTTTGAGGGTGGTATACGGAAGCGTGATCGAGTTTCATACCCATCTTTGCGCACCAATTTTTTACCTCGTCAGCTGTGAAATTGGAACCATTATCTGTGATAATACTATGCGGGACACCATAACGGTGTACTACGCTGGATATAAAATCTATCACAGGCCCTTCTTCAGCTGTTTTTACTGGCTTGGCTTCAATCCACTTAGTGAACTTATCTACCATCACCAGTAAGTATTTTCTTTTATGACTTCCCCCTTTAAGGGGTCCGACCATATCAAGCCCCCAGACCGCAAAAGGCCAAGTAATGGGGATTGTTCTCAGTGCGATGGGAGGCATGTGACATTGATTTGCAAAGAGCTGGCAGCCAACGCAATGTTGGACTAAGGTTTGGGCATCTGCTCGGGCAGTAGGCCAGTAAAAGCCAGCGCAAAAAGCTTTACCTACGAGCGCCCTTGCTACGGCATGGTGACAGCCTATTCCAGCGTGTACTTCAGTGAGAATTCGCCTTCCCTCTTCTTCGAAGATGCACCTTTGGAGAATACCAGTTGTGCTTTCCTTGTATAGTTCACCTTCGTGAACTTTGTAGGCTTTAGAGCGTCGGACTATGTGGTGGGCCTCATTTTGATCATCGAGGAGTTCCTGCCTATTAAGGTAAGCTAGGAAAGGCTCTGTCCAGGGGGCTATGACAACCATGATTTCGTGAGCCGAAGGAGTTATCTCCATGCTTGGATCTCCGATGTCATCGTGAATGAGTTCGGCTGGGGGTGTGTTTGGATCTGTATTCGTATCGCCGCTCGCGTCGTGCCATGTTACTGATGGCTTAAACAACCCTTCCACAAATGTGTTCGGTCGGACGGGGTCGCATTTAGCTCCCATGCATGCGAGTACGTCGGTTGCCTGGTTATTATCTCGGGCTACGTGATGGAATTCCAACCCCTCAAATCGATCCGACATTTTTCATATGGTGTTGCGATAAGCTGCCATTTTTTAATCCTTCGCATCAAAATCTCCATTGATTTGGGAGATGGCGAGGTTTGAGTCTCTGCGTACCTCGAGGCATTGGATGCCCATGGATACAGCTAGTCGAAGACCATGCAATAGGGCCTCATATTCGGCCGCATTGTTCGAGTCCGTGTACAAAATCTGTAAAATGTACCGAACCGTATCCTATGTTGGAGATGTCAGTATTACACCGGCCCCCAGTCCGGATAGAATTTTGGAACCGTCAAAGTACATTGTCCTGTGGGAGTATGAGTCGTACTCTTTAGGGAGTTCGGCTTCGGTCCATTCAGCGACGAAGTCAGCCAACACCTGGGATTTAATAGTCCGGCGCGGCTTGTAGGATATTTCGAACGGTAAGAGCTCAATGGCCCATTTGGCTATGCGTCCCGTGGCGTCTTTATTATAGATAATATCATTGAGTGGTACCTCGGATGCCACTATGATCGAACACTCTTGAAAGTAGTGCCGGAGTTTCCGAGATGACATGAAGACTGCATAAGCAATTTTTTGATAGTGGGGGTACCGTGATTTACACGGTGTGAGAACCTCGGATACATAGTATAAGGGCTTTTGAACGGGGAATTTATGTCCCTCTTCGGCTCGTTCGACGACGAGCACGGCACTCACCACCTGGTGAGTAGCTGATATGTACAGCAGCATTGGTTCGCCAACACCGGGGGCGGCTAGGATTGGGTTGCTTGCTAGTAAATATTTTATTTCTTCCAATCCGGTTGTGGCCGCATTTGTCCATTCGAAATTGTCAGTGCACCATAGCAATCTGTAAATTGGCAATGCTTTTTCACCTAACCTGGAGATGAAGCGGCTTAAAGCCGCTACGTAGCCTGCTAGTTTTTGCACTTGCTTGAGATCGGTTGGTATTTTGAGTTCTGACAGGGCCCGGATTTTGGCTGGGTTAGCTTCGATTCCTCTATGGGATACGATGAACCCTAATAGCTTTCCGGCTGGGACACCGAAGACACATTTTTCTGGATTGAGCCTTATGTCATATTCTCGGAGGTTGGCAAACATAAGGCGGAGATCATCCACCAAGGTCTCGACGTGTTTGGTCTTTACGACCACGTCGTCAACATATGCCTCCACTGTTTTGCCAATTTGTTTTTCTAAGCATGTTTGAATCATGTGTTGATATGTGGCGCCAGCGTTTTTGAGTCCGAAAGGCATAGTGTTGAAACAAAAGGGGTCGTACGGGGTAATGAATGCCGATGCGACCTGATCGGATTCCTTCATGTTTATCTGATGGTATCTGGAGTAAGCATCAAGGAAGCACAGTGAGTCATGTCCGGCCGTTGCATCGATAATTTGGTCAATGTGGGGCAAAGGAAAGGGATCATTTGGGCAAGCCTTATTCTTCGGTACCATGACTAGGTTGGCTAGCCAATCCGGATGTTTGATTTCTCTGATGAATCCGCCGTCCAATAGCTTGGCTAACTCTTCTCCCATTGCTAGTTATTTGGGTTCGGAAAATCGTCGCAGTGACTGCTAGACTGGTTTGAACCCTTTTATAATATTGAGGCTGTGTTCGGCCAACCTTCGTGGGATTCCTGGCATGTCTGAAGGGTGTCGGGCAAATATATCCCAATTTTCCCAAAGGAAGGCGCGTAACGCGCTGTCTACTGCCGGATCCAGTTGTGCCCCGATGGATGCTGTTTTGTTAGGGTCCATTGGGTGCACTTGGAATTTGATGATTTCGTCGGTGGGCTTGAAGGAGGTAGACTTTGATATTTTGGCGAGGATGACATCGTCGGCATCCACCTTTGATCATAGGGTGGTTAGTTCTTCAGCCGCGAGAGCTTCGGATAATGCCTCTAAAGCTAAGGATGTCGTTTTGTTTTCGGCATCGAGTGCTCTATCCGGATCACTTATTATTGTGATCACCTCATTGGGCCCTGGCATTTTAAGTTTCATGTACTCGTAATGGGGTATAGCTTGATAGCGCGAGAAAGCGTCCCGTCCTAGAAGGGCGTGGTATCCGTTGTGAAAGGGCACAACGTGAAAGAGTAGTTCCTCCGATCTGTAGTTGTCGGGTGAGCCGAACACCACATCGAGCTTAATGCTTCCCGAACACTTGGCCTCGCGGCTTGGTATAATTCCTCTAAAGGTTGTGTTGGAGTGCTCAATGCGGGATTTCTCGACCTGCATTTTTGCAACGTTTCCTCATATATGAGGTTGAGTCTGCTTCCTCCGTCCATTAGTACTTTAGTGAGGCAGAAGCTGTCCACTATTGGGTCTAGTACAAGAGCTGCTGATGCTCGGATCGGCCGGACTCGAGGTGCGTCTTCGGTGGAAAAACTAATTGCCGTGTCGCTCCATGGGCTTGCAGAGCTGATTTGGTAAACCTTGAAAGTTCGCGATTTGATCTCTTGCGACGTTTATTTAAGGGGGATGTCTCGAAGACAGTGAAGACATTGATGTCTTTCTCCCTTGGTGCGGTGGTGGCGAAAATTTCCGTACCGCTCTTTGCTACCTGCCGGAGTACCCAACATTCTCTTAGGCGATGGTTTGGGACATTGTCCGGGGTTGCGTGTATTTGGCAAGGTGTATCGAGTAGTTCATCCAGTATGGACATGTGCCTTAAAAGAGGGTTGTTCTTCTTGCCAATAGGATGACCCACTAGGGTAAGTCCGTAGCTTTGGTGGCGTACTGTCCGGATAAGGACTGTTCTAGAGGTGTATTCTGGGCTTTCCAAGTATTTTCGATTGCACGGTACTTCCGTACTAATTGCGATAATTTTGTGAAACTCAGAACACGACGTCGGTTGAGGGCGTTCAAGACTCCCTCGTCCGTGCAATTGCGTTGAAATAGAGAAACCGCTTTGTCGTCGCAGCGGTCCCTAACCTTGTTTTTAACAAGTAGGAACCTGGCCCAGAAGTGGTTGACCGTTTCCTCGGGCTGTTGTCGTATGTTCGCGAGGTCATCTATGTCCGGGATTTCGGATTTATTTGAAAAGTTTTTCCCAGGGTGGGTGGGCGTTGGAAATTTTGAATCTCGACCCAGAGTGGTATTCGGGGTTTTAACAACCCCCGACGGTGACAATTCGGTTTCGATGGGATCTGATTGCCCTTCGGATCCAGCGTCGGTCCCAGAGCTCAAAGAACATAGTGCGCCTCCTGACTGGGAGGTGTTCGGCTCGATGGGTTCGGACATCCAGACTGTTTCGGTCTCCGTCTATAGAGGAAAAGTCTCCATGGCTTTGTCCTCCACTGTTGCTACCAGATGAGTGATCGGAGAAGGGCCGATCTCATCATGGCCGGATTTAAGTCCGATATGATCTCCTGGCGATGAAAGCCCCAGGGCGGTGATGCGATCCAGCAGCTCGTTTATGGGCGAGATTTCTGCCAAAGTCGCGTCATCGGAGTAGCCGAAATTCACATAAAGGTGATGCTCGACGGCCGCCGGGAGTGCGACCGGCCCAGTGGCCATGCAGGCGCATACAGCGAACCCGCCAAGCTGGAGGACCTGGCCGATAGCCAGGTTATTTTCGAGGGTGATCCCATCATCGATGACGAGACGTGCCATCGATCGCCCATGGCGAGCACACAGTAGAGCTCTCAATGAAAGCACCATTGTCGGTGTCAAAACCGGCAGATCTTGGGTAGGGGGCCCAAGCTATGCGTCTAGTGGATCGATGGTAACAAGAGGCTGGGGACACGATGTTTACCCAGGTTCAGGCTCTCTCGATCGAGGTAAACCCCTACTTCCTGCTATATTAGTATGGATGAATATGTGTACAAGAGTTCATCTACCTCGAGATCGTAATGGCTAAAACCTAGGTCTAGCCTATGAGGATATTGTAAGATGATCCCCTCTAGAGACTAAACATTGATACGTCTACAACATATCTACTTTTCCAAACCCTTTTGCCCTTGTTTTGGACTCTAACTTGCATGATTTGAATGGAACTAACCCGGACTAACGCTGTTTTCAGCAGAACTGCCATGGTGTTGTTTTTGTGCAAAATAAAAAGTTCTCGGAATTGCCTGAAAATCAACAGAGAATTATTTTGGAAAATATAAAAAATATCTGCAAAAAGATCCACACCAGGGGGCCCAGGGCCTGTCCACGAGGGTGGGGGGCGCGCCCCCTGCCTCGTGGGCCCCCTGGTGCTCCACCGACGTACCCCCAGATCCTATATCTTCACTTTCGGGGAGAAAAAAATAAGGGAGAAGGAATTATCGCGTTTCACGAGATGGAGCCGCCGCCAAGCCCTAATCTCTCTCGGGCCCCCTGGAGTTCGTTCGGGGCTCCGGAGAGTGGAGATCGTTGCCATCGTCATCGTCAACCTTCCTCCATCACCAATTCCATAATTCTCACCGCCGTGCGTGAGTAATTCCATCGTAGGCTTGCTGGACGGTGATAGGTTGGATGAGATCTATCATGTAATCGAGTTAGTTTTGTTAGGGTTTGATCCCTAGTATCTACTATGTTCTAAGATTGATGTTGCTATGACTTTGCTATGCTTAATGCTTGTCACTAGGGCCCGAGTGCCATGATTTCATATCTGAACCTATTATGTTTTCATGAATATGTGTGTGTTCTTGATCCTATCTTGCAAGTCTATAGTCACCTACTATGTGTTATGATCCGGCAACCCCTAAGTGACAATAATCGGGGCCACTCCCGGTGATGACCATAGTTTGAGGAGTTCATGTATTCACTATGTGTTAATGCTTTGGTCCGATACTCTATTAAAAGGAGGCCTTAATATCCCTTAGTTTCCAATAGGACCCCGCTGCCACGGGAGGGTAGGACAAAAGATGTCATGCAAGTTCTTTTCCATAAGCACGTATGACTATATTCGGAATACATGCCTACATTGCATTGATGAACTGGAGCTAGTTCTGTGTCACCCTAGGTTATAACTTCTACATGATGAATTGCATCCGACATAAATTCCGATCACCGATCCAATGCCTATGATCTTTTCACATATTGCTTGTTGCTTATTTACTTTTTCGTTGCTACTATTACAAAAACTACAAAAACAATATCGTTACTTTCATTGCCGCTACCGCCACTATCATATTACTTTGCTACTAAACTATCTTGTTGCAGATACTAAGTTTCCAGGTGTGGTTGAATTGACAACTCAGCTGCTAATACTTAAGAGTATTCTTTGGCTCCCCTTGTGTCGAATCAATAAATTTGGGTTGAATACTTTACCCTCGAAAACTGTTGCGATCCCCTGCACTTGTGGATTATCAAGACTATTTTCTGGCTCCGTTGCCGAGGAGCATATCTCTATTCTTTAAGCCACTTGGGATTTATATCTGTTGATCACTATGAAGAATTTGAAGGACTCAAATACCAAGATCTTACCCTCAACTACGAGGGGAGGTAAGGAACTGCCATCTAGCTCTGCACTTGATTCTCCTTCTGTTATGAGTAAACTTGCGACACATACTCCTACTATTGAATCTGATATGTCGTATGTTCTTGATGATGCTACTTCTGCTATGTATGATGAAACTACCTCTATGCCTGATACTGTGCCACTAGGTGAATTTCTAGATGAACAAATTGCTAAGGTTAGGGAGAGTGCAAATGTTGAAACTGATGATATTGATGAAAGTGATGATGAAACTACTCCCAATAGATATGAATTGCCTACTGTGCCCGAGGGTTATGTTATGGATGAAGAAACTGCTAGAGACTTTCTTGCTTGCAATGATAGATATGATCTTAAGAAATTATTAGCTAAGCTGAAAGAAAAGTCCTTGAATGCTAGAATCAAACATCACCCTCCTTTTGCCACTTCACCTATTTGTGTTACTGATAAGGATTATGAATTCTCTATTGATCCTGAGTACATTACTTTGGTTGAATCTGATCCTTTCCATGGCTATGAGTCTGAAACTGTTGTGGCACATCTTACTAAGTTGAATGATATAACCACCCTATTTACCAATGATGAAAAGATTCGCTATTACTATATCCTTAAGCTATTTCCTTTCTCGTTAAAGGGTGATGCTAAGACTTGGTTTAATTCTCTTCATCCTGGTTGTGTGCGTAGTCCTCGGGATATGATGTATTACTTTTCTGCTAAATATTTTCCCGCTCATAAGAAACAAGCTGCCTTACGGGAAATATATAACTTTGTGCAAATTGAAGAAGAGAGTGTCCCACAAGCTTGGGGGGAGGCTTCTCCAATTACTTAATGATTTGCCTGATCATCCTCTTGAGATGCATGATATACTTGATGTCTTTTATAATGGACTAACCGATGCTTCCAGAGTCCACCTGGATAGTTGTGTTGGTTGTGTTTACATGGAAAGAACTACTGAACAAGCCGAATTATTATTGAATAATATGCTGGCCAATGAAAATAATTGGACACTTCCTGAACCAACCCCTAAGCCAACTCTGAAGAAAAGAGGTGTTCTATTTCTCAGTCCTGAAGATATGCAAGAGGCAAAGAAATATATGAAAGAAAAAGGTATTAAAGCTGAAGATGTTAAGAATTTACCTCCTATTGAAGAAATACATGGTCTTGACAACCCGACACGGGTAGTAAAGGTAAATTCTCTTTATAGATTTGATGAAGGTGATATTCCTCGTTATAAGTCTGCTAGCCAATGCTTAGATGAGTTTGAAAATTTTATTGTGAAACAAGAAAACTTGAATGCTTATGTTGGTAGACAATTGCAACACAATGCTTATATGATTGAATGCTTGAGTGATTATCTGTCTAGAGCTAAAGGTGAACTGAAACTCATTACTATACATGCTTCTATGGTCACCACTCAAGTAGAACAAGTACTTAAGGCTCGGAATAATTTGCTCAATGAATTAAATAGTAAGAATAATGACTATGATGTTAGAGTTGCAACTAGAGGTGGTAAAATGACTCGGGAACCTCTGTATCCTGAGGGCCACCCTAAGAGAATTTAGCAAGATTCTTAGAGAGCTAATTTAGATGCACCTAGATCTTTTAAGAAGAAGAAAAAGAAAAATGATAGGATTTTGCATGCTCCTAGTGAACCTGTAGCTGACACACGTGAGAATCCCAATGATATATCTGTTTCTGATCCTGAGACACAATCTGGTAATGAACATGAACCTAGTGATAGTATTAATGATGATGTTCATGATGATGCTCAACCTAGCAATGATAAGGATGTAGAGATTGAACCTGATGTTGATCTTGATAACTCACAATCAAAGAATCAACGTTATGATAAGAGAGACTTTGTTGCTAGGAAGCACAGTAGGGAAAGAGAACCATGGGTTCAGAAACCCATGCCTTTTCCTTCGAAACCATCCAAGAAAAAGGATGATGAGGATTTTGAGCACTTTGCTGAAATGATTTGACCTATATTTTTTGCGTATGCGTTTGAAGGATGTGCTTAAAACAAATCCTTATGCTAAGTATGTGAAACATATTATTACCAACAAAAGAAAGATACCTGAAGTAGAAATTTCCACCATGCTTGCTAATTACACTTTTGAGGGTGGAATGCCTAAGAAATTAGGAGATCCAGGAGTACCTACTATACCTTGCTCCATTAAGAGAAACTATGTTAAAACTACTTTGTGTGATCTTGGAGCCGGTGTTAGTGTTATGCATCTCTCTTTATATCGTAGAATTGACTTGAGTAAGTTGACACCTATTGAAATATCTTTGCAAATGGCTGATAAATCAACTTCTATACCTGTCGGTATTTGTGAGGATGTGCCTGTTGTAGTTGCAAATGTTACTATTCTAACGGACTTTGTTATCCTTGATATTCCCGAGGACGATAGTATGTCTATTATTCTTGGAAGACCCTTTTTGAATACTGCAAGGGCTATTATTGATTGCAACAAAGGCAATGTCACTTTTCATGTCAATGGTAATGAGCATACGGTACACTTTCTGAGGAAACAACCTCGGGTCCACAATATCAATTGTATTGGAAAAATTTCAAGTATTACTATTGGAGGTTTTGAGTTTCCTTTTCCTACTATCAAGAAGACATATGACATCCTTATTGTTGGGGACATACATATCCCCATTGAGGTAACCTAGTGTTATTCGAAAATTCTCTGGTTTTATGTTAGTCGGAAAGAGTTTATTAACAAGACCTGATCAACCTTGTTAATGGATTCCTCTTGATGAGCATGGGATAGGTGAATCTAGATAGCACAACCTTCTGTACCCTCTTTTTACTTTCTGTTAATTAAGATAAATAAAAGAAAATTAGTATTTTATGTCTGTTTCCAGACTTGTCTGTGCAATAAAAAAAATATCCCGAAAATAAAAGTTCTCCAAATGCCATGAAAATGAAATATGTTTTTTTCTAGAATATTTGAGGAAATTTGGCACTGAACACACAGTGAGGGGAGCCAGCACGTGGCAACGAGGGTCCAGGGCGCGCCGCCCTGCCCAAGGCGCGCCCCCCTGCCTCGTGGGCCCCACGTGGCCCCCTCCACTTATTCCTGCACCCATGATTTTCTTCTTCCTCCCAAAAAAATCACCAACCAGCTCAAACCCAAGTTCTAGCTCATATTGCTGCCATTTTTAATCTTCTTGCTCAAAGCACCATTCACCAAACTGTTTGGGGAGATTGTTCCTTGGTATGTGACTCCTCCATTGGTCCAATTAGTTTTTGTTCTAGTGCTTTATTTGTTGCAAATTTATGCTGCTGTGGTGACCTTGTTCTTGAGCTTGCATGTCAAATTTTCTTGGTCCCAAGTAGTTCTAATGCATGATATAGTCTCTAGGCACTAGTAGGAGTTGTTGCTATCAATCTTATTGAGTTTGGTTAACTTTTATTTTGCAGTTACTAAAAATTTCAGAAAAAAACAGAAAAATGCATAGGAGAAACTTCCAAGGTGGTTCTTCAAGGAAGCAAGAACCGAGGCTCGCGTTCCATGAGCCGAATGGTGAGCCACCGAGGGATGCTGATGTGCGGCCCTGTGAATGGTCGTCGGATGACTTCATGGGTCAAGCTGGCATCAAGGACGAATTTTACGCATACGTGCGCAATGCTGACCTCGAGGGCTTCATACAAGATAAGTGCCCTCTATACCGTGGCTTAACTGATAGCTTTGTGTGAAGGTTTAAATTTTCATCTTCACGTAATTCTCACATTGTACTGTTTGACCTGTATGATAAATCTTATACCATGGATTTAGAGGATTTTAATCATGCTTGCAAGCTCCCACGGTGGGGCAGGATGAGTGATCGTCGCAAATCTGAATTTAGAGAATTCCTTGCTAGTATCACAGTGGGGGAATCCACGGAAATCACACAAGCTACCATAGGGAGCATTCATTTTCCTGCTATTCATTACTTTGCTCTCTTTGTCGGTAGATGCATAAACGGTAAGGATGAGGCTTGTCACATGTGTGTCGCTGATCTTAGTGTTCTCAGGAGTGCTATACTAGGTGATAGGCAATATAACTTGGGAGCAATTATTGCACGTAGGCTACACCATAATGGCTTGCGTGGAGATTTATTTGGTGGGATCTATGCTACCTGCATAGCCCGCTTTCTTGGTGCGTGTGTGCATGTGAATGATGAACCTTTACCTCCTGCTTATTTAGACTGACATGCTATGACTAGTCACCAGTTTATAGAGTGGGATGATCAAACCCTCAAATATCGACTAATCTTTAAAAGGCAGCATGCCATCCCTATTGTTCTTCCTGCCCCTACTTTGTTTAACTTTCAGGAAAAAGGGAGATACACTATAACTATGGTGGAGGCAAATGCTTATTATAACATGACGGAGGCAGCCCGCCATCGAGATGCAGCTCAGCATGCATTATCTGCTGCATCCCAGTACAACCCCAACTACGACTTTGGATATCCGTCAGGCCAATACTGGCCATAGACCAACTTAGGCCAAAAGCCTAAGCTTGGGGGAGTACGTGTTTCTCATCGACTTACATTCATGTTCACACTTATTCTAGTTGTCGGTGCTCACACTCTTTCACTGTACCATCCACGCTTAGTTCCAATTTCTTTTTCTTAGTTTTTTCTTGTGTGCTAGAAAAAACTAGAAAAACAAAAATATTAGGTGTAGCTTCTAGCTAGTTTACTTTCTTTGCTTATAGTAGTAGTTAAAATGAAAACCCAAAAAGATTTCTCGTTCTTCTTTTGCTTGTTGGGAGCTTTCCTGTGTAAATAGTTTCTTTTCTTTCCTTTGGGGGTTAAGAGTAGAAGATCATGATTGAAAATGCTTAGTGGCTCTCGTATGCTTTGTTGTTGATTTAACCTTGAGCCATATTACCTTGTCTTCTCTCTTATATTAAATGTCTGCAGATTCTAGCTTAGTCCAATGCACGTACACTATTATTATTATCCACACCGTTCGGTCCTGCGAGTGAAAGGCAATAAGGATGATATATGATGAACTAATTGACATGAGAAAAGCTGGTATGAACTCGACCTCTTTTGTTTTTGTAAATATGATAGTTCATCATTCCTGATTCAGCTTGTTATGAATGAAACATGCTTGCAATGACAATTAGATATCATAGCTGCTTACGCCATGCTTAATTAGCGGAGAGTTTATAATGGTCTATCTTGTGTGCCAACATGATATTAAAATGGTTGTGGTGCGGTATGATGGGTGGTTGATGGCTTCTCGCCCCTCGTTGGTTACCCCAAGTGGAAGGTTTGAGATGTAGCGTAGCGGCAAATTTCCCTTGGCAAAGATACCAAGGATCGAATCCCGTGAGACTCCAAGGGTCGACAAAAAGGTGTCAATAGCGCCAGAAACTTTTGCTTTGACAGGACCTGCACACAGATACAAATAACTTTGCTCCCAACGAGTACAGAGAGGTTGTCAATCCCTCCGGCCTTGTTGTTTACAAAGGATCAAACGCAAGAGATAATAGTGATAGGTATGACTGCAACTAGGAAATAAGAACAGGAAGTAAATAGCGGGTGTGATCAGTGATGGTAATATGGACCGGAGTCCCATGATGTTCACTAGTGATGTCTCTCTCCCAAAAGACGATAAAACAGCTAAGCGAGGTAAACAAATTACAGCTGGGCAATTGACAGGATTATGTGCGCAAACCAATGCTAACTATGCTGTAAAGAAAGGTAGAGGCTCAAAAGCATGGGCGGTACGCCAAGGCAAGTAGACCGAAATCCATCTGCATCTACTACTAATCATCCACCTTGAGATATCTATCCAGAACATCTCGCTGGTATTAAGTTGCGAGTCCCACCCAAAGTGTAAACTCAAAGCAACAGACAACTGCATTAAAAGAACTTTGCGAAAAGTAAACAATCCTTGCACCCGCAAGTACAAGCACCGTTGTTTTCCCCCTTGTGGCAACAGCACATCCCCTAGACTCATGTTTCTGTCACTCAAACTAGTCATCGAGGGGCATGAACCCACAATCAAGCATAACGTTCCCTCTTGGAGTTACTACCTACTACTCGGCCAAAGCAATAAACAGCAACGGAGAACATGCAAGAATTACTCAAGAACATAAATATAAAAGAGGTGAATCAAATATATTACTCACACACAATCTGAACATAATCTCATAATCCATCGGATCCCAGCAAACTCAGCATAGCAACAGCATAAAGATTACATATGTGCCTCGATCATGTAGGGCAGTTCACGAGGTCTAATCGATGAAGAATAAGAAGGGGAGGAGAACATCACATAGCTACTGGTCATGGACCCATGGTCCAAGGGGGACTACTCACAACTCATCCGGGAAGCGTCCATGGTGGTGGAGAAGCTCCCGGTGGTGGTTCTCCCCTCCGGCAGGGTGCCGGGAAGAGTTCTCATGGTGCTCCCGATCTTGGAAGCGCAGCGGCAGCGGAACAGAGATGAGATCGCGAAAAAGGGTTCCGTCCTCGAGGGTTTCGGGACGCGTGCTAAATATATGCCAAAGGGGGTCACCAGAGGCGGAGATGGGGGCCCAGGCGCCCCCCGGCACGGCTAGGAGGGGGGCGCGTGGGCAGGCCGCCTGGGCTGCCCCTGGCTCCCCTCTGGCCCCACTTCTGGCGCGTGGAAGCTTCTAGAGCGCTGATTTTTTATATATTTTTCCCGGAATTTTTCTGGTAATTTTAATGTGGGGAAAACCTGAAATAGAAAAACAGCAGAAAACAGGAACTGGCACTGTGGAGCACTGAGTTAATAGGTTAGTCCAAATATGATCAAAAGTGTATGGAAGTGCATAAATATCATAGCAATATCACACAAAAAGAGGCATGGAGCAAGCAGAAATTATAGATACGTTTTGGACGTATCAACATCCCCAAGCTTAATTCCTGCTCGTCCTCGAGTAGGTAAATGATAAAAAGCATAATTTCTGTGGTGACATGCTATCAACCATATAAGAACTTTTAAGTAAAGCAATCAAGGCATGTAATCCAATTCAAGTCATAACAAGCAAGAGTCTATATTAGCATTGTAACAAGTAACATAAGAACATGAAGGTGCAAGAGCTCTCGCTGTCCGTGACTCGAATGTCTCCAAATGGCGTTTGCGTGCAAGAAAGGGGATATGGATATATGAGAGAGTAAAACATAGTTTTTGTATTGTTGAGAACTTAATCTACTAAAGTTTCACACTTGGTCTTCTTTGGAATCTTATCTTGACTCATCCCCAGACCGTCAGCCAGGTACAAGTCAAAATGATCCACTCCCTTTCGATATTTTGAGCACTCATGCAATGGATGAGCGTAAGCAAGAAAGTCAACACTTAGGATGGCAAAGAGAGAAATGATAGAGGGGGAAGACAAAAAAGGTGTGAAAGGCTCACATCAATGAGGACAATTATCGGCGAGAGAAAGCCAAATGATAGATATGATGTGAGGAGTAGGGATTGCCATGCAACAGATGCACATATGAGCTAAGGTAAGCTCTCCAATGGAACTAGTGGGGGTGCATCCAACTTGCTTGCTCAAGAAGACCTAGAGCTCTTTTGAGGAGGCTCATCATTGGAATATACAAGCCAAGTTCTATAGTGTAAAGGTCCCGACATAGCTATATGCATGAATGATAATCTCTATGGAGTACAAGGTATAAGATGGAGTACGAGTGTGGATCTCTCAAAAGAAATAGTAGTGTGCCCCCTTCTCTCTTTTTATTTCTTTTTCTCTTCTTTTCTATTTTTTCTATTTTTTTGTGGCCTCAATGGCTCTCTCTATTTATCTCTCATTTGTCCTCTTTGGGATCTTTTGATTTTGTCCTCTTTGGGATCTTTTGATTTGTCCTCTTTGGGATCTTTTCCTCACTTTAGGGGCAACACTCTATGTATTACAAGAAGTGTAGAAGATCTTTCACACTTTACAAAAGTACTCAACATAAAGAAAATGAAACTATCATGATGTATGCAAATGTATGCCTCTGCCAGTGTAGCAGGATATGCAATGATACTAGCGTGTCGTGTAGCAATGATTAGGGCAAGGCCCAACTAGCATGCGGCTCATCGATCAAGCAAAAAGCATGTATGACATGAAGATCAAGTCATGAGAGGATGGATGTTGCATGGCAATGTATCTCGGAAAGGCTATGGAAATGCCTTGATAGGTAGGTATGGTGGCTGTTTTGAGGAAGGATATAATGAGGCTTATGATGACAGAGCGTATCGTGCCAAGGATTTGGATGCACCGGCGAAGTATGCGCCAACTCTCGAGGTGAGAAAGGGCAATGCACGGTACCGAAGAGGCTAGAAAAATATGGATAGGTGGAAGTGTCAACCTTCGAATACTCACATTAGTCCGAAGAACTCATGCACTTATTATCGGTAACTCTCAATCTAATTAGGAGGTTCACAAAGAGACAAGTACCCCGAGGAGGTGTGTATGGGGGTTTGGTTACCCTTGCGCATCCTCGACCCATGGTACGTGAGTGTACTCTAATATTCGATCCCTCCAAAGATTAGTGATCCATTTAGTAGCTAAAGTTCTCAACTATTTTGTAGGTTTTCGAAAATAAACACGGATTGCCCAAAATACGACATCTATCACTAATAGGCTAAAGCTCTTGACACCAAAAGTTCAGACATTACTCATGGCAATACCTCAAAACTATTGCAAGTTACTACCAAAATTAAATAGCAACCTCAATTACCTACTTTAAGTTAAGACACACAACTCAATGCAACAGACAAACTCTCTTAACAAGATAAACATGAAAACTCAAGAGAGTTCAACAACCAACTAAACAAAAGCTCTTTAAAAAGAAAAGCATGAAAACTAAGAGCTAAACATGACAGTAGCTATTGAAAGACAAAGAACACACACAACAAAGATAAGCATCAAAATTCTATGTTGTGTTCTAGGTTGAAGTGGAGCGTGTTTCTCTCCCACACAAAGAAAGCTGGGTTCTAACTTGTTATGAACAGCAAGCAAAGCTAAAGAAAACTAAAAAGGAAACTAAAAGCAAGACGCTCCAAGCATAGCACATAACGCATGAAGTGATTAAAATATAGTGGAACGAAAGACGAACTGATAATTGTTGATGGAGAAGGGGATGCACGGGGGCATCCCCAAGCTTAGACGCTTGAGTCTTCTTGAATATTTCTTGGGGGTGCACGGGGGCATCCCCAAGCTTGAGCGTTTGACACTCCTGAATCTTTTTATCATCTTCCCTCGCACACTTGAAAACTCCCTTCATACATAACTCATCATAATCTAATTAGCGAGGTTAGTACCCATAACAAAATAACTTTTACCTGCTGGAAATAAAGATAATCTTGAAGAGCTACTGTTTCTCAAGATTGCCAAAAGGTTTTTGCAAAGAAAAAGCAAGCTCAAGGTTTGCAAAACGAAGAAAAGGCAAAACAGGACAGAATCTGTGAAAAACAGACCAGCAGGTAGTAAATAATTTGTTCAGGGCACTTCTGCAACGCAAATCAAAAAACTCAGAACAGACGCCCAAAAGCCAATTGTATAGTGCACGCTGTCGAAAAAATTCAGAGCAAAAAGATGATCTGGTGATTTTATGCGAATTTTTCTGTCCAAGGACAGAATCTGTTTCCTGGACAGCACGTCACAACTTTTGAACTTTCTTGCAATCGGAGGCTAAACTTGGCACCAAGCTGAAAAGAAAAGATACAATGATGATGCTACTGTAGTAACAAACATCAAGACACGACAAAAGCAAAATAAAATTTTATTCGTTGTGGGCTGCCTCCCAAAAGCGCTTTCTTTTATGCCTTTAAGCTAGGCATAATGCAAAACGAGAAAATCAAGTTTTATCAAGAGTAAAAGAATAGCTAGCCCGTATAACGGACTCAAAAGGCAACTTAATCTTCTTTCTAGGGAAGTGTTCCATTCCCTTCTTGAGAGGGAATTGGATCTTATATTCCCCTCTTTCATGTCAATGATAGCACAAACAGTGCGAAGAAAAGGACGTCCCACAATAATTGGACAAGAAGGTTCACATTCAATATCCATAATAGTAAAATCAACGGGAACATAATTGTCATTGACAATGATAAGAACATCGTCGATCCTCCCCAAAGGTTTCTTTATGGAGGAACCAACAAGACGTACACCAAAAGAACAAGGATCAAAATATTTCAATTTAAGCATATCATATATTCTTTTGGGCATAACGGAGGTACTAGCTCCAACATCACATAAAGCATAGCAAGAGAAGTTATTAAACTTAATTTTAATCATAGGATCCCAACCATCTTCTAGCTTTCTAGGTATGGAGGCTTCTACCCTAAGTTTCTCCTCCCTAGCTTTGATAAGGGCATTAGTGATATGCTCCGTGAAGGCAAGGTTAAGTGTGCTAGTGTGGGGATCTCTAGACATCATGTGAAGGAAATCAATAACTTCAGAAAGGGTGCAATTATCAAAATCAAGGTCACTACTATCAAGTAAAGTGGTAGTGGTGTCCTTTAGGCTCACTTGTTTGGTAGCTTCTATAGTTATAGGAGTTTCTACGGTTGAGGTCATAGCATCACCATTAATAGGTCCAATGGGACCAGGAGTGCATTGGGTGCTAAGAGTTTGGATATCCTCAACAACTTGGATAGTAGCAACAGTGTGGTGGGTTGGAAGGCTCTTAATTCTATCTTCTTCCTCCTTTTCTCTAGCCCATCTCTCTTTAAGTTTAGCCATCATCCTAATGTTTTCATTAATTTGCACTTGAATAGCATTCATAGGAGTGTTCTTCCTCTCCTCAAGAGGAGAAGTTCTAATTTTAAGCAACTCTACCTCATGGGCTAAATTGTCTACCTTCGAAGAGAGATTATCTAGTTTGGCTAGTTTTTCTTCTACATTTTTATTGAAGGCTTTTTGGGTAGTGATAAAGTCTTTAAGGATAATCTCTAGTTCAGAAGTGGAGTTCTTGGTGTTAGGATAAGCATTGTTGTTCCCATAGGAATTAGAAGGGAACGGTCTAGGGTTGCTACCAAAATTACTCCTATAAGCATTGTTACTGAAATTGTTTCTAGAGATAAAGTTCACATCTACTTGATCTTGAGCAATCAAAGAATTTAAAGGAACATCACGAGGATCAATAGAAGATTGCTTGGAAACTAGAGACATGATCAAGTCAACTTTTTCATTTAGGGAGGAAATCTCCTCGACAGAGTTTACCTTCCTACCTGTTGGAGCGCGTTCGGTGTGCCATTGGGAATAATTGGTCATCATCTCATCGAGAAGCTTCGTGGCAGCACCAAGTGTAGTTGACATAAAGGTTTGATGACCCACAACCATAAGGGATCTATTGCAGCGTTTTCGATAAGTAAGAGTGTCGAACCCAACGAGGAGCAGAAGGTATTGATAAGCGATTCTGAGCAAGGAATTACTGCAAGCAATGAAAGATAACTTTTTAGGGGTTTTCTCGATATAAGAAACAGGAAAGTAAAAGCAAGCAAAGTAAAAGGCACTGAGAGTAACAAGTGTCCCAATCCTTTCTGAGCAAAGGAGAGGCCTAGCAACTGAACTTATAAAGGCTAAACCGTTCTTGAGGACACACGGGAGAGGTAGTCATGTGCTTTCGCCATATTCCGTATCGGTACTATGTTATGTAATGATAAGTGTTGAGTGGTGGATCTATGCTAGTACACTCTCTAGACTAAGATGAGTGCACTCTTATGATTTAACACCTTGCAAGCATCCGCAAATACAAGATAGTATTTAAGGCAAAAGCCTAACCATAGCAATACGATCGATGATCCATCGTTCCCTTGTGCAAAAGCGTGCGAACTGGGGTTCAGGTTTCTGTCACTCTGGCAACCCACCGTAAGCATTCTTTGTACACAATGTATTCCCCTAGGTCCTTAATAAGGCGAAGTGTTGAGTGTTCGACTCACACAACACCACTAGTAGAATAACAACGCAACTTAAGTATCAAACAACACATATTACTTCAACAGCATATGACTACTAACAACAAGACTTTTCCCATGTCCTCAAGAACTAAGGTAACTACTCACAAGACATAAAAGAGATCACGATCAGTGGAGATAAATGGATGATAAACAATCTAGACATAATTATATTTCTCCAACAAAACTCAATAGCATTCACCACAAAGTAGTAATCAACACCGATGGAGTAGAGAGGATAGATAGTACGGGTTACAACACAAGTTGCAATTGTGAGATGAGATTCGGATGAAGATGGAGATGGTGCTGATGTTGGGGATGATGTTGATGATGATCTCGAGGATGCCCGTGACGATGGTGATGACGATGGCGATGATGTCCCCTTCCGGGAGGTGATCTCCCCGGCGAAATCTGCCCGCCGGAGATGGCTTTTTCTTCTCTGTAGGTTTCCGCCACGGAGCGGCGGCGGAACTCCGTAAAAACTCTCGTTTTTAGGGTTTTCGGATAACGGGGAGTATATAGGAAAAAGGGGGCAGCCGGAGGTGGGCCAGGGGCTCCAGGCGCCCCCCGGCGCGGCCAGGGGTGGCGCGCCCCCAGGGCGCCTGGACGCCCTGTGGCCCCCCTCTGGTTGCCCTTTCGCGTGCCTTCGTGATCCGTCTGAAAAATACTCTCCGTCGATTTTCAGGTAATTTGGAGGTATTCTTCTTCAGCAACTCAGCGTCCACTTTTTAGCGTTGAATCCTGCGTCTGCTGCTTCGGCACCGGAAAGTTGCAAACTGTGTAAAATAGGCCAAAACAACATAAGAACATCATCGTAATGTGAAATATATCAATGAATAAGGATAAATTATGATACAAAATAGTGATGCATTTTAGACGTATCAACACCCCCAAGCTTAGACCTCGCTTGTCCCCAAGCGAATACTGAGCTCGGTAAACCTGTCCACAAGTTTAGAGAGTGAAGTATCGATAAATAGAATACAGACAAGAAGCATCACGGCTTCTTCACTAACTCAAATATCCTCAACATCAATCTTCAACTCATAAGGCTCTTATAAAAGTGTGGTAACACTTACATTCGGAAGTAGGGCTAAGGAAAATCATCAAATCATGGCAAACATGTCCTTTGGTCAAAGAACAACTAATAGCTTTTACTTTTGCTCTTTCTCTTTATGTTTTGATGAGATTAACTAAAGCTTTTGAAAGAACATGTTATTAGGAAAGAAGTGAAAGTGTTAACACAAAGGAAGATGTTTGCCTTAGCTGGGCTTGACAAACAACTTACTTATCAAATGATAATGTCAACAAGGATATGATATGACAAATCTTAATGCAACTTTATATGAATGAATCCTTGTCAACATCAAATGTATGCTCTCTTTAAGAATAGAAGGAAGTAGGAATAACTGACTCAACCTAAAACTAAGAGATAGGCCCTGCTCTAGGGAAGTAGGGAAAACTCATGTGCTATCCTTAAATCAAACAGAATGAAAACAAGTTTTGAGAGGTGCATGATTTGTCAACGAATGCTAATGGATAACTCAATTACTTCTCGAGCTGGACAAGTTTCGAGGAACGGCTCCCGTTCGGGGACGATCACATCCCCTAGATCTCCTTTGTTTATCACTGCCAAAGTTTTCTGATTTCTCATGAACAAAGCGTGAAGGAGGGTTTGTTTGTTGTATATTTTTTTAATGAGCTGGGCGCACTCTTTGCCAGTTCCTTCTCGTATTAGGGGTTTGCACATTAGACATGCAATCCCGGGGTGAAACTTGTCCAACTTAAAAAGATCATGAACTATTACTTCCTCATGAGCTAAAACAGAGGCACAAAAATAAAAGATTTTGAACATTTAAGGATAACACATAAATTCTATACTTTAGGAGGTGGTAGTGGAATACCACGAATAGGAAGGTATGGTGGACTCATATGGAAGGTATTGGTTTAAGGGTATGGATGCACAAGCAGAATTCCGCTTAGTACAGGGTTAGGCTAGCAAAGGTTTTGAGAGAACAGACAATTGATGATGACTAAGATGCAAAGCAATATAAAGCATAAACATTGAAATAATCATAACACATCAAGTTGTCTTCCTTGTCAGCATAACACTTCAAGCATAATAACATAAAGGTTTTGGCTATGTCGATACTTTAAGAAAATCATGCTTGTTGTTATGACCAAAGCTATGTTTGCCAAGATTAAATAAAGTTTTCACAGCCATACCTGATATAAGGTCAATACTCCCCATAAGAATCATCATATAAGGTCGATTGCGTGAAGAGAATACCGAGTGCAGCAAAGGAACCAATAGACTTCTCATTAATATTCCATCATAGACGACTCCACACTCACAGATACAATCTCTCCACCGAAGGAGTGATAGACCTCAATGCACACACCTATTTCATATAATAACCTCCCTAGACATGATACGACTCTACTTGACTCCGAAAGACAAAAGGTAAAGATAAAGATACCGGGCACTCCCCCAAGCTTGGAACAAGCCAAGGGAATGTCGTTACCCAAGGAGATTTCACTCCTCATTCTTGTTGGCGTTGATCACGTAGTCCTCGGCGAAGCGCTTCCATGGAAGGGGTTCTCCAGTCTCATATGAGAAGTTTGTCTCCTGAATCCTGCATGCAGCACCCATACCCATGCGCATAAACCTTAGTTCATACTCACAGTTCTGGTGATGTAGATCATAAATTTTCCCTTGGAGCTCTGTAATTCTTTCTTCAGATGCGGTGATGCTTTCCCACATCTCCTTCATCTCCTTCAGGAAGTAGGCCTTCACCTCGTTGATGATGTCAAAGTTAGCTTCAACACCACGCTCGATCATCTTCTTGTACTTGAAGACTTCTTGCTCCACTTCTTCTAGCCTGGCCTGGATGCTCCCCTCCTTGATAGGTCCCTTCAGATCTTCTTGATGGAGGACACCGTCCTCCATCCGAACAACCTGAGGGTGCTTCTTCACCTCAGCGAGGTAAGGGTTGATGACGTTGACGACGAACTTGTCCTTGGGGGAACTTGGAGAAGCCATGGCACCTAGATTCAGCTGAAAGATTCCCTGGCAGAAACAGATCGAAAAGAAAACACACGAAATCGCGAGATACGTTGCCGGAACAATCCGGGCAAATATATAGCAAAAATTTATGCACAGAAAGGAAGGTAACAGGCTAAAGCGGGGTCAGAGACGGACTCCCGGGTGTCCAGGCGCCCTGGCGGCGCGGCCAGGAGGTACGGCGCGCCAGGGGGGCGCCTGGACCCCCTGGAGCTTGTCTCCGGCTCCACTTAGGCTCAGAATTTTACTAATTTTGCAAAAACTCATAATATGGAACTTTTATGGCGGTTCGCGATGTTTCCTTACCGTAATACATACCTTTTCTTTATTCTGCTTCTGCTGGCGTCTGAAACGGGGCTGCAACATGTTCTTCGTGAGTTGTTGTGTTTATTATATTCACATCAACATTGACAGGGTCTCCTGCTATGTAATGCTTAAGTCTTTGCCCATTCACAACTTGAGGTTTGGTGCCTTCAAAATTGTTAATCTTAATTGCACCAGACCGATAAACTTCTTCAATATGAAATGGCCCTTCCCACCTGGAAAGTAGTTTGCCTGGAGAAAACCTGAAACGGGATCTAAACAACAAAACTTTATCACCAACATTAAATTCATGTTTCAAAATCCTTCTGTCATGCCACTTCTTTACCTTTTCCTTGAACATTTTAGCGCTCTCGTAAGCTTCACTTCTCCATTCATCTAGAGAAGTCAAGTTCATGAGACGCTTCTCACCAGCTAATTTTGGGTCAGCATTAAGCTCTCTAACAGCCCAGAAAGCTTTGTGCTCTAACTCTAATGGCAAATGGCAAGCCTTGCCATACACCATCTTATAGGGGGACATGCCCATGGGGTTTTTGTAAGCAGTTCTATACGCCCACAAAGCATCTCCTAACTTATTTGACCAGTCTTTTCTATTTCTGTTTACTGTCTTCTGCAAGATCAACTTAATCTCTCTATTGGTGAGCTCAACTTGCCCACTAGTTTGAGGATGGTACGGTGAAGCAATTCTATGATTGACATCGTACTTGGCTAAAGCTTTTCTAAAAGCTCCATGCGTGAAGTGTGATCCTCCATCAGTCATGACATACCTAGGTACACCAAACCTAGGAAAAATCACATCTTTGAGCATTTTCAAAGATGTCTTGTGATCAGCACTTTCAGTGGGGATTGCTTCAACCCACTTGGTCACATAATCAACAGCTACTAAAATGTGAGTGTACTTGTGCGAAGAAGGAAAAGGACCCATAAAATTAAAACCCCAACAATCAAAAGGTTCAATCACTTGTGAGTAATTCATAGGCATCTCATTCCTTCTACTAATGTTACCAACTCTCTGACATTTATCACAGGCTAAAACATAATTTCTAGCATCCTTAAAGAGAGTAGGCCAGTAAAAACCTGATTGAAGAACCTTATGTGCAGTCCTCTCACCGGCATGATGTCCTCCATAGGGACTATCATGACACTGTCTGAGAATGTCCTTCTGCTCATGTTCTGGTATGCACCTTCTCACGATCCCGTCGGGGCCTTCTTTGAAAAGATGTGGATCATCCCAAAAGTAGTGCCTCAAATCATGAAAGAACTTCTTCCTTTGCTGAAATGTTAAACCTGGAGGCAAATACTTTGCAACAATAAAGTTAGCATAATCTGCAAACCAAGGATCGAAAAGAGATTGTACTTTTACAACGGCAAGTTGCTCGTCTGGAAAACTATCGTTGACTGGGATGGGATCATGCGGTATATCTTCAATCCTTGAAAGATTGTCCGCCACCGGATTGTCTTCTCCTTTCCTATCAACAATCTGGAAATCAAATTCTTGAAGAAGGAGTACCCATCTGATAAGCCTTGGCTTGGCATCCTTCTTTGTCATAAGGTACTTAATGGCAGCATGATCAGTATGAATAATAACTTTGGAATCAACAATATACTGCCTAAACTTATCACAAGCAAATACTACAGCTAAGAATTCCTTCTCAGTAGTAGCATAATTTCTTTGAGCACTATCAAGGGTTTTACTAGCATAATGTATAACATTCAATTTCTTATCAATTCTTTGTCCTAAAACAGCTCCAACAGCAAAATCACTAGCATCACACATAATCTCAAAAGGTAAATTCCAGTCAGGTGGTTGTACTATAGGAGCGGTTATTAAAGCTTTCTTAAGAACTTCAAAAGCTTCCTTACAATCCTCATCAAATACAAAAGGAACGTCCTTCTGGAGAATATTAGTGAGGGGCCTCGAAGTCTTAGAGAAGTTTTTAATAAATCTTCTATAGAAACCAGCATGACCAAGAAAACTGTGAATACCTTTGATGTCCCTTGGGTAGGGCATCCTTTCAATTGCTTCGATCTTGGCCTTGTCCACCTCAATTCCCCTTTCGGAAATCTTGTGACCAAGAACAATTCCTTCGTTAACCATGAAGTGGCACTTCTCCCAGTTGAGTACCAAATTTGTCTCCTCACATCTCTGCAAAACTTTATTAAGGTTGTGGAGACAATGGTCAAAGGAAATTCCATAGACGGAGAAATCGTCCATGAAGACTTCCATAATCTCCTCACAGAAACCATGAAATATAGCAGACATACACCTTTCAAAAGTAGCAGGGGCATTACATAAACCAAAAGGCATACGCCTGTAAGCATAGGTACCAAAGGGACAAGTAAAAGTGGTCTTCTCTTGATCAGCAGTGTTAACATGAATTTGAGAGAAGCCAGAATAGCCATCGAGGTAACAAAAGTGGGTGTTTTTTGATAACCTTTCAAGCATTTGGTCGATGAACGGCAGCGGGTAGTGATCCTTCCTGGTTGCCTTGTTCAGCTTCCTGTAATCAATACACATTCTATATCCAATAATAGTTCTCTGAGGTATTAGTTCATTCTTATCATTAGGAACCACAGTTGTACCTCCTTTCTTAGGAACACAATGTACCGGGCTTACCCACTTACTATCAGCTATAGGGTAGATAATACCTGCGGCTAGAAGCTTGAGAATCGCAGTTCTTACAACATCCATCATCTACGGGTTCAATCGTCGTTGATGATCAACAACTGGTTTAGCATCAGGTTCAAGGTTGATAGTATGTTGACAGATAGATGGACTAATCCCCTTATGGTCATCAAGGGTATAGCCAATTGCGCCTCGGTGTTTATGAAGTACATCCAATAGTCGCTCTTCTTCATATCCTGAAAGGTTAGAGTTGATAATAACAGGATATACTTTCTTTTCATCTAAATAAGCATACTTGAGCGTATCGGGAAGAGGTTTAAGATCGAACACCGGGTCTTCTTTTGGTTTTGATAAAATTCCCAAAGGTTCAACCGGGAGGTTGTGCTTCAGGATAGCAAGTTGCCTCAAGAATATTTCATCTAGTTCATTTCTTTCCTGCATATGCAAATCATTCTCGTGGTCCTCCATATATTGCTGCAAAGGATCATTAGGGGGAATAGCAATAGAAGCAATACTTTCAATAATTTTATCATCATTAGGTAAATTGGTACCACGAGGCTGCTTAGAGAACTTAGAAAAATTAAATTCATATGGCTCACCATTGAATTCAACAGAAACCTTACCTTTCTTGCAATCTATTATAGCTCCACAAGTTCTAAGAAAAGGTCTACCAAAAATAATAGGACAAAAATTGTCCCTCTCTGAACCAAGCACTAGAAAGTCGGTAAGGTATATTACCTTTCCACATAGGACTTCAACGTCCCTCACAATTCCGATGGGACAGATAGTTGTTCTATTTGCAAGATGAATGGTAACATCAACTTCTTCAAGTTCACAAGGGGAAATCTCACCGAGGATCTCTTCATAAAGTGAATAGGGGATAGCACTTGCACTCGATACCAAATCGCATCGCCCATAATAGTTGTGATCCCCTATTTTAACAGATACCACTGGAGTACCTGAAATTGGGCCTTTATTCTTGGTTGTGACAAGGTTAGTGGAAACAGCACAAAAATTTATATTGGAATCCAAAACATCATTAGAAACAAGGTCTTTAATCAATGCAACTTGAGGATCGACCCTGATCTGGTCCTCAGGCTCATCAATTCTTCTCTCACTTTTAATTATTACGCCTGTCACAAGAGAGTGCTCCCTTATCCTTGCGGGAAAAGGAGGCTTTTCATATATAACTACAGGCAAAATAGGGTCAGCAACATGAATATCAACAGGTAGCTCTTTGAAAGGTTCGTGATGCTGGTCTCTTTTCTTTTTAAAAGAATCAACGTGAGAGGCAAAATTCTTACAGAAATCAATCATTAGATGGGAATCTAGACCAATCTTAGAGCAAAAAGTATTGAAGTAATCAGTTTTCACATAGCTCTCAATATAATCATGTTCATAATTTATAGCGGGTTCAATACCTTTATCAATTTCCCAATCTTCAGTATTCCTCTGGATCCTTTCAATGAGATCCCACCTTTCTTCAACACTCTTCGTCTGAAATACCCCACTAGAGGAGGCATCCAGCATCTCCTTATCCTGGCGAGGAAGCCTGGCATAAAAATTTGTAAGTATAATTTCCTTGGGGAGCTCATGAATAGGACATTTGAGCATTAGGGACTTCAATCTCCCCCAAGCTTGAGCAATGCTTTCTCCGTCACGAGACCTAAAGTTATAGATATAATTCCTGTCTCGATGAATTTCATGAAGAGGATAAAACTTAGTATAAAAGAGAGACATAAGCTCTTGCCAATCAAGCAAGTGCGAGTTATCGAGAAGCTTATACCAATCTGAAGCTTTATCTATAAGTGATACGGCGAACAATTTCCTCATGACAAACTCCATTGATACACCTGCAAGCTTAAATAATGAACATAGTTGTGACAGATATAGCAAGTGTTCACCGGGATGTCTGTCTCCTGCATAACGATTAGCCAAAACATAATCGATAATACCAGCTGGTATTTTATAGGGCACAATTTCAGTAGGGGGAGGAGCAACCACCACAGGTGTGGGGCGTCTTCCCACAAGCAACGATCCAATAGCAAGGTTGTCCATAAGGATAAAGAGCAGCAACAGCAAAAATAAAAACAGAATTATTAAAACTTCCTTACCAGTTTCACTTTACCAATAGCGCTACGCTCCCCGGCAACGGCGCCAGAAAATGGTACTTGATGACCCACAACCGTAAGGGATCTATTGCAGCGTTTTCGATAAGAGTGTCGAACCCAACGAGCAGCAGAAGGTATTGATAAGCGATTCTGAGCAAGGAATTACTGCAAGCACTAAAAGATAACTTTTTAGGGGTTTTCTCGATATAAGCAACAGGAAAGTAAAAGCAAGCAAAGTAAAAGGCACTGAGAGTAACAAGTGGCCCAATCCTTTCTGAGCAAAGGAGAGGCCTTGCAACTGAATTTATAAATGCTAAAGCGTTCTTGAGGACACACGGGAGAGGTAGTCATGTGCTTTCGCCATATTCCGTATCGGTACTATGTTATGTAATGATAAGTGTTGAGTGGGTGGATCTATGCTAGTACACTCTCTAGACTAAGATGAGTGCACTCTTATGATTAAACACCTTGCAAGCATCCGCAAATACAAGATAGTATTTAAGGCAAAAGCCTAACCATAGCAATACGATCGATGATCCATCGTTCCCTTGTGCAAAAGCGTGCGAACTGGGGTTCAGGTTTCTGTCACTCCGGCAACCCACCGTAAGCATTCTTTGTACACAATGTATTCCCCTAGGTCCTTAATAAGGCGAAGTGTTGAGTGTTCGACTCACACAACACCACTAGTAGAATAACAACGCAACCTAAGTATCAAACAACACATATTACTTCAACAGCATATGACTACTAACAACAAGACTTTTCCCATGTCCTCAAGAACTAAGGTAACTACTCACAAGACATAAAAGAGATCATGATCAGTGGAGATAAATGGATGATAAACAATCTGGACATAATGATATTTCTCCAACAAAACTCAATAGCATTCACCACAAAGTAGTAATCAACACCGATGGAGTAGAGAGGATAGATAGTACGGGTTACAACACAAGTTGCAATTGTGAGATGAGATTTGGATGAAGATGGAGATGGTGCTGATGTTGGGGATGATGTTGATGATGATCTCGAGTAGGGATGGCAGTTTTGCCCATGGGTATGGGTACCCGCGGGTACCCTACCCGAAAATAGTGGGCATGGGTGAGACTTTCTACCACTTCATACCCATGGGTATGGGTATCCATACCCGCAAAATGCATGGGTAGGGTATGGGTATGAAATTATACCCATGGGTAACCCAATGGATACCCAGAAAATTAATAAATAAATTAAACCCTATAATATGTGGATACATAATTATCTTGAGTTCTTAACTAGACCACGGACCACATGCCCATAGCTGGCCATCGCCCGAGACCCCTCGTATACATACGGTAGTTACCTTCTCTGATTTTCCTTGACCTTGGAAGATGAAGCAATCAAGAGCCGGGTTATTGAATCCCCATTGATACATACCCAATCAAGCCTATATATTGTACCCATCGGATGGGTACCTGAATTTACAAATTTTCTCATCTTACTTTTGTCATGTCAATGATATATATTGTACCCACCGGATACCCATTGGGTATAGGATACCCGATGGGTATGGGCACGGGTATCAATTTGTGCCCATGGGTAGTGAAGTGGGTGGGTATAGAAAAAAGATTTGGGTATGGGTTTGGGTAGAAAAGTGTCGTACCCGCCCATACCCTACCCATTGCCATCCCTAATCTCGAGGATGCCCGTGACGATGGTGATGACGATGGCGATGATCTCCCCTTCCGGGAGGTGATCTCCCCGGCGAAATCTGCCCGCCGGAGATGGCTTTTTCTTCTCTGTAGGTTTCCGCCACGGAGCGGCGGCGGAACGCCGTAAAAACTCTCATTTTTAAGGTTTTCGGATAACGGGGAGTATATAGGCAAAAGGGGCCAGCCGGAGGTGGGCCAGGGGCTCCAGGCGCCCCCCGGCGCGGCCAGGGGGCGCGCCCCCAGGGCGCCTGGACGCCCTGTGGCCCCCCTATGGTTGCCCTTTCGCGTGCCTTCGTGATCCGTCTGAAAAATACTCTCCGTCAATTTTCAGGTAATTTGGAGGTATTCTTCTTCAGCAACTCAGCGTCCACTTTTTACCGCTGAATCCTGCGTCTGCTGCTTCGGCACCGGAAAGTTGCAAACTGTGTAAAATAGGCCAAAACAACATAAGAACATCATCATAATGTGAAATATATCAATGAATAAGGATAAATTATGATACAAAATAGTGATGCATTTTGGACGTATCAAGGTTCCTCCCGCGGCCGAATCTAACAAGTTCCGCGAGGTAAAGTTCAAGCCTGCATAAAAAGTTTGGATAACCATCCAAGTAGTCAATCCCTGAGTAGGGTAGTTCTTGACAAGAGATTTCATGCGTTCCCAAGCTTGGGCAACGTGTTCATTATCCAATTGTTTAAAATTCATTATATTACTCCTTAGTTGGATAATTTTAGTAGGGGGATAGTACTTCCCAATAAAGGCATCCTTGCACTTGTCCCAAGAATCTATGCTATTCCTAGGCAAGGATTGAAACCAGATTTTAGCTCCTCCTCTCAAGGAGAAAGGAAAAAAAGCTTAAGCTTAACAATATCACCATCTATTTCTTGGTACTTTTGCATATCACAGAGTTCAACAAAATTATTTAAGTGCAAAGCAGCATCATCTCCAGCACCGGAGAATTGATCTTTCATAACTAGGTTCAGTAAAGCAGGTTTAATTTCATAAGAGGGTGCTGAAGTGGCAGGTGTAGTAATAGGCGTGCAGATAAAGTCATTGTTGTTATGACTAGTGAAGTCACACAACTTGGTGTTCTCGGTGGAACCCATAGCAGCAAGCAAGATAACTATTTTTGTGATTTTTGATAAAGGACACTAAAGCAAAAACTGAAAGGTAAACTAACAAGACTAAAAAGCAAAGATAAAAGATAGCGTGCAACTCCCCTATCTTGAAGAGTGGAGTCCCCGGCAACGGCGCCAGAAACTTGCTTGATGGCTTCTCGCCCCTCGTTGGTTACCCCAAGTGGAAGGTTTGAGATGTAGCGTAGCGGCAAATTTCCCTTGGAAAAGATACCAAGGATCGAATCCCGTGAGACTCCAAGGGTCGACAAGAAGGTGTCAATAGCGCCAGAAACTTTTGCTTTGACAGGACCTGCACACAGATACAAATAACTTTGCTCCCAACGAGTACAGAGAAGTTGTCAATCCCTCCGGCCTTGTCGTTTACAAAGGATCAAACGCAAGAGATAATAGTGATAGGTATGACTGCAACTAGGAAATAAGAACAGGAAGTATATAGCGGGTGTGATCAGTGATGGTAATATGGACCGGAGTCCCATGATGTTCACTAGTGATGTCTCTCTCCCAAAAGACGATAAAACAGCTAAGAGAGGTAAACAAATTACAGCTGGGCAATTGACAGGATTATGTGCGCAAACCAATGCTAACTATGCTGTAAAGAAAGGTAGAGGCTCAAAAGCATGGGCGGTACGCCAAGGAAACTAGACCGAAATCCATCTGCATCTACTACTAATCATCCACCTTGAGATATCTATCTAGAACATCTCGCTGGTATTAAGTTGCGAGTCCCACCCAAAGTGTAAACTCAAAGCAACAGACAACTGCATTAAAAGAACTTTCCGTAAAGTAAACAATCCTTGCACCCGCAAGTACAAGCACCGTTGTTTTCCCCCTTGTGGCAACAGCACATCACCTAGACTCATGTTTCTGTCACTCAAACTAGTCATCGAGGGGCATGAACCCACAATCAAGCATAACGTTCCCTCTTGGGGTTACTACCTACTACTCGGCCAAAGCAATAAACAGCAACAGAGAACAAGCAAGAATTACTCAAGAACATAAGTATAAAAGAGGTGAATCAAATATATTACTCACACACAATCTGAACATAATCTCATAATCCATCGGATCCCAGCAAACTCAGGATAGCAACAGCATAAAGATTACATATGTGCCTCGATCATGTAGGGCAGCTCACGAGGTCTAATCGATGAAGAACAAGAAGGGGAGGAGAACATCACATAGCTACTGGTCATGGACCCATGGTCCAAGGGGGACTACTCACAACTCATCCGGGAAGCGCCCATGGTGGTGGAGAAGTTCCCGGTGGTGGTTCTCCCCTCCGGCAGGGTGCCGGGAAGAGTTCTCCTGGTGCTCCCGATCTTGGAAGCGCGGTGGCGGCGGAACAGAGATGAGATCGCGAAAAAGGGTTCCGTCCTCGAGGGTTTCGGGATGCGTGCTAAATATATGCCAAAGGGGGTCACCAGAGGCGGAGAGGGGGCCCAGGCGCCCCCCCGGCGCGGCCAGGAGGGGGGCCGCGTGGGCAGGCCGCCTGGGTTGCCCCTGGCTCCCCTCTGGCCCCACTTCTGGCGCGTGGAAGCTTCTGGAGCGCTGATTTTTTATATATTTTCCCGGAATTTTTCTGGCAATTTTAATGTGGGGAAAACCTAAAATAGAAAAACAGCAGAAAACAGGAACTGGCACTGTGGTGCACTGAGTTAATAGGTTAGTCCAAATATGATCACAAGTGTATGGAAGTGCATAAATATCATAGCAATATCACACAAAAGAGGCATGGAGCAAGCAGAAATTATAGATACGTTTTGGACGTATCGGTGGTATCCTCCTTTGAACGATTTAAGTGATCTGACTTGGCACATGTTCACGCATGTAGTTGAAACAAATCAACATAGCCTTCACGATATTTATGTTCATTGTGATTTATATCCTAATCATGCTTGCATTTATTGTTGATTAATTTTAATGCATGTTCATGACCGTTGTTGCTCTCTAGTTGGTCGCTTCCCAGTTTCTTTCTGGCATTCATTTGTACTAAGCGGGAATACTGCTTGTGCATCCACTTCCATAAACCCCAAAGTTATTCCATATGATTCCACCATACCTTCCTATATGCGGTATTTACCTGCCGTTTCAAGTAAATTTGTATGTGCCAAACTCTAAACCTTCAAATGAAATTATGTTTTGTATGCCCGAACAGCTCATGTATCAACTAGGGTTGTCTATATCTTCCATGCTAGGTGTGTTATTCTCACGATGAGTGGACTCCGCTCATCATTCCTGAGAAAATGGCTAGTAATCGGGATGCCCAGTCCCATGCTCAAAATCATAATAATTAAAGAAAACTCCCCCAGGTCTGTTGCTGGTTTGGATGGTACCCGTTGTTTCGGGCTAGCCATGGAGTGTGCTTGTTGGTGGTTGGGGGAGTATAAACTTTACCATTCTGTTTGGGAACCGCCTATAATGTGCGTAGCATGGGAGATATCGAGATTCTTGGTTGTTATGTTGAAAATGAAAGTATACCTCTCAAAATGTTATTCATCTCTATTTAAAAACTGAGCTCTGGCACCTCTACAAATCCCTGCTTCCCTCTGCAAAGGGCCTATCTATTTACTTTTATGCAGAGTCATCATCCTCTTATTATAGAGCACCAGTAGGAGAGCACCTCTGTCGTTGCATGTATTACTATTAATTTGCATTGAGGATGATCATGACTGGATCTCTTTTACCAAGAATTACAATGTCTAGTCAGTCCTTGATTTTTAAAGGTGCTCTGCATTTATGTTTTGCGGTCTCAGAAAGGGCTAACGAGATACCATCTTGTTATATCATATCATGATTGTATTGAGAAAGTGTTGTCATCCGAGGTTTATTATTATTGCTCGCTAGTTGATTATGCCATTGATGTGAGTAGTCTAGAGACCTCAAAGTTATTGTGAATGTGGTTAGTTCATGATCTTGTTGAAAACCTGGATGCTAGCTTACATATTTACAACAACAAGAGCAAACAGAGTTTGTCAAAGCTTTTCTTTATCACTTTCAGTTTATCAACTGAATTGCTTGAGGACAAGCAAAGGTATAAGCTTGGGGGAGTTGATACGTCTCCAACGTATCTACTTTTCCAAACCCTTTTGCCCTTGTTTTGGACTCTAACTTGCATGATTTGAATGGAACTAACCCGGACTGACGTTGTTTTCAGCAGAACTGCCATGGTGTTGTTTTTGTGTAGAATAAAAAATTCTCAGAATTGCCTGAAAATCAATGGAGAATTATTTTAGAAAATATAAAAAATATCTGCAAAAAGATCCACACCAGGGGGGCTAGGGCCTGTCCACGAGGGTGGGGGCGCGCCCCCTGCCCAGGGCGCCCCCCCTGCCTCGTGGGCCCCCTGGTGCTCCACCGACATACGTCGAGATCCTATATCTTCACTTTCGGGGAGAAAAAATAAGGGAGAAGGAATTATCGCGTTTCACGAGACGGAGCCACCGCCAAGCCCTAATCTCTCCCGGGAGGGCTGATCTAGAGTCCGTTCGGCGCTCCGGAGAGTGGAGATCGTCGCCATCATCATCATCAACCTTCCTCCATCACCAATTCCATGATGCTCACCGCCGTGCGTGAGTAATTCCATCGTAGGCTTGCTGGACGGTGATGGGTTGGATGAGATCTATCATGTAATCGAGTTAGTTTTGTTAGGGTTTCATCCCTAGTATCCACTATGTTCTGAGATTGATGTTGCTATGACTTTGCTATGCTTAATGCTTGTCACTAGGGCCCGAGTGCCATGATTTCAGATCTGAACCTATTATGTTTTGATGAATATATGTGTGTTCTTGATCATATCTTGCAAGTCTATAGTCACCTACTATGTGTTATGATCCGGCAACCCCGAAGTGACAATAATCGGGACCACTCCCGGTGATGACCATAGTTTGAGGAGTTCATGTATTCACTATGTGTTAATGCTTTGGTCCGGTACTCTATTAAAAGTAGGCCTTAATATCCCTTAGTTTCCAATAGGACCCCGCTGCCACGGGAGGGTAGGACAAAAGATGTCATGCAAGTTCTTTTCCATAAGCACGCATGACTATATTCGAAATACATGCCTACATTGCATTGATGAACTGGAGCTAGTTCTGTGTCACCCTAGGTTATAACTTCTACATGATGAATTGCATCCGACATGATTTCCCATCACCGATTCAATGCCTACGAGCTTTTCACATATTGCTTGTTGCTTATTTACTTTTCCGTTGCTACTATTACAAAAACACTATTGTTACTTTTATTGCCGCTACTGCCACTATCATATTACTTTGCTACTAAACTATCTTGCTGCAGATACTAAGTTTCCACGTGTGGTTGAATTGACAACTCAGCTGGTAATACTTAAGAGTAATCTTTGGCTCCCCATGTGTCGAATCAATAAATTTGGGTTGAATACTTTACCCTCGAAAACGGTTGCGATCCCCTACACTTGTGGGTTATCAAACCCCTCGTCTTATATACACACCGGAGGGCGCCTAGGGTAACAAGGGTGACTTGGGGAGGAATAAATTTATACATCCGGACTCTACACCTGCCTTTCTACGTACATAGGAGTCCAGACCGAATACGGGGTAAGGCTTCTGCTTCTTAGTCATGCGGCCCAACTTCAACGACCCGGATGACAAAGGACCCCTGAATACAGGCCTCCCTCAGGATCCACGAAACCACTTTTCCACCGCCGCAACTTTCTGTACCCTTGAGATCCCATCTTGGGGCCTTTTCCGGCGCTCCACCAGAGGGGGGGTCGATCACGGAGGGCTTCTACATCAACACCATAGCCTCTCCGATGATGTGTGAGTAGTTTATCATAGACCTTCGAGTCCATAGTTATTAGCTAGATGGCTTCTTCTCTCTCTTTGATTCTCGGTACAAAGTTCTCCTCAATGTTCTTGGAGATCTATTCGGTGTAATATTCTTCTGCGGTGTGTTTGCGGAGATACGATGAATTGTGGATTTATGATCAAGTTTATCTATGAATAATATTTGGTTCTTCCCTGAATTCTCATATGCATGATTTGATATCTTTGCAAGTCTCTTCGGATTATCAGTTTAGTTTGGCCTACTAGATTGATCTTTCTTCTAATGGGAGAAGTGCTTAGCTTTGGGTTCAATCTTGCGGCGTCCTTTCCCAGTGACAGCAGGGGCAGCAAGGCATGTATTGTATTGTTGCCATCAAGGATAAAAAGATGGGGTTTAGATCATATTTCTTGAGTTTATTCCTCTACATCATGTCATATTTCTTAATGTGTTACTGTGTTCTTATGAACTTAATACTCTAGATGCATGCTGGATAGCGGTCGATGTGTGGAGTAATAGTAGTAGTTGCAGAATTGTTTCGGTCTACTTGACACAGACGTGATGCCTATATTCATGATCATTGCCTAGATATTCTCATAACTATGCGCTTTTCTATCAATTTCTCGGCAGTAATTTGTTCACCCAACGTAATTTATGCTATCTTGAGAGATGCCACTAGTGAAACCTATGGCCCACGGATCTATTTTTCTATCATATAAGTTTCCGATCTACAAGTCTAGTTTCCTATTTATTTTATTTTGCAATCTTTACTTTCCGATCTATATAACAAAATTACCAAAAATATTTATCTTATTATCTTTATCAGATCTCACTTTTGTGAGTGGCCGTGAAGGGATTGACAACCCCTTTATCGCATTGTTTGCAAGGTTCTTGATTGTTTGTGCATGTACTAGGTGACTTGTGTGTTATCTCCTACTGGATTGATACCTTGGTTCTCAAAACTTTGGGAAATACTTACGCTACTTTGCTACATCAGCCTTTCCTCTTCAAGCGAAAACCAACGCATGCTCAAGAGGTAGCACCCACTACCAAACTAAGTTATTATCCAACGGTTTTTCTGTTCCTTGTACAGTTTAATAGTGAATTTCTTCCAAGTATATACAATGACCTGAACAGATAGTTTCTACAATGTATCATCTAACTTATTTTCCCCAGTTCTTCTGTATCATAGTTTGGTATTGTTAAATTGTACAGCTAAAGTCAAAATTATTTTATTAAACTGTACAACTTCATTCATTTTTCATTTGTTGTCAAATAGGAAATTAGAATCCAAGACAAAGAGGACCCGGGCATAGTACATACCGTCGTACTACACACTTTGTGATGACAGTATAATATCTTCTTATTTTCAAAAAAGATGAACAAATGCTGATGAAGAAATAATGGGATCAAATTAGTCAACTTTTCATTAATTTAGTATGAACTTGTGCAATGATGCACTTTGTTAAACTATTTACATGTATTTATGAATTTTCTCGTATTTTAATCATGGATCTTATATTTCCTACAAACTGTGAACATGCACTCCCTCCGTTTCTAAATATAAGTATTTAGAGATTTAAGTATGAACTACATACGAATGTATATATATATATCTATTTTCGAGTGTAGATTCCCTTGTTTCGCTCAGTATGTAGGTCATACTGGAATATCTAAAAATAATTATATTTAGGAATGGAGGGAGTATTATATTTTTGATATGCCTTGTTACATGTGGTACCCTAGTCTAAGTTGTTTTTTGGTAGCCACTTAGTTTTAGCCCTAGGCTTTGAGAAATCCTGGTTCTGCCTCTGCTCCGAGCAATATACATGTGATTCCCTGGCTCTAATTCTCCTCGAGTATCTAACTTGCAGGGAACTTATATCTCATGTGGATTCAAATCATGTTGTAAGTGAATCCTCATGGCTTATCCTCCATCGCAAATGTTTTCAAAGTATTCACTCTATCTAACCAATCCTTTCAAAGGTTGTGTGTGACAGGAAATACCTCGGACATAGTCGAGTGCATTAAAAACAGACTACGAATGAGATTATAATTCAAGATCACTCATACAAAGATTCACCTCGCTACCTTCCGATTTATGTCCTATGCATTATCCAAATGATGCATACCTTTAGGGGAGCGTGTTTTATCTTCGTAATTATCTCTCGTCTTTCGTTATCCTTCGTAATCCATTTCATTTCGTTATCTATATTTCAATGTGTTCAATTTTGTCAACAATCAAAAGGGGGAGATTGTTGGTGCGATATTTGCCCTCTTGTGTTTTGGAGATTGTTGATAGAAACACACATGGACTGTTTGTTTGCTAGTGCACATAGAGAGAAATAGTACATGCAGACCCTAAGAGAATGTTGACTCTCGTGTCAAATACGAGAAACTTCAGCGAAGAATACCTGCGTTGTAGAGGAGAATGAGCTACATGTGTTGAAAACATGTAGGCGAGGAGATTGATGTGAAGGAGTTCACCCCTCGAAAATTTATTGCTGATGAGAAGCAATTGGTTCAGAGATACTGTCTGAACAAAATTAACTACAACAATGGAAGTTGAAGACAAAGTGAAGATGCAGTATTCATTTCGTTGTTCTTCTTTCATTCATTTGAGCCATAGGACCTCCGTACTATTAAGAGGGGTATAGGTTCTCGAAGCTTAGATCCGCTGTGATGCTTAGCCCAAAACCTAAGCAAGACTAAGAGAAATCTATTTATATTTCAAATGATTACCTTCCAGCAGTAGACATTGTTCTTCGTGCTGTGGGAGATATCTTTTGAACTGAGAAGTTAGCATTACTTGATCCGCAGGGAATGTTACCGTTGTGCTCAATTTCCGATCATTGGACTCGTGTCGTCTGGCCATTAGCTTTTCCACATGTCCAATTTGGTCTTTCTCCCTTCAGGGAAGGTTGCGGCTATATATAGCCACCCCGCTCCAGCATTGCATGTTGGCTTCTCACCTTAAGATTTCTGAGAAGATTGATTGAGCATCCCCTCTTCGAGTGATTTGAGTTTAAGATCCACCGAGAGAGAAATCAAGAGACAAAACTTAGACAGTGATTGAGCATCACAGTAGTTCTGAGTTAAGAGTTCTTGTACCTAATGAGGGAGTCCTGGATTACGGGGTCCTTCGGCATCCGGGCTATGTGACGTGGGCCGGACTGATGGGACGTGAAGATACAAGACATAAGACTTTCCCTCATGTCCGGATGGGACTCTCCTTGGCGTGGAAGGCAAGCTTGGCGTGCGGATATGAAGATTCCTCTTTCTGTAAACCGACTCTGTATAACCCTAGCCCCCTTCGGTGTCTATATAAACCGGAGGGTTTAGTCCGTAGAGGCAATCATAATCATATAGGCTAGACATCTAGGGTTTAGTCATCACGATCTCGAGGTAGATCAACTCTTGTAACCCCTATACTCATCAAAGTCAATCAAGCAAGAAGTAAGGTATTACCTCCATCAAGAGGGCCCAAACCTGGGTAAAGATCGTATCCCCTGCCTCCTATTACCCTCGATCCTTAGACGCACAGTTCGGAACCCCCTACTCGAGATCTGCCAGTTTTGACACCGACATTGGTGCTTTCATTGAGAGTTCGACTGTGCCATCATTGAAAGGCTCGATGGCTCGCCTTGTCATCAAGGACAGTATCACTTCCGGAGGAGCCCTAGTTTCAGGGCAAACCCTACGGCTTGGCGGCTCCACCATGGGTGCCCGTTCGGCCGTTAAGCCGAAAGGAACCCTCCAAGTCCCCAAAAACCCTCTCTGTATCAGCCCTGAATACTCCGACAAGATGGATCTGGCAGATCTATCGTCATTGAACGAGCTGCTAGATCGCATCGCCGCCTTGGGGGTCTCAACTGACTAGATCGGATCAGGCTTAAACTGGACCAGAGAGAGATTAAAACTCCACCGATCACCCATCAAGTAGCGGTTGTGGAGGAACAAGCTGACAATAACTCCTCTCCTACGTTGAGAACAAATTACGTTCGGATTTCCGAACCCGGGAAACCGGATGCTCGTCCTGGAGAGGACACTCCTTGTCCTCCGAACACAAAATCGAACATTAAGCCTGAAAATTCACCGGACTCTCCGGAACCTGGGCTGGTAACCTCGGAAATTCTTCAAACTCCGGATTCCACAGCGGGTAAGGGTGCGAATTTAAGCCCGCCAACCCACCATAAGCAATATTCTCCAAGAAATTTCGGCCCTCCGGACATATGCGACCTAATGCATGTGCGGCAGCAGCCTCGGGAGACAGTCCATCACTTTTGGGCCAGATTCCTCCTTGTTAAAAACAAGACTGCTGCAATGACGATGCAATCTCTGTATTTCACAACAACTGTACGGACGAGGGAATCCTTAACACCCTCAACTGCCATCGCGTACTGCACTTTGCATATTTGGCACACATAGTACATAAGTATTGCGCAACAGAAAGTGCTTGGAAAAATCAGACAGCCCGCTGGGAACCGCAGGTCTTTAAGCCATCTCCCGGGCAGGCAAAAAGGATGCACCCTCGCGGAGCACCTGATCATCATCCCGTGGACAAGAAAACCAAGACCTTTACGGGACATAGAACTATCTTCAAGGAATGGCTCGATAGGCCCTGCCAAATACACATGACGCCGAATACCGAACCAACACACATCCTATGGGCACGTCTGATACTTCCGTAGGTGGCCAAGAGCGGCGAGGGTATCCTCACCAACAATACCCCAAAGAAGTACTCTTCGGAGGACGATGATTTCAAAGTATTCACGGTCCTCGAGACCTTGTCATCAAATAATCGGTGCAAAAGGGCGCTCCGCGACCTCGCCGAAGCCTGTCAAATAGCAGCAATAAACCCTTAGAATGATACAACAATTACTTTCAATGTCGACGATGAACCAAGGTCTCGCTCAGTCCGGGCACCAGTCGCTTTCGTCCTAAACCCAATCATGGACGGCTTTCGGCTCACTAACACATTAATGGACGGTGGCAGCGGGCTGAACCTCATCTACGAGGACACGCTCAATAAAATGTAAATGGACAGGAGTTGCACTGAGTAGAGCAATACATCCTTTAGGGGAAACATCCCCAATAGGGAAGCAAGATGCTTAGGGAAAATTAAACTAGATGTGGTATTCGGCACACCAGAAAACTATAGGTCCGAAGAGATAATCTTCTAGGTGGCCCCTTTCAACAGCGGACATTATGCCGTGTTAGGGCGAGATGCATTCACGCGCTTTCATGCTATACCTCGTTACAGGTATATGAAGCTCAAAATGCCCAGGCCCAATGGTGTTATCACTATCTCCAGTGATCCGGACATAGCACTCCGTGCCGAAAGAAAAACTGCATCCCTGGCCCTTGAGGCACTGTCCGAAGCCCTATCGGTCGAGGAACTCACCGCTATGTGTTCCACAGTGGATAGGGACGACGTAATTTTTGATAAAGGGCCTAAATCCACCTCTTTCAAGCCAGCTGATGAAATAGTCAAATTTCAAGTCCACCCGACGGATCCGAAGAAAACAACTTCTATTGGGGCACAGCTGGACTCGACGGTCGACGCTGCATTATGTGCATTCTTGCGCGAGAACTGGGACATCTTCGCCTGGCACCCATCGGATATGCCAGGAATCCCACGCACGCTAGCCGAACATAGTCTCAATATACTAAAGGGATACAAGCCGGCCAAGTAAATGCTCCGGCGATTTTCCGAACCCAAGCGACAGTCTATGGGGGAGGAGCTAGACAAACTACTCGAAGCCGGGTTTATCAGAGAGATCAAACATCCGGACTGGCTAGCAAACCTGGTCATGGTACCAACGAAGGATAAATCCTGGCGCATGTGTGTCAATTTCAAAGACCTTAACAAGGCCTACCCTAAGGAGCCCTTCCCACACCTCGCATCGACCAGATTATTGATGCAACTACGGGACACGATTCACTATGTTTCCTCGACGCATACTCTGGATACCATCAAATTAAGATGAAGGAATCCGACCAAGCCGCAATGGCATTCATCACCCCTATGGGCGTTTCTGCTTCAACACTATGCCTTTTCGGCTCAAGAACGCCGGCGCCACTTTACAATGCATGATTCAAACATGCTAGGAAAAGCAAATCGGCAAGACTGTGGAGGCATATGTATATGACGTAGTCATCAAAACCAAGCATGTTGAATCATTGGTGGATGACTTACGCCATAGATTTGACAACCTCCGAACATATGACATAAGGCTCAATCCGGAAAAGTGCGTTTTCGGCGTTCCCGCCGGCAAACTGCTCGGGCCCTGTCACAATTGGCAACACAGACTGAACTCAAGCAGGTCCAAAAACTAGCCAGGTGCGTGGCAGCTTTGAGCTGTTTTGTCTCTAGACTAGGAGAAAAGGCATTGCCATTGTATCGCCTGCTCCGACGCATCGACCACTTTGTGTGGACGAACGCTGCAATAGCCGGACTGGAGGACATAAAAATTTGCTAGCAAGCAACCCCATCCTGGCCGCACCAAACGTTAGCGAACCAATGTTGCTCTACATATCGGCAACTCACCAGGTGGTGAGTGCAGTGCTTGTCGTCGAACGAGAAGAGGAGGGGCATAAATTCCCAATCCAAAAACTAGTATACTACGTATCGACGGTCCTTACACCATGCAAATCCTGATACCCGCATTATCAGAAGATAGCATATGCGGTCTTTATGGCATCCCGCAAGCTGCGGCACTACTTTCAATAGCGCTCGATCATGGTGGCATCAGAAGTACCACTCAATGATATTATAAACAACCGGGACGCCACCGGCCGGATTATCAAACGGGATATTGAGCTCTTACCATTTGAGATAACATACAAACCATGCCGAGGAATTAAATCTCAGGTGTTGGCTGACTTCGTCATTGAATGGACAGAGGCCGAACTCCCTAAAGAGTACGACACGTATTCCAACTAGGTGATGCACTTCGATGGCTCTAAAATGCTAGCCGGACTTGGGGCTAGTGTCGTCTTGACATCCCCCATGGGAGACACAGTCCGTTATGTGCTCCAAATACTGTATATAGACTCTAACAATGCAGTTGAATATGAGGCCCTAATGCATGGTGTCCGGATGGCCATCTCCATGGGCATACAACTCCTTGAGGTGCGCGGGCATTGATAACCCACAAGTGTAGGGGATCGCAACAGTTTTCGAGGGTAAAGTATTCAACCCAAATTTATTGATTCGACACAAGGGGAGCCAAAGAATACTCTTAAGTATTAGCAGTTGAGTTGTCAATTCAACCACACCTGGAAACTTAGTATCTGCAGCAAGGTAATTTAGTAGCAAGGTAATATGGAAATAGTGGTAACGGCAATAAAAGTAACGATAGTGTTTTTGTAGTTTTTGTAACAGTGGCAGCGGAAAAGTAAATAAGCAACAAGCAATATGTGAACAGCTCGTACGCATTGGATTGATGATGGAGAATTATGTCGGATGCGATTCCTCACTACTAGGAAAAGGGCTATAGATAGGATTGTTACTAATGGCGCACCAGACATGCGGTGCGTCATTAGTATATACTAATGGCGCACCATGTGTTAGTGCGCCATTAGTATCCAAATACTAATGGCGCACCACATCAACGGTGCGCCATTAGTAACAAAAAAAATTCATTTTTTTCAAAACTACTAATGGCGCACCACATCCACGGTGCGCCATTAGTAAAAAAATTTCAAATTTTGTTTTTATTTTTATTTTCATTTTATTTTCAAAGTTAGTAATGGCGCACCGTGGGAGTGGTGCGCCATTAGTAGTTTAACTACTAATGGCGCACCACTCCCACGGTGCGCCATTAGTATTTTTTTTAATTTTTTTTTTCAAAACTAGTAATGGCGCACCGTGAGAGTGGTGCGCCATTACTAGTTGAACTACTAATGGCGCACCACTCCCACGGTGCGCCATTACTAACTTGGCCATTACTGCACACCCCCCCCCTGGTGGACCGCCTTTTCTAGTTCAAAAAAAAAAAGAAAATGATGTAAATGTCCAAAAAATAAAAGAAAATAAGTTTCCCATGTGATATGTGGTCTACTTGTTGGGAAAATTTACAAATATGAATTTTGACTTTATTTGCAAAATATCTCTGGAATTTAGTAAAACGGGCATAACTTTTGCATACGAACTCGGATTAAAAAGTTTTTTATATGAAAAATCATCTACTCGAAAAGTTACATATGAAAAATCACCCCGTTAAACATTTTCAAAATCCCAAAAAACTAACAGAAAAAAAGTTACGGGGCTTTTAAGATCTAGAGGCAAAAAAATTCAAAAAAATTAAAACTTACTAGTGGCGCACCGTTTGCTAGGTGCGCCACTAGTAACAGAAAAAAATTATAAAAATTTTGATTTTTTTTTATTTTTTTTTCCAAAATATGATACGTAATATGACCGAGAAGTTTGAAATATATTTTCGAAATTTCATCATACTCATGAACATTAACAAACTCCTAGACATCAAGAACGGTTAATAGGATTGATATGATACATATATCAACAAGTGCCTGTGAAGTGAGCTGGTGCTGGGTTTGGATAGAACTACGAAGTTAAGCGTTCTCGGGCTGGAGTAGTGTGAGGATGTTGACCCCATATTAAGCCATAATAACCTAAGATTACCAAAGCACCTGGGTATATATGGCCCCCTGGGAGGCATACTAATGGCGCACCTGTGGTGCGCCATTAGTATACCAGATACTAATGGCGCACCAGTGGTGCGCCATTAGTTAAAAATACTAATGGCGTGGTACTAATGGCGCACCAGTAGTGTGCCATTAATGGCCAAAACTGGTGCGCCATTAGTAGGCCTTTTCTAGTAGTGCCTCATGTAAAAGTTATAACCTAGGGTGACACAGAACTAGCTCCAATTCATTAATGTAATGTAGGCATGTATTCCGAATATAGTCATACGTTCTTATGGAAAAGAACTTGCATGCCATTTTTGTCCTACCCTCCCGTGGCAGCGGGGTCCTAGTGGAAACTAAGGGATATTAAGGCCTCCTTTTAATAGAGTACCGGACCAAAGCATTAACACATAGTGAATACATGAACTCCTCAAACTACGGTCATCACCGGGAGTGGTCCCGATTGTTGTCACTTCGGGGTTGCCGGTTCATAACACATAGTAGGTGACTATTGACTTGCAAGATAGGATCAAGAACACACATATATTCATGAAAACATAATAGGTTCAGATCTGAAATCATGGCACTCGGGCCCTAGTGACAAGCATTAAGCATGGCAAAGTCATAGAAACATCAATCTTAGAACATAGTGGATACAAGGGATCAAACCCTAACAAAACTAACTCGATTACATGGTAAATCTCATCCAACCCATCACCGTCCAGCAAGCCTACAATGGGATTACTCATGCATGGAGGTGAGCATCATGGAATTGGTGATGGAGGAAGGTTGATGATGACGATGGCGACGATCTCCCCTCTCCGAAGCCCCGAACGGACTCCAGATCAGCCCTCCCGAGAGAGATTAGGGCTTGGCGGCGGCTCCGTATCGTAAAATGCTATAATTCTTCCTCTTTGATTCCCCCCCCGAAAGTGAATATATGGAGTCCGGGGGTACGTTGGTGGAGCAACAAGGGGCCCACGAGGCAGGGGGCGCGCCCACAGGGAGGGGGCGCGCCCCCACCCTCGTGGATAGGGTGTGGGCCCCCTGGCTTGGATCTTTCCGCAGATATTTTTTATATTTTCCAAAATAATTCTCCGTTGATTTTTAGGTCATTCCGAGGACTTTTGTTTCTGCACAAAAATAACACCATGGCAATTCTGCTGAAAACAACGTCAGTCCGGGTTAGTTCCATTCAAATCATGCAAGTTAGAGGCCAAAACAAGGCCAAAAGTGTGTGGAAAAGTAGATACGTTGGAGACGTATCCACTCCCCCAAGCTTAAACCTTTGCTTGTCCTCAAGCAATTCAGTTGATAAACTGAAAGTGATAAAGCAAAACTTTGACAAACTCTGTTTGCTCTTGTTGTTGTAAATATGTAAAGCCAACATTCAAGTTTTCAGCAAAGATCATGAACTAACCACATTCACAATAACTTTCAGGTCCCAAGTCTACTCATATCAATGGCATAATCAACTAGAAAGCAATAATAATAAACCTCGGATGACAACACTTTCTCAAACAATCATAATATCATATAACAAGATGGTAACTCGCTAGCCCTTACTGAGACCGCAAAACATAAATGCAGAGCACCTTGAAAGATCAAGGACTGACTAGACATTGTAATTCATGATAAAAGAGATCCAGTCACAATCATACTCAATGCAAGTTAATAGCAATACATGCAAATGACAGTTGTGCTCTCCAACTGGTGCTCTTTTATAAGAGGATGATGACTCAGCATAAAAGTAAATAGATATGCCCTTCGCAGAGGGAAGCATGGAGTTGTAGAGGTGCCAGAGCTCGATTTTTAAATAGAGATGAATAATATTTTGAGGGGTATACTCTCATTGTCAACATAACAACCAAGAATCTCGATATCTTCCATGCTACACACATTATAGGTGGTTCCCAAACTGAATGGTAAAGTTTATACTCCCCCAACCACCAACAAGCACACTCCATGGCTAGCCTGAAACAACAGGTACCATCCAAACCAGCAACAGCCCTGGGGGAGTTTTGTTTAATTATTATGATTTGAGCATGGGACTGGGCATCTCGATTACCAGCCATTTTCTCATGAATGATGAGCGGAGTCCACTCATCGTGAGAATAACCCACCTAGCATGGAAGATATAGATAGCCCTAGTTGATACATGAGATGTTCGAGCATACAAAACAAAATTTCATTTGAAGGTTTAGAGTTTGGCACATACAAATTTACTTGGAATGGTAGGTAGATACCGCATATAGGAAGGTATGGTGGACTCATATAGAATAACTTTGGGGTTTATGGAAGTGGATGCTCAAGCAGTATTCCCGCTTAGTACAGGTGAAGGCTAGAAAGAGACTGGGAAGCGACCACCTAGAGAGCGACAACAGTCATGAACATGCATTAAAATTAATCAACAATGAGTGCAAGCATGAGTAGGATATAAATCACCATGAACATAAATATTGTGGAGGCTATGTTGATTTTGTTTCAACTACATGCATGAACATGTGCCAAGTCAGACCACTTGAATCATTCAAAGGAGGATACCACCCTATCATACCACATCACAACCATTTTAATATCATGTTGGCACGCAAGATATACCATTATAAACTCCTAGCTAATTAAGCATGGCATAAGCAGCGATGATCTCTCATTGTCATTGCAAGCATGTTTCATTCATAATAGGCTGAATCAAGAATGATGAACTATCATATTTACAAAAGCGAGAGAGGTCGAGTTCATACCAGCTTTTCTCATCTCAATCAATTCATCATATATCGTCATTATTGCCTTTTGCTCACACGACCGAACGGTGTGGATAATAATAATAGTGCGCATGCATCGGACTAAGATGGAATCTACAAGCATTTAATACAAGAGAGAAGACAAGGTAATATGGCTCAAGGTTAAATAAACAATAAAGCATATGAGAGCCACTAAGCATTTTCAATCATGGTCTTCTACTCTTAATCCCCAAAGAAAAGAAAAGAAACTATTTAAACGGGAAAACTCCCAGCAAGTAAAAGAAGAACGAGAAATCTTTTGGGGTTTTATTTTAGTTACTACTACTACAAACATGGAAAGTAAACTAGCTAAAAGCTATAATTAAATTTTTTTTCTTAAGGTTTTTCTAGCACACAAGAAGAGTAATAATAAAAGAATTAAAACTAAGCATGGATGGTACAATGAAAGAGTGTGAGCACCGACGACTAGAATATGTGTGTGAACATGATTGTAATGTCGGTGAGAAGCACGTACTCCCCCAAGCTTAGGCTTTTGGCCTAAGTTGGTCTATGGCCACGGATCGAAACTACTCTCTCCGGTGTACTGAGAAGTGTCCTCTAGGTGCCACTGGTTGGCCAGCTCATCCGGATCCCACCCATAAACAGACTGCTGGTAAGGGTCGAGTGGTGGCTCCGGCTCAGGCTCTAAAGCTTGTGCCTGGCTCTGGTACTTGTAAAAGGCATCTGACGAAACGAGGTATATGCCTAAAAATAGATCAAACAGAGATGGTGCAGGAAGGTAATAATCTCATAATATTTTTCATCAAACCTCAATTTATAATTAAGCAACTTATCCTTGTCTTTAACAATAAAATCATGTGCTATCATGCTCTCATAATATAGATAAACAGGGGCAAGCAATTTTTCTTCCTTCTCATGATGCCTAATAGGTATTCTAAAATGTTCGGCAAGGCAAGAAGCAAAGATGCCTCCAAAGACGGGACCTTTCGTGCGATTCAGACTTAATCGTTTAGCAACAACGGCACCCAAGCTAAAAGTTGTGTCTGGAAACAACGCATGGCGCAAAATGACAATATCAGGGGCACTTAGATTCCCATTGTTCCCGTGACCAATTAAACATCTACTAGCAAATATAGCAAAGTAGCGTAGAACGGGAAAATGTATACTAGTAATTCTTGCCCCTAAAACTTGCCTAGTTTCCCCTACAGCTATCATGTCAATAAACCCTTCAACATCTTCACGACGTGGTTCTTCAAGACTACCAGCAAAGGGTATCTTGCATACTTCACAAAATTCAAAGAATGACATCTCCTTAACATCATCATATAAACGACACTCCACTGAAGGTGGTGATTTCTTAGCATGGAAATGAAAGTTTTGCGTGAAAATATTAGTGAGTAAGAGATACTGTTCACGCTGGTCGTGGAGGAAGTCGGTGAGGCATGCATTGTTCGCCAAATAATAAAAGTCTTCATAAATCCTGGCGGCTTCCAAGAACTCATTACAAGGCCATTCACACGGCCGAACTTCCGCTGTGCGATGAAGATTATATTTGGGCTTCTTATTTTCTTCCTTCTTCTTATCCTCTGAACTTTTACTGGAGGAGCCTCTAAACAATCTCTTTATCATTTTCCTCCTCTGAAAATTTCTAAAAATTTGTGTAACTCAAGATAAAAGTGAACCAAACTCAACAAGTTGATAGCAACAACTCCTACACGTGCCTAGAGACTATATTATACATTAGAACTACTTGGGACCAAAGAAATTTGGCATGCAAGCTCAAGAACAAGGTCACCACAGCAGCAAAAAATTTCAATAAATAAAGCACTAGAACAAAAACTAATTGGACCAATGGAGGAGTCACATACCGAGGAACAATCTCCCCCAAACAGTTTTGTGAATAGAGCTTTGAGCAAGAAGATCGAAAATGGCAGCAAGATGAGCTAGAACTCGTGCTTGAGCTGGATAGTGATTTTTTGGGAGGAAGGAGTGTGTGGGTGCAGGAATAAGTGGAGGGGGGCACATGGGGCCCATGAGGCAGGGGGCGCGCCCTGTGAGGGTGGGCGCGCCCTGGACCCTCGTGGCCAGGTGCTGGCTCCCCTCGCTGTGTTCTCTGTGCCAAATATTCTCAAATATTCTAGAAAAAAACATATTTCATTTTCAGGGCATTTGGAGAACTTTTATTTTCGGGGTATTTTTTTGCATGGATAAGTCTGGAAACAGACAGAAAATATTATTTTTGCTTTATTTAATCTAATTAACAGAAGGTAAAAGGAGGGTACAGAAGGTTGTGCTATCTAGATTCACCCATCTCATGCTCATCAAAAGGAATCCATTAACAAGGTTGATCAAGTCGTGTTAACAAACTCTTTTCGAATAACATGGAACCGAAGAATTTTCGAATAACACTAGGTTACCTCAATGGGGATATGTATGTTCCCAACAACAAGAATATTGTAATGCCCAGGATGGGACTATACCTCCTACGTATCGAGGCACGACTTAAAGGTATAAGCCCATTCTGGAATGATCTCAAGTTTGGTATCTTTGCACGACTCATGTAAAAGAGGGATTAAATTGTAAAAGGAGATAGTTGGCTTACACTCGCCACTTCACACAATACATTACATAAGCAAAACATCATTCAAAACATCACAACCCGACTACGAGCAAAGATCAAAAGAAAGATACCAAAACAACATAAAGCCACATGTCAGGATCGAATCCTAGTAGCAGAACCACTACTGATCGTCTAAAACGTCACAAGCATACGGCCAAACTCTTCATCAAACTCCCGGAAGTTCTGATCCATCTCCTGCATCAAACTCGGCTGAACCTGCATCTGGTGTGGTGAAGTAACGGTGAGCCACAGAGGACTCAGCAATCCCGTTCCCGGGTAACACGACTATTTAAGCCTTGGGAGAGGATAAGGCTGAAGAAAAGAATAAGAGGTGAAGGAAAAACAAGAGTCTGCAGCAGCAACTAGCACTAGCTTACGTAAAAGAGAGCGAGAAGAGAAGTGCCTCGGTCGAGAGATGATCACGAAGTGATCCTAACTAAAGCCAGTCAAACATAACCCCACCGTGTTCATCTCCCGAAACCCTTTCGAAAAATGACAGTCACGGTACTCACGCTGGTAGTGTATTGGAACATGGTGCCAAGTTTTCTACAACCGGATATTAACAAGCTCCCATCTGCCACATAACCGCGGGCACGGCTTTCGAAAGTTCATAACCCTACAGGGGTGTTCCAACTTGGCCCATGACAAGCCCACGATCCGCGGAGTCGCAACTCCAAGGTGGGAAGACCCGAGTATTCTCGGAATCCCGTGCTCAAGATACTCCGAACTAAGGTAAGGCTAATCCAGCAAATCCTCCCAGCGTGTCGACACCCTGATAGGTAGCCGCGCGTATCTAGTCTCATGACACGACCGGATGGGCGATGCTACGGGTTTTTACCAAACCTCGAGTTTCCTCGTGGTGGCCCCGCATGCTCCCCGTTTCGGACCAACACTCATGTGGAGCACTGGCCCGGGATTGTTGAATGAAAATAAAAGGGATAGCTAGTCCCTATGCAAGTTTTTATTAGTTATTAGGCGAATAGTACCAATGTTGGGACTTGCTGGAAAAGACTTAGCACTTAGCGGTTTATCGAGGGGGCCCCATAAACCCCAACCGTGTTAGGAAGGCATAATCAAGGAACATAACACCGGTTTATACGGTTCCTAACGGCATGAGTGGAACAAATCACCAAGCAAAAGGCTTAGCCTTCCACCCTTGCCAATATATAGATGATTTCATTTAAGCATTTATATAGTGTGATATAACCCAACAACTTCAACATGAAGCAAGCATCTTCAATCTTCACCTGCAACTAGCAATGCTATAAGAGGGGCTGAGCGAAGCCTACGTATAGCCAATCAATGGTTTGCATGGGTAGGGTGGTTAGACAGGATCATGGTTAACATGGGCATCGAGGCAAATACTATAGATCGAGACTACTAGCAATAGGCAAAAATAGTAATGGTATCCGGGTTCGGTCATCTTGCTTGGGATTCCGCAAGGGAGAAGAACGGATCCATGAAGTAGACGGAGCAACACAGACGAGCGAATCCTCACAACTCCGGAACGAAACCGAAGCTATCAAGAGAAGCAAACCGGAAAGAAACAAATAACACGGTAAACACACAATCATACGCATGGCATACGATGCACAAACAAGTATGATGCATGTCCGGTTTAATTATGCATGGCATGGCAAAGTGCACAAACAATACTACAAGTTAAGTGGAGCTCAATATGCACGAGTTGCATGTTGACGAAACACCACATTTATTTATTTAGTTGACTCTCGTTTATTTACAAGACAAGTTTAAATGTTTTTAACATGGCAAGAGGTGAAGCATAAAAAAAACTACACTATTTAGGCAATTTAAATGAGGCAGGAAAAACAACAACAAGTTCCGGAAACTCCTCATGAGCATGTTTAGTAATTAAAGCAAACAACAATTAAACATATTAGTGTGGTTAACATGATGCGGATGACATGATCAAGTTTATGCAATTTTTTTATTAAAGGTTGACAAGAGAGATATGAAGCACTTGTCACCGTGGTGGAAAGGAAAGGGTGCCACGGCAACGATCCGAAAATGATGCAACGGCAACATCTCGGTTCCGGTTACTCGTTGGAAGACCGGAGCAAAAGCAAAGGTGGAGTGATCGAATCAAGAAGAAAGGTGGGGTGATCCCGTCACCGGGTTCCCACGGGTCGGCGACGAGGCAACCGAGGAACATGACAAAAGGCGAAACGGCCACGGTGCACACAAGGGCAAACATCTCATACAACACAACATTCATCCACGGTTCATCGTCTCGGGGTTATACCTTCGAAGCGTTCGTTCTCGGAGGGGTTCGAGTTCGTCGAGGGACGTAGTGGAAGAAGTCGAAGGAGACGTTCTCGAGGCGGTAGTAGTACTCGGGCGACAGTAGCGGAAGTAGTGGTACACGTTCATTTCGGAGAGGGACTTGATGAACCCAACATCTTCGGGGCGACGGTAGTGGAACTTGGCGATGGTAGTGGTTCTCGCGACGAGTTTGTAGATGTACTTGACGCATCCATCTTTTCCGGGCGACGGTAGTGGTACATGCCGTAGAGGGAAGTAGTTGTTCTCGTTCATCGGTAGGGGTACTTGTCGAGTCGGTCGTCGTGGTACTTGGGGGTCTCGTGGTACTTGCCCCAAACAACATCGGATGTAGTCGTACACGCACGTTCCGTAGAGGTACACGTGTAGTCGTTCACATCCCGTTCGGAGAGGTACTTGTCGTAGAGGTTCATGTCGCATCGTCGGACGTGGTGGTGCTTGGCGTTCGTCGTCACGTGTAGTCGTTCTCGTATCGGAGTCGTACACGTTCCGTAGAGGTACACGTGGCGACGGTAGGGGTACTTGGGGTCTCCGAGTAGTCGTGGTACTTGGCGTTTCCGGCGACGGTAGTACTTGGACTCTGCAGAAAAAAACATAGCAGCAGCAGCAAGGAGACAACACGGCAGAGGCAGGGGCCGCGGGATCCGGTGCTGGTCGAAAGGAGGCTGCAGCGGTGTTGGAAATATGCCCTAGAGGCAATAATAAAAGAGTTATTATTATATTTCCTTGTTCATGATAATCGTTTATTATCCATGCTATAATTGTATTGATTGGAAACTTAAATACATGTGTGGATAAATAGACAAACTATGTGTCCCTAGTAAGCCTCTTCAGGACTAGCTCGTTGATCAAAGATGACCGCGGTTTCCAGGTCATAGACATGAGTTGTCATTTGATAACGGGATCACATCATTAGGAGAATGATGTGATGGACGAGACCCAAACGTTAAACATAGCTTTTGATCGTATCAGTTATCGCTATAGTTTTCTGCATGTCAAGTATAAGTTCCTATGACCATGAGATCATGTAACTCACTGACACCGTAGGAGTGCCTTGTGTGTGCCAAACGTCGCAACGTAACTGGGTGACTATGAAGGTACTCTACAGGTATCTCCGAAGGTGTCTGTTGAGTTGACATGGATCGAGACTGGGATTTGTCACTCCGTGTGACGGAGAGGTATCTCCGGGCCCACTCGGTAATACGTCATCTCAATGAGCTCAAAGTGACTAAGTAGTTAGTCACGGGATTATGTATTACGGAACGAGTAAAGAGACTTGCCGGTAACGAGATTGAACTAGGTATAGAGATACCGACGATCGAATCTCGGGCAAGTAACATACCGACGAGACAAAGGGAACTGTATACGGGATTGCCTGAATCCTTGACATCGTGGTTCATCCGATGAGATCATCGAGGAACGTGTGGGAACCAATATGGGTATCCAGATCCCGCTATTGGTTATTGACCTGGGAGTGTCTCGGTCATGTCTGCATAGTTTCCGAACCCACAGGGTCTACACACTTAAGGTTCGGTGACGCTAGGGTTGTCACTGAGAACAGTGCATGGTAACCGAAGTTTGTTCGGAGTCCCGGATGAGATCCCGGACGTGACGAGGAACTCCGGAATGGTCCGGGGATGAAGATTGACATATTGGATGATGGGAATCGGAATCCGGAAGTGTTCCGGGGAGCACCGGGGAGTCGTCGGATGACCGAAAGGAGTTTCGGGGGGGTCCCGGCAAGTGTTGCGGGCCTCATGGGCCATAAGTGGGGAGATGCAACAGCCCACACAGGGGCTGTGCGCCCCCCTAGGCCCCTCCACCTGCGCCTAAGGGGCTGGGCCCCCCCTAGGGCAGCCGCACCCCCTTGGCTTGGGGGGCAAGGCGCCTGGGGGGGAAACCCTAGCCCTGGCCGCCGCCCCCCCCCCCTTGGCCGCCGCCCCCTAGGGGGAACCCTAGGGGCGCCCCCTCCCCTCTCTCCCCCCTATATAAAGAGAGGCAGAGGGAGGGCAGCAACACAAGTTCGTGCCTCGGCGCTGCCCTCCCTCTCCCACGAATATCTTCATCTAGTTTGCAGTGCTTGGCGAAGCCCTGCTGGAATTCCTCCACCACCATCTACACCACGCCGTCGTGCTGCTGGGTTTCTCCGTCAACCTCTCCTTCCCCCTTGCTGGATCAAGAAGGAGGAGACGTCCCCGAGCTGCATGTGTGAAGAACGCGGAGGCACCGTCCATTCGGTGCTAGGATCTTCGGCGATTTGAATCGCGGCGAGTACGACTCCATCAACCGCGTTCTTGAACGCTTCCGCTTAGCGATCTACAAGGGTATGTGGATCTGACTCTTCCCTCGTAGATGCATCTCCTAGATTGATCTTGGTGAGCGTAGGAAAATTTTTGTTTCCCATGCAACGTTCCCCATCAGTGGCATCATGAGCTAGGTTCTTGCGTAGATGCTTTCACGAGTAGAACACAAAGGGGTTTGTGGGCGTTGATGTTTAGATTGCTTCCCTCCTTGGTCTTTCTTGATTCAGCGGTATTATGGGATGAAGCGGCCCGGACCAACTTTACATGTCCACGTACATGAGACCGGTTCCATCGACAGACATGCGACTTTTGTTGCATAAGATGGCTGGCGGGTGTCTGTCTCTCCTATCTTAGTTGAATCGGATTCGACAAAGGCGGTCCTTGTAGAAGGTTAAATAGCAACTTAAATATCACCGTTGTGGCTTTGCGTAGGTAAGAAGCGTTCTTGCTAGATACCCATAGCAGCCACGTAAAACATGCAACAACAATTTAGAGGACTTCTAACTTGTTTTTGCAGGGTATGTATGTGATATGATATGGCCAATGACATGATGAGATATATTTGATGTATGAGATGATCATGTTGTAATAGTTAATATCGACTTGCATGTCGATGTATACGGCAACCGGCAGGAGCCATAGGGTTGTCTTTAATTTTTGTATGACCTGCGTGTCAATCATTAAGCGCTATGTAATGCTTTACTTTATCGCTAAACGGTAGCAATAGTAGTAAGAGCATGGTGGGCGCGCGACAACCCCGATGGCGACACGATGATGGAGATCATGATGATGGGGATCATGGTGTTACGCCGGTGACGATGGAGATCATGTCGGTGCTTTGGAGATGGAGATCAAAAGCACGAGTTGATGGCCATATCATGTCACTTATGATTTGCATGTGATGTTAATCCTTTTATGCATCTTATTTTGCTTAGGACGACGGTAGCATTATAAGATGATCCCTCACTAAAATTTCAAGATAAAATTGTGTTCCCCCCGAGTGTGCGCCGTTGCGAAGGTTCGTCGTTTCGAAGCACCACGTGATGATCGGGTGTGATAGACTCTACGTTCGCATACAACGGGTGCAAGCCAGTTTTGCACATGTAGAACACTCGGGTTAGACTTGACGAGCCTAGCATGTACAGACATGGCCTCGGAGCACGGAAGACCGAAAGGTCGAGCATGAGTCATATAGTAGATATGATCAACATGAAGATGTTCACCATTGACACCACCTCATCTCACGTGATGATCGGACTTGGGTTGGTGGATTTGGATCATGCCACGCTCGAATGACCCGAGGGACACTACTAGAAAAAAGGCTATTAGTGGCGCACCCAATATTGCCATTAGTGGCGCACCATGGGTGGGCCACTAATACCACGCCACTAATAAGGAATACTAGTGGCGCACCAGTGGTGCGCCACTGTTAACAGTGGCGCACCACTGGTGCGCCACTGATATTTTTTCAGAATTTTTCTTTTTCAAATTTTTTTTTCAAATTTTATTCCAGAATTGCTACAGGTGCGCCACTGATATTGCTACAGGTGCGCCACTAGTAACAATTTTATTTTTCAAATTTTTTTCCAGAATTTGTTTTTTCAAAATTTTTTCCAGAAATTTTTTTTTCAAATTTGGCGGGAATTTTGTTTTCCTTAATCTCGGGTCAAATCGCACTCCGTGGTCAAACTTCCCGGAAGGTCACCCATCCTACACTACTCCAGCCCAAGCACGCTTAACTTCTGAGTTCTATCCAACCCCAGCACCAGCTCACTTAGCAGGCACTTGTTGATATATCTATCATATCAATCCTATTAAACCTTGTTGATGTCTAGGAGTTTGTTCATGTTCATGAGTGTGATGAAATTTTGAAAAAATATTTCAAACTTCCCGGTCATTTTACATATCATATTTTGAATTTTTTGAAAAAAAACTATTTTTTTTTTAAAAAAACCATTTTTTTTCAAAAAAACTATTCCAAAATATTTTTTTCAAAAAAACTATTTCAAAAAAAAATATTTATTTCAAAAAAAATAGTTTTTCAAAAAAAAAATTCAAAAAAAAACTATATTAGTGGCGCACCACACCCACGGTGCGCCACTACTATTTTTGAATTTTTTTGCCTCTAGATCTTAAAAGCCCCGTAACTTTTTTTCTGTTAGGTTTTTGGGGATTTAGAAAATGTTTAACGGGGTTCCCCCAGTTAAATTCGGATGTAACTTTTCGAGTAGATGCTTTTTCATATAAAAAACTTTTTCATCGGAGTTCGTATGCAAAAGTTATGCCCATTTTACAAATTCTCGAGAGATTTTGCAAAAAAAGTCGAAATTCATGTTTGTAAATTTTGCTAACAACTAGACCACAAATCACATTGGAATCTTATTTTTTTTATTTTTTTGACATTTCTATCATTTTCTTTTATTTATTTTTTTAACTGAAAAGGCGGTCCACAGGGGGGGGGTGCATTTGGTGCAAAAAAACATAGCAGTGGCGCACCCCTTCACTGGTGCGCCACTAGTAGCCAGGAATACTAGTGGCGCACCAGTGAAGGGGTGCGCCACTGCTATGTTTTTTTTTGGACCACCATGCCCAGCCTTACCAGTGGCGCACCAGGGCAAGGTGCGCCACTACTATCAAAAATAGTAGTGGCGCACCTTGTCCTGGTGCGCCACTGGTAAGCCTGGGCATGGCTGGTTACTGTTCAAAAACTTAGTAGTGGCGCACCCCACACCTGGTGCGCCACTAGTAATGTCACTATTAGTGGAGCACCTGTTTGTGGTGCGCCACTGCTATATAGTAGTGGCGCACCACATCTCTGGTGCGCCACTAATAGTGATATTACCTATAGCCTTTTTTCTAGTAGTGGGACGTCAATTTGAGTGGGAGTTATAAGTAATTTGATTAGTTAAAACTCACTTATCATGAACAATAGTCTAAGATGTCTTTGCAAATCTTTGGTTGTAGATGGCTCCCGCAATAGCTCCCCTGAATTTTAATGCGTTCCTAGAGAAAACTAAGCTGAAAGATGATGGGAGCAACTTTGTGGACTGGCTCCGCAATCTGAGGATCATCCTCACAGCTGCCCAAAAGGTTTATGTCCTAAATGCACCGCTAGGTGAACCCCCCGCTCCGGCCTCTGTGGACGTTATGAACGCCTGGCAGTCGCGTGCGGATGACTACTCAGTAGTGCAGTGTGCCATGTTGTATAGCTTGGAAGGAGGACTTCAAAGGCGTTTTGAACGTCATGGAGCATATGAGATGTTCCAGGAGTTGAAGTTCATCTTTGAGAAGAATGCCAAGATCGAGAGGTATGAGACCACCGATAAATTCTTTGCTTGCAAGATGGAGGAGAATTCGTCTGTCAGTGAGCACTTACTGAAGATGTCTGGGTACTATACCCGCATAGCTGATCTGGGACTTGTGTTCCCGGAAGAGGCTATCATTGACAGAATTCTCCAGTCACTCCCACCTAGCTACAAGAGCTTCGTGCAGCAGTATAACATGCAAGGGATGAACAAATCCATCGCCGAGCTGTTTGCGATGCTGAAAGTCGCTGAGTCAGACATCCAGAAGGAGTATCAAGTGTTGATGGTCAATAAAACTACCAGTTTCAAGAAGAATGGCAAGGGCAAGAAGGCTAACTCTAAGAAGGGTGGCAAGGCAGTTGCTCATCCAGTGAAGAAACCCAAGGCTGGGCCCAAGCCAGAGACTGAGTGTTTCTATTGCAAGGGGAACGGCCACTGGAAGCGGAACTGCCCCAAGTATCTGGCAGACAAGAAGGGGGCCAACAACAACAAGCAAGGTATATGTGATATACATGTTATTGATGTGTACCTTACCAACTCTCGTTGTAGTGCCTGGGTATTTGATACCGGTTCGGTTGCTCACATTTGCAACTCTAAACAGGAACTACGGAATAAACGGAGGCTGGCGAAGGACGAAGTGACGATGCGCATGGGGAATGGTTCCAAGGTTGATGTGATCGCCGTCGGCACGCTCGCTCTTCGATTACCATCGGGATTAGTTATGAACCTGAATAATTGTTATTTAGTGCCTGCGTTGAGCATGAACATTATATCTGGATCTTGTTTAATGCGAGACGGTTACTCATTTAAATCAGAGAATAAAGGTTGTTCTATTTATATGGGTAATATCTTTTATGGTCATGCACCCGAAGTAGGGGGTTTATTCTTATTAAATCTCGATAGTGATGATACACATGTTCATAACATTGATGCCAAAAGATGTAGAGTTGATAACAATAGTACCACTTTCTTGTGGCACTGCCGTCTGGGTCATATCGGCGTGAAACGCATGAGGAAGCTCCATGCTGATGGACTTTTGGAGTCTCTTGATTTTGAATCACTTGACACATGCGAGCCGTGCCTCATGGGCAAGATGACTAAGACCCCGTTTTCAGGAACAATGGAACGGGCAAGTGACTTATTGGAAATCATACATACTGATGTGTGTGGCCCGATGAGTGTCACGGCGCGCGGTGGATATCGTTATTTTCTCACCTTCACTGACGACTCAAGTAGATATGGGTATATTTACTTGATGAAGCATAAGTCTGAAACGTTTGAAAAGTTCAAGCAATTTCAGAGTGAAGTTGAGAATCATCGTAACAAGAAGATCAAGTTCCTACGATCTGATCGAGGGGGAGAGTATCTGAGTTATGAGTTTGGCAATCACTTAAGACAATGTGGAATTGTTTCACAGTTGACGCCACCTGGAACACCACAGCGTAATGGTGTGTCCGAACGTCGTAATCGAACCCTATTAGATATGGTGCGTTCTATGATGTCTCTTGCCGATTTGCCACTATCGTTTTGGGGATATGCGTTAGAGACAGCTGCATTCACTTTAAATAGGGCTCCATCTAAGTCCGTTGAGACAACACCGTATGAACTATGGTTTGGTAAGAAACCTAAGTTGTCTTTTCTCAAAGTTTGGGGTTGCGATGCTTATGTCAAAAGGCTTCAGCCAGAAAAGCTCGAACCCAAAGCGGACAAATGTGTCTTCATAGGATACCCAAAAGAAACTGTTGGGTACACCTTCTATCTCAGATCCGAGGGCAAAGTGTTTATCGCTAAGAATGGGTCCTTTCTCGAGAAAGAGTTTCTCTCGAAAGAATTGAGTGGGAGGAAGGTAGAACTTGATGAGGTTATTGAACCTCTGCTTCAACCAGAGAGTAGCGCAGCACAGAAAGATGTTTTTGTGGAGCCTGCAACGGTTGAAGAGGAAGGCAATGATGATGATCAAGAAGCTTCTGATCAAGTTACTACCGAACCTCGTAGGTCGACAAGGGTACGCACTGCACCTGAGTGGTATGGTAACCCTGTCTTGGAGGTCATGTTGTTGGACAACAGTGAACCTACGAGCTATGGAGAAGCGATGGTGGGCCCGGATTCCGACAAATGGTTAGAGGCCATGAAATCCGAGATGGGATCCATGTATGAAAACAAAGTATGGACTTTGGAAGTATTACCTGAAGGGCGGAAGGCCATTCAGAATAAATGGATTTTTAAGAGGAAGACGGACGCTGACGGCAATGTCACCGTGTATAAAGCTCGACTTGTGGCAAAGGGTTTTTCACAAGTTCAAGGAGTTGACTACGATGAGACTTTCTCACCCGTAGCGATGCTTAAATCTGTCCGAATCATGTTAGCAATAGCTGCATATTTCGATTACGAAATTTGGCAGATGGATGTCAAAACAGCGTTCCTTAACGGTTTTCTTAAGGAAGAGTTGTATATGATACAACCAGAAGGTTTTGTCGATCCAGAGAATGCTGACAAAGTTTGCAAACTCCAGCGTTCCATTTATGGGCTGGTGCAAGCATCTCGGAGTTGGAATCTTCGCTTTGATGAGGTGATCAAAGCGTTTGGGTTTGTACAAGTTTACGGAGAAGCTTGTATTTACAAGAAAGTGAGTGGGAGCTCTATAGCGTTTCTAATATTATATGTGGATGACATATTGCTAATTGGAAACAATGTAGAACTTTTGGATAGCGTGAAGGGGTATTTGAACAAGAGTTTTTCGATGAAGGACCTCGGTGAAGCTGCTTTCATATTGGGCATCAAGATCTATAGAGATAGATCGAGACGCCTGATAGGACTTTCACAAAGTACATACCTTGATAAAGTTTTGAAGAAGTTCAAAATGGATCAATCCAAGAAGGGGTTCTTGCCGGTATTGCAAGGTACAAAGTTGAGTAAGACTCAATGCCCAGTAACTGCGGAAGATAGAGAAAAGATGAGTGTCATCCCCTATGCTTCAGCCATAGGCTCTATCATGTATGCAATGCTGTGCACAAGACCAGATGTCAGCCTTGCCATAAGTATGGCCGGAAGGTTTCAAAGTAATCCTGGTATGGATCACTGGACACCGGTCAAGAATATCCTAAAGTACCTGAAAAGGACTAAGGAAATGTTTCTCGTTTATGGAGGTGATCAAGAGCTCGTCGTAAAGGGTTACGTCGATGCAAGCTTTGACACTGATCCGGATGACTCTAAGTCTCAAACCGGATACGTATATATTCTCAACGGGGGAGCGGTAAGCTGGTGCAGTTCCAAGAAAAGCGTGGTAGCCGATTCTACATGCGAAGCGGAGTACATAGCTGCCTCGGAGGCGGCAAAGGAAGGTGTCTAGATGAAGGAGTTCATGACAGATCTTGGAGTTGTGCCTAGTGCATTGAACCCAATGACTCTGTTTTGTGACAACACTGGTGCCATTGCTCTAGCCAAGGAACCAAGGTTTCACAAGAGGACCAGACACATAAAGCGACGCTTCAATTCCATCCGCGATTCAGTCAAGGAGGAGGACATAAGCATTTGCAAAGTACACACGGATTTGAATGTTGCAGATCCGTTGACTAAGCCTCTTCCACGGGCTAAGCATGATCAACACCAAGACTCTATGGGTGTTAGATTCATTACCTTGTAATGCTAGATTATTGACTCTAGTGCAAGTGGGAGACTGTTGGAAATATGCCCTAGAGGCAATAATAAAAGAGTTATTATTATATTTCCTTGTTCATGATAATCGTTTATTATCCATGCTATAATTGTATTGATTGGAAACTTAAATACATGTGTGGATAAATAGACAAACTATGTGTCCCTAGTAAGCCTCTTCAGGACTAGCTCGTTGATCAAAGATGACCGCGGTTTCTAGGTCTTAGACATGAGTTGTCATTTGATAACGGGATCACATCATTAGGAGAATGATGTGATGGACGAGACCCAAACGTTAAACATAGCTTTTGATCGTATCAGTTATCGCTATAGTTTTCTGCATGTCAAGTATAAGTTCCTATGACCATGAGATCATGTAACTCACTGACACCGTAGGAGTGCCTTGTGTGTGCCAAACGTCGCAACGTAACTGGGTGACTATAAAGGTACTCTACAGGTATCTCCGAAGGTGTCTGTTGAGTTGACATGGATCGAGACTGGGATTTGTCACTCCGTGTGACGGAGAGGTATCTCCGGGCCCACTCGGTAATACGTCATCTCAATGAGCTCAAAGTGACTAAGTAGTTAGTCACGGGATTATGTATTACGGAACGAGTAAAGAGACTTGCCGGTAACGAGATTGAACTAGGTATAGAGATACCGACGATCGAATCTCGGGCAAGTAACATACCGACGAGACAAAGGGAACTGTATACGGGATTGCCTGAATCCTTGACATCGTGGTTCATCCGATGAGATCATCGAGGAACGTGTGGGAACCAATATGAGTATCCAGATCCCGCTATTGGTTATTGACCTGGGAGTGTCTCGGTCATGTCTGCATAGTTTCCGAACCCACAGGGTCTACACACTTAAGGTTCGGTGACGCTAGGGTTGTCAGTGAGAACAGTGCATGGTAACCGAAGTTTGTTCGGAGTCCCGGATGAGATCCCGGACGTGACGAGGAACTCCGGAATGGTCCGGGGATGAAGATTGATATATTGGATGATGGGAATCGGAATCCGGAAGTGTTCCGGGGAGCACCGGGGAGTCGTCGGGTGACCGAAAGGAGTTTCGGGGGGTCCCGGCAAGTGTTGCGGGCCTCATGGGCCATAAGTGGGGAGACGCAACAGCCCACACAGGGGCTGTGCGCCCCCCCTAGGCCCCTCCACCTACGCCTAAGGGGCTGGGCCCCCCCTAGGGCAGCCGCACCCCCTTGGCTTGGGGGGCAAGGCGCCTGGGGGGGAAACCCTAGCCCTGGTCGCCGCCCCCCCCCCCTTGGCCGCCGCCCCCTAGGGGGAACCCTAGGGGCGCCCCCTCCCCTCTCTCCCCCCTATATAAAGAGAGGCAGAGGGAGGGCAGCAACACAAGTTCGTGCCTCGGCGCTGCCCTCCCTCTCCCGCGAATATCTTCATCTAGTTTGCAGTGCTTGGCGAAGCCCTGCTGGAATTCCTCCACCACCATCTACACCACGCCGTCGTGCTGCTGGGTTTCTCCGTCAACCTCTCCTTCCCCCTTGCTGGATCAAGAAGGAGGAGACGTCCCCGAGCTGCACGTGTGAAGAACGCGGAGGCACCGTCCGTTCGGTGCTATGATCTTCGGCGATTTGAATCGCGGCGAGTACGACTCCATCAACCGCGTTCTTGAACGCTTCCGCTTAGCGATCTACAAGGGTATGTGGATCTGACTCTTCCCTCGTAGATGCATCTCCTAGATTGATCTTGGTGAGCGTAGGAAAATTTTTGTTTCCCATGCAACGTTCCCCAACAAGCGGAGCCTTGGGGCGGCCGGCTCGCGGGCCCGCTGGCGGAAGGGGAGCGGCTTGCGGCCTGGCTGGAGACGAGGCAGGGTGGAGGCGGCCTTGGCGCGTGCAGGAGCCAGCGCAGGGTCGCGAGGCAGTAGGGTCGGGCTTGGCGCTCGGGGCCACGTCGGACGATGAAGGAGGGAGCCTGGACGAGGCCTCCCAGCGGGGACGCGGGATCTGGCCGCTGCAGCTCGCGAGGAAGGTGCGCGGCGGCGCTGCAACTGCTGGAGGGAGAAGGGCGCAGGGGCCCGACTGGAGGAGGCGAGGCCGCGGCTGCTGCCTGGCCGGCGCGGGCGCTGAGGGGGCGGAGGAGAAAGGTGATCCGGCGCGGAGGGTGCGGGCGCGAGGCGCTGGACCTGTAGTAGGAAAGCCCTCAGGGAAGGCCATGGCGCGGAGGATGGGCGGCTCACGAGAGGAAGGGCGCGGACCCTGGCAACAGAGGCAGCAAGGGGAGGCGGGGCTCGGGCGACGAGGCAATGGAGCGAGAAGATCGGGCTCGGTGAGCTGCGAGGGGAGAGCGAGAGGTCGAGAGGGAATCGGGGCAGAGGCGATGGGGTTCGGGCATCCTGGCGGCGGTAGGGAGGAAAGGAGATGAGCGAGGGGGTCGGGGGGAGGAGCGATCGCTGGCTTAAGGTTAGGAAAACCTGGGCCTGGCCAGATGGCTGGTTTGGGCCTAAAGTGGCCAGTTGGGCCGCGCCTAGGGAGGCCTGGATGTTGAGCTCTCTTCTGCTGCTGAATCTTTTAGCATAAGAAAATATTAAAAGAGAAGGACGAAAGGAAAAAGGGGGGGTTAGGGTCAATGTTGCACAAGGGATTAATATTTTTCTCGGGCTCATAAAAATGAGCACGGTCCGAGAAAAATATAAAAGACAAGATCGAGATATAATTCAACCATATCTGAATTTATTCAAATGGGTTTGAACTAAGACTTGATTATAGAAGTGTCCAAAAATGATGAGGTTTTTGGAGGATCCTCGATAAACGAGAAAAGAAATATTGACAAGGTTTGGCGGTGAAGCTTGAAGCAAAAGAAGTCTGGAGAATAAATGCAAGTGTGTTACGGTGATCCCAAACAATGGAATATTTAATATAGCTCCCTAATATTAGAAGGATATGTTATAAAGAGAAGTCACACTACCCTCGATTTAAATGGACCGAAGGTCCACACGATTTATTTAGGTTGAGATGCAAAATAAATATGACATGATGGCATGATGACATGATGCAATGCAAAATAAATAAAGCAAGCACAACTGAAACACACGGGAGAACCCGAAACATCTGGAATCTTCTGGAATCTTCTGGGATCTTTTGGGACGTCGGTCTTCGGGCGTCACAACTCTCCCACACTAACAGAGGATCTCGACCCGAGATCCTAGAGATAGCACCAGGTAGAAACGAAAAAGAAGAGGTAAAACAAAGTTGCTTCTTCGACAGACGAGTGAAACCACGAACCTGAGAGGTTGAACAAGTTGAAAGAAGAATACCAAGGAGACGAACGAAGATGAAAACACTCCGTTAGAAAAGAAGAACAAGGAGCATTACCAGAACCTTGTAGGTTGAAATACATGAAGCAAGAGCTCACGGATGACAGAAGAATTTCAAAACCACTCTGGTTAACCAAGATTGAGAAGGAATAAGAACGAAATAATTTGGACAGCACTCCGTCTGAAAATGGAAGGAGTAACATGAGTTTGAGGAGATGGAGTGATACTTGATGAAATCAACAGCATATTGACTCTGAAACAATCAAAAGAATGGCACAAGGGTTAAGGAAGATTCAGACAGCACTCCGGTTAAAAGAGAGGCAAACTTGGTAAGATGAGAGAACTTGAATGAAGAATACAACACTCCGGTTAAAAGATAAGCAAGGGAAAGAACATGATCTCGATAAAACGAGATGATGGTTAAAGAGAGCAATATCACAAGGCCTCCGGAATGAAAGATATATGCTAGATCGTTGGAAAGAAAAAAAACGGAGAAGAAAAGACAACTTCTCTCAAAATTGAATTTGAAAGAGCGTCCCTACGAAGAAGGGTTGAATAGAGTTGTTGGAAATAATCAACAACGAAAACGAATAAGCTTGATGTGGGCTTATGGAAAACATCTCAAAATTATTTGGTGACAACCAGCCACTAACGGAAATGATTGATTGCATTGAGATCAACAAGGAGATGAAAAACTTATTCCACCGGAAGGATAAATGAAGAACTTGGGTCATTTATAAGCACCATAAATAGCAAAAATTCTTAGAGAAAGCTTTTAGGTGAATTATAATCCAAGATAACTCCAACGAATAATTGAAGAGCTGAAAAGATCTTCGGAACAAGGAAAATGATGGTTTTAAATATCCCATTCTTGATAACTCGTGAATCATAAAACATGACAGAATTGTCAAGAATGACATAACACCATCTCAAACAATAAGGTAGAAAGAATTGCACTTGTAAAGCATGATGAAGAATGCTTGAGCTCCAACAAGAATCTTGATGAAGAATGCTTGAGCTCCAACAAGAATCTTGATGAAGGCTGAGGATGAATTAAGTCTTGATGAACCACCATGAGAACTCCGGTAATGAAAGCATGAGAAGTGAAAGATGAAAAGAATAAGATGCAAGGTCTGCGATGAATTAGATGGAGCTTTGAAATGATATAATAGAAATAACTTGGAGCTCCGGAAAACAAGATGAACAACATAGGACCGAGAATATGATATGATGAACAAGCTCCAGACAAAAGAATTAAATCACCTCGAGGAAAAAAATAAGAATAAGATTTACTGTATGCTTATCCTTCATCAAATTAAATTGATGACAAGCAAACGGATTTGGCGTACTACTTATTCTCATTGCAAAGAATTAAAGAGAGATCTAGCACAAGCTTGGGTAAATCTTCAACAAAGCACCGGTAGGATTATGAAAAGAACAAATGAATTAAAACGATAACAACGGAAGGGTAATCTTGAAAGAACCACCGTAAGAATATGGAGACGAACGAGGAGACATCAATGAAGAATATTTGGAGGTCGGAGTTGAAAACTAAGAACGAAGAAATCTTCTGAAGTGATGGCCTTCGGAGGAACACAAAGAAAAGAATTCATGAAATGCTTCGGATGGGTATAAAAATAATTCCTCACAATCAGAACAATAATGAGGATGGCATGAAGCTAGAACCACAAATCTTCGAGAGAACGGACCAAGATTTAAGAGAAACTCTTCTCCGGTCTTCAATTGTTGATAGTGAAGGCGAGAAATGCCATGAAGAATTGTTGAGCACTCCGGAATGAAGAATTAAAAGGTTGAACCAACGAAGAAAAGAATTTGTAAGTGATCTTGGAGAAGGCATGTGACTGATGGGAATCATTCTTACGTCACACTTTAAAAGAATTTGAGTATAACTCCAGAAAATAATTAGAAGAGTCGGGTAAGATCCTGGAAAAGACCTGTGGGTTAGGGCCCACTCAAAAGAAATCACCGTTGAAAGATTGCTTAAAAGATATTGCACCGGATGAATTAAATGGCTTGAATAAGATGACAATCCTCAAAATAATTTGAACGGATTAAGAATGGAATTATGAATCTTCAGCACTCCGGATATGAATAGCAAGAGGAGAATGATTAATTGGTGCACCGAAATAAGAAAGCATTGTGAAAAGGATAAGATAAACACCGAAATCTTGAATTACATCCACCGGCAGAATATGAGAATGGAACAACGATGAACTTGAAGCTCTTGAGAATCTTCACGATAATGCACCGGATAAGAGCATTGAAGGAAAGAATGAAGAAACATCACATGAATAAAGTGGATACTTCATCTAAGAATCTCTTGCTCCGAGAAGAAGAAGGGTGGGAGGGCGGGAAAAACAAAGACAACTTGGGGTGAACGAAACAGACAAATCGTCAGATTTCTCAACGACGTCCGTATGTAATAACTTGAAGACAAGGCACACCGGTTGAAAAGGATTAACATGAAGATCTTGATGGTCAAGAAGGACTAGCACTCCCATAGAAATATGAGAACACCGATAAGGAAAGGTATGGAATCAACATTTGACATCGAAGCAACTCGAATACCAGAATCAAAACGAAACAAAGGATAGATATGTTTATGAAGAAGATTATGTTGCAACATATCTATCCGAACAGAGAATTGAACAAATGAATTCCGCAGGTACATCAACTTGACGAGAAGCCACTTGGAAGAACAAAAGATAAATAAAAAGGAACAAGGATCAGATAGAACAAATACAAGATAGAAGCTTCGTTCCGACATATTCGTGCTGAAAGCTCATGGAACGTGTTACAAAAGGGTTTTGCAATCCCCGGATCAGCATAGCCAAGGACCCTTTAAGATGCAACTCCCGATCGAAACAAGCCCATAAAACCACTTCACTCAATGTAGAACCCCAAACTTCATATCGTGCATCTGTTGGAGGAATGCCTACGAGCTACTGGATAAACCCACCTATTAATTTCCGAAAGTTTCCAGTTATGCAATCAGGTGTTGGGGATACATGGGAAGCACCGCGCACTCAACTCTAAACCTACATCCAGCTGTATCCATCCTTCAACACATAACCAGTCTTTCTCGGAAACCGTTTACCTCGGACCTTCGAAACGCATCCACTATACAAGCTATGGCAATACTCCCGAACTACCTCCCCAGTACTGGGTGATGTCGGGGTTATCTTGCCACTAACCGCATAGGAGAGTTTTCGATGTCGGCCGTCTTAAGTATTCTAGTACTGCCGCGATGGATTTGTGACGACAACACCTCGGAGCTCAACTCCCCGGGACACTGCCACAACCCCTAATGACAGGAGGCATCGAGAACAATGTTCTCGTCACAAAGACATCGAAACAATCCAAACAATACTCGCGAGATCCTAAAAAAAATTGGTGCAATTTTTGAGAGTAGAAGAGATAAAAGTAGTCGTCAGGAGTCCTCACCAGAGTGAAAAGAGATGAGGAGCAAAAGAAATCCTACTCTCCGATATATATAGGACTCAAAACAATTTCAGTGTGTGCCTAGACTCAACCGTCAACGATTCGATCAATCAGTGGGGCTTCTAGGTCGGAGAAGGCTCTGAATAACAACTTGTAATGCCCAGGATGGGACTATACCTCCTACGTGTCGAGGCACGACTTAAAGGTATAAGCCCATTCTGGAATGATCTCAAGTTTGGTATCTTTGCACGACTCATGTAAAAGAGGGATTAAATTGCAAAAGGAGATAGTTGGCTTACACTCGCCACTTCACACAATACATTACATAAGCAAAACATCATTCAAAACATCACAACCTGACTACGGGCGAAGATCAAAAGAAAGATACCAAAACAACATAAAGCCACATGTCAGGATCGAATCCTAGTAGAAGAACCACTACTGATCGTCTAAAACGTCACAAGCATACGGCCAAACTCTTCATCGAACTCCCGGAAGTTCTGATCCATCTCCTGCATCAAACTCGGCTGAACCTGCATCTGGTGTGGTGAAGTAACTGTGAGCCACAGAGGACTCAGCAATCTCGTTCCCGGGTAACACGACTATTTAAGCCTTAGGAGAGGATAAGGCTGAAGAAAAGAATAAGAGGTGAAGGAAAAAACAAGAGTCTGCAGCAGCAACTAGCACTAGCTTGCGTAAAAGAGAGCGAGAAGAGAAGTGCCTCAGTCGAGAGATGATCACGAAGTGATCCTAACTAAAGCCAGTCAAACATAACCCCACCGTGTTCATCTCCCGAAACCCTTTCGGAAAATGACAGTCACGGTACTCACGCTGGTAGTGTATTGGAACATGGTGTCAAGTTTCCTACAACCGGATATTAACAAGCTCCCATCTGCCACATAACCGCGGGCACGGCTTTCGAAAGTTCATAACCCTGCAGGGGTGTTCCAACTTGGCCCATGACAAGCCCACGATCCGCGGAGTCGCAACTCCAAGGTGGGAAGACCCGAGTATTCTCGGAATCCCGTGCTCAAGATACTCCGAACTAAGGTAAGGCTAATCCAGCAAATCCTCCCGGCGTGTCGACACCCTGATAGGTAGCCGCGCGTATCTAGTCTCAGGACACGACCGGATGGGCGATGCTACGGGTTTTTACCAAACCTCGAGTTTCCTCGTGGTGGCCCCGCATGCTCCCCGTTTTGGACCAACACTCATGTGGAGCACTGGCCCGGGGTTGTTGAATTAAAATAAAAGGGATAGCTAGTCCCTATGCAAGTTTTTATTAGTTATTAGGCGAATAGTACCAATGTTGGGACTTGCTGGAAAAGACTTAGCACTTAGCGGTTTATCGAGGGGGCCCCATAAACCCCAACCGTGTTAGGAACGCATAATCAAGGAACATAACACCGGTTTATACGGTTCCTAACGGCATGAGTGGAACAAATCACCAAGCAAAAGGCTTAGCCTTCCACCCCTGCCAATATATAGATGATTTCATTTAAGCATTTATATAGTGTGATATAACCCAACAACTTCAACATGAAGCAAGCATCTTCAATCTTCACCTGCAACTAGCAATGCTATAAGAGGGGCTGAGCGAAGCCTACGTATAGCCAATCAATGGTTTGCATGGGTAGGGTGGTTAGACAGGATCATGGTTACAATAGGAGGCTGACAGGAAAACATGGGCATCGAGGGAAATACTATAGATCGAGACTACTAGCAATAGGCAAAAATAGTAATGGTATCCGGGTTCGGTCATCTTGCCTGGGATTCCGCAAGGCAGAAGAACGGATCCATGAAGTAGACGGAGCAACACAGACGAGCGAATCCTCACAACTCCGGAACGAAACCGAAGCTATCAAGAGAAGCAAACCGGAAAGAAACAAACAACACGGTAAACACACAATCATATGCATGGCATACGATGCACAAACAAGTATGATGCATGTCCGGTTTAATTATGCATGGCATGGCAAAGTGCACAAACAATACTACAAGTTAAGTGGAGCTCAATATGCATGAGTTGCATGTTGACGAAACACCACATTTATTTATTTAGTTGACTCTCGTTTATTTACAAGACAAGTTTAAATGTTTTTAACATGGCAAGAGGTGAAGCATAAAAAAACTACACTATTTAGGCAATTTAAATGAGGCCGGAAAAACAACAACAAGTTCCGGAAACTCCTCATGAGCATGTTTAGTAATTAAAGCAAACAACAATTAAACATTTTAGTGTTGTTAACATGATGTGGATGACATGATCAAGTTTATGCAATTTTTTTATTAAAGGTTGACAAGAGAGATATGAAGCACTTGTCACCGTGGTGGAAAGGAAAGGGTGCCACGGCAACGATCCGAAAATGATGCAACGGCAACATCTCGGTTCCGGTTACTCGTTGGAAGACCGGAGCAAAAGCAAAGGTGGAGTGATCGAGTCAAGAAGAAAGGTGGGGTGATCCCGTCACCGGGTTCCCACGGGTCGGCGACGAGGCAACCGAGGAACATGACAAAAGGCGAAACGGCCACGGTGCACACAAGGGCAAACATCTTATACAACACAACATTCATCCACGGTTCATCGTCTCGGGGTTATACCTTCGAAGCGTTCGTTCTCGGAGGGGTTCAAGTTCGTCGAGGGACGTAGTGGAAGAAGTCGAAGGAGACGTTCTCAAGGCGGTAGTAGTACTCGGGCGACGGTAGCGGAAGTAGTGGTACACGTTCGTTTCAGAGAGGGACTTGATGAACCCAACATCTTCGGGGCGACAGTAGTGGAACTTGGCGACGGTTGTCGTTCTCGCGACGAGTTCGTAGATGTAATTGACGCATCCATCTTTTCCGGGCGACGGTAGTGGTACATGCCGTAGAGGGAAGTAGTTGTTCTCGTTCATCGGTAGGGGTACTTGTCGAGTCGGTCGTCGTGGTACTTGGGGGTCTCGTGGTACTTGCCCTGAACAACATCGGATGTAGTCGTACACGCACGTCCCGTAGCGGTACACGTGTAGTCGTTCACATCCCGTTCGGAGAGGTACTTGTCGTAGAGGTTCATGTCGCATCGTCGGACGTGGTGGTACTTAGCGTTCGTCGTCACGTGTAGTCGTTCTCGTATCGGAGTCGTACACGTTCCGTAGAGGTACACGGGGCGACGGTAGGGGTACTTGGGGTCTCCGAGTAGTCGTGGTACTTGGCGTTTCCGGCGACGGTAGTACTTGGACTTTGCAGAAAAAAACATAGCAGCAGCAGCAAGGAGACAACATGGCAGAGGCAGGGGCCGCGGGATCCGGTGCTGGTCGAAAGGAGGCTGCAGCGGAGCCTTGGGGCGGCTGGCTCGCGGGCCCGCTGGCGGAAGGGGCGCGGCTTGCGGCCTGGCTGGAGACGAGGCAGGGTGGAGGCGGCCTTGGCGCGTGGAGGAGCCAACGCAGGGTCGCGAGGCAGTAGGGTCAGGCTTGGCGCTCGGGGCCGCGTCGGACGATGAAGGAGGGAGCCTGGACGAGGCCTCCCGGCGGGGACGCGGGATCTGGCCGCTGCGGCTCGCGAGGAAGGTGCGCGGCGGTGCTGCAACTGCTGGAGGGAGAAGATCGCAGGGGCCCGACTGGAGGAGGCGAGGCCGCGGCTGCTGCCTGGCCGGCGCGGGCGCTGAGGGGACGGAGGAGAAAGGTGATCCGGCGCGGAGGGTGCGGGCGCGAGGCGCTGGACCTGGAGTAGGAAAGCCCTCAGGGAAGGCCATGGCGCGGAGGACGGGCGGCTCACGGGAGGAAGGGCGCGGACCCTGGCGACGGAGGCAGCAAGGGGAGTCGGGGCTTGGGCGACGAGGCAAGGGAGCGAGAAGATCGGGCTCGGTGAGCTACGAGGGGAGAGCGAGAGGTCGAGAGGGAATCGGGGCAGAGGCGATGGGGTTCGGGCATCCTGGCGGCGGTAGGGAGGAAAGGAGAGGAGCGAGGGGGTCGGGGGGAGGAGCGATCGCTGGCTTAGGGTTAGGAAAACCTGGGCCTGGCCAGATGGCTGGTTTGGGCCTGAAGTGGTCAGTTGGGCCGCGCCTAGGGAGGCCTGGCTGCTGGGCTCTCTTCTGCTGCTGAATCTTTTAGCATAAGAAATAATAAAAGAGAAGGACGAATGGAAAAAGGGGGGGTTAGGGTCAAAGTTGCACAAGGGATTAATATTTTTCTCGGGCTCATAAAAATGAGCACGGTCCGAGAAAAATATAAAAGACAAGATCGAGATATAATTCAACCATATCTGAATTTATTCAAATGGGTTTGAACTAAGACTTGATTATAGAAGTGTCCAAAAATGATGAGGTTTTTGGAGGATCCTCGATAAACGAGAAAAGAAATATTGACAAGGTTTGGCGGTGAAGCTTGAAGCAAAAGAAGTCTGGGGAATAAATGCAAGTGTATTACGGTGATCCCAAACAATGGAATATTTAATATAGCTCCCTAATATTAGGAGGATATGTTATAAAGAGAAGTCACACTTCCCTTGATTTAAATGGACCGAAGGTCCACACGATTTATTTAGGTTGAGATGCAAAATAAATATGACATGATGGCATGATGACATGATGCAATGCAAAATAAATAAAGCAAGCACAACTGAAACACACGGGAGAACCCGGAACATCTGGAATCTTCTGGAATCTTCTGGGATCTTCTGGGACGTCGGTCTTCGGGCATCACAAATATCATATGTCTTCTTGACAGTAGGAAGAGGAAATTCAAAACCTCCAATAGTAATAGTTGAAATTTTTCCAATATAATTGATACTGTGGACCTGAGGTTGTTTCCTTGGAAAGTGTACCGTGTGCTCATTACCATTGACATCAAAAGTGGCATTGCCTTTGTTGTAATCAATAACGGCCCCTGCAGTATTCAAAAAGGGTCTACCAAGGATAATAGACATACTATCATCCTCGGGAATATCAAGGATAACAAAAGCCGTTAGAATAGTAACATTTGCAACCACAATAGGCACATCCTCACAAATACCGACATGTATAGCAGTTGATTTATCGGCCATTTGCAAAGATATTTTAGTAGGTGTCAACTTACTCAAGTCAAGTCTACGATATAAAGAGAGAGGCATAACACTAACACCGACTCCAAGATCACATAAGGCAGTTTTAACATAGTTTCCTTTAATGGAGCAAGGCATAGTAGGTACTCCTGGATCTCCTAGTTTCTTAGGTATTCCACCCTTAAAAGTGTAATTGGCAAGCATGGTGAAAATTTCATCTTCGGGTATCTTTCTTTTGTTGGTAACAATATCATTCATATACTTAGCATAAGGATTTGTTTTAAGCATATCAGTCAAACGCATGCGCAAAAAGATTGGTCTAATCATGTCAACAAAGCACTCAAAATCCTCATCATCCTTTTTATTGGATGGTTTAGGAGGAAAATGTGACACCCCGAGACCGATGCTCCAGATGCCTTCCATTTATTTTAGTTGTTGTCGTGTGTTTATTGTGTTTGTTGCATTATCATAATTGTTTTGCATATTTCTTTTCCCTATGTTGTTGCCATGATCATGATGAGTGCCATTGTCATGTTTGCTTCCTGTATAGACTTGTCTTGCATCATACCTTGCCATGTATTGCATCATATATAGACTTGTGTTGTTTTTCTGTGCTTCCTACCTTGCCATGTATTGCTTCCTGTATAGATTTGTCTTGCATCATACCTTGCCATGTATTGCATCATATATAGACTTGTCTTGCATCCTACATGCTTGAGCATATTGTCATGTTCTTGTGTTGTTTTCCTGTGCTTCCTACCTTGCCATGTTTTGCTTCCTGTTTAGACTTGTAGTGCATCCTATATAGAACTGTCTTGCATCATACTTGGTTGAGCATATTGTCATGTCTCGTGTGGTGTGTTTACCGTGTTGCTTGCTTCTTCTCGTTAGTGCTTGTTCTGTTGCGTTCGTGAAGATTCGTTCGTCTACCCGTGGTTCTTCTTCAAGGCTTCTTCTTCGTCTTCTTCATGGATCCGTTCTTCTTCTTTGCGGGATCTCAGGCAAGATGATCATACCTTTGGATACCTTTAATACCATTGCCATGCTTAGTTGTCTCGATGCTATCGTTACATGTCGCGCTACCCATCATTATTGTCAGCCTCTCCTTGTTGCCATGAAACCTCTAACCTTTGAAACCTTCCTAGCAAAACCATTGTTTGGCTATGTTACCCGCTTGCTCAGCCCCTCTTATAGCGTTGTTAGTTGCAGGTGAAGATGAAGATCGTTCCAGGTGGGAACTTGTTGTTGGAATATCACAATATCTATTATTATTATTAACACACCTATATACAGGGCATGGGTGGAAGGCTTGGCATTTTGCTCGGTGTTTTGTTCCACTCATGCCACCTTAGGAGCCGATAAACCGGCATTATGTTCCTTGATTTTGCGTTCCTTACACGGTTGGGTATATGGGGACCCCTTGACACTTCGTCTTTGAATAAAACTCCTCCAGCAAGGCCCAAAATTGGTTTTAATTTGCTCATAATAACAACTTAATTAATTAATTAAATTGCATAGGGAGTTAGCGCTACTCGTGGATTCTTCTACATAGCAGGGGGGCCAGTGCTGATGGTGTTGGTCCCAAACGGGGGTTATGCGGGGCCACCACGGGGAAACTCGAGGATTGGTTTTACCTGTAGGATCGCCCATCCGGTCGTGGCCTGAGACGAGATACGCGCGGCTACTATCATGGTGTCGGCACGCCGGGAGGTCTTGCTGGACTTGTTTTACCATTGTCGAAATGTCTTATGCACCGGGATACCGAGCCTAATCGGAATGTCCCTAAGATAAGGGGTAATAATTATTATTACTTCAGCTGATCGTGAGAGCTTGTGATGGGCTAAGTTGGGACACCCCTGCAGGGTTATGAACTTTCAAAAGCCGTGCCCGCGGTTATGTGGCAGATTGGAGTTTGTTAATGTTCGGTTGTAGAAAACTTGACAGAGGATCCGAAGTAAAACACACAACTGTGTGAGTAACCGTGACTGTCTCTTTTCACTTTGATAAGAGAACACGGTGGGGTTATATTGACTCGTAGGTAGTTCAGGATCTTTAGCGATCACTACTAGTTTGCGACCGCTTGCGTAGATGCTCATCTTATTCTTGTACTCGTAAGTTAGCCACCATATATTTTGCTTAGCCACTGCTGCAACCTCACCACTTTACCTCTTCCTACCCATTAAGCTTTGCTAGTCTTGTTACCTGTGGTTATGGGATTGTTGAGTCCTCGTGGCTCACAGATACTACAATAATAGTTGCAGGTGCAGGTTTCCGATGTCTTGACGTGAGAGCGTTGATCGTTGTGATGGAGTTCTTTCTTCTTCTTCTTCAGTCTTGGGTTAGGTTCCGGGTCGGCAGCCTGGGATAGCAGATGGATGTCGTGTGCTTTTCATGTTTGTATCCGTAGTCGGATACCTTGTATTGATGTTGTATTCATGTGATTTGTATGTATTGTTGTATCCCCCATGTATGTATGTAATGGTACGATGTAATGATATCCATCTTGCTAAGCGCCCGAAATGCGGTTGTGCCCCAATCACGTAAGTGTCATGTGATCGGGATAGAATGGCATCTTGGGCCTGACGAAAAAGGCATGGGTTTCTGAACCCATGGCTCGCTTTCCTTGCCATGCTTCCTAGCAACAAAGTCTCTCTTATTGTAACGTTGATTCTTTGATTGTGGGTTATCAAGATCAACACCAGGTTCAATCTCTACATCATTATCATTGCTAGGTTGAGCATCATCATTAACATTATCACTAGGTTCATGTTCATTACCAGATTGTGTCTCCGCATCAGAAATAGAGATATCATTGGGATTCTCAGGTGTGTCAGCTACAGGTTCACTAGAAGCATGCAAAGTCCTATCATTTTTCTTTTTCTTCTTCTTAGAAGAATTAGGTGCATCTAAATTAGCTCTCTGAGAATCTTGCTCAATTCTCTTAGGGTGGCCCTCAGGATACAAAGGTTCCTGAGTCACTTTACCTCCTCTAGTTGCAACTCTAACAGCAAAGTCATTATTCTTACTATTTAATTCATTGAGCAAATCATTATGAGCCTTAAGTACTTGTTCTACTTGAGTGGTAACCATAGAACCATGTTTACTAATGAGTTTCAATTCACCTTTAACTCTAGACATATAATCACTCAAGCGTTCAATCATATAAGCATTATGTTGCAATTGTCTACCAACATAAGCATTGAAGTTTTCTTGTTTCACAATAAAATTATCAAACTCATCTAAGCATTGGCTAGCAGACTTATAACGAGGAATATCACCTTCATCAAATCTATAAAGAGAATTTACCTTTACTACCTCAGTCGGATTATCAAGACCATGTATTTCTTCAATAGGTGGTAAATTCTTAACATCTTCAGCTTTAATACCTTTTTCTTTCATAGATTTCTTTGCCTCTTGCATATCTTCAGGACTGAGAAATAGAACTCCCCTTTTCTTCGGAGTTGGCTTAGGGGCTGGTTCAGGAAGTGTCCAATTATTTTCGTTGGCCAGCATATTATTCAATAGTAATTCAGCTTGATCAAATGTTCTTTCCCTGAAAACACAACCAGCACAACTATCCAGGTGGTCTCTGGAAGCATCGGTTAGTCCATTATAAAAGACATCAAGTATTTCATTCCTCTGAAGAGGATGGTCAGGCAAAGCATTAAGTAATTGGAGAAGCCTCCCCCAAGCTTGTGGGAGACTCTCTTCTTCAATTTGTACGAAATTATATATTTCCAGTAAGGCAGCTTGTTTCTTATGAGCGGGAAAATATTTAGCAGAGGAGTAATAAATCATATCCTGGGGACTACGCACACAACCAGGATCAAGAGAATTAAACCATGTCTTAGCATCACCTTTTAACAAAAACGGAAATAACTTAAGGATATAGTAATAATGAATCTTTTCATCGTTGGTAAACAGGGTGGCTATATCATTCAACTTAGTAAGATGTGCCAGAACAGTTTCAGATTCATAGCCATGGAAAGGATAAGATTCAACCAAAGTAATTAACTCAGGATCAACAGAGAAATCATAATCCTTATCAGTAACAAAGATAGGTGAAGTAGCAAAAGCGGGGTCGCATTTCATTCTAGCATTCAAAGACTTTTCTTTCAGCTTAGCTAATAATTTCCTAAGATCATATCTATCGTTGCAAGCAAGAAAGTCTCTAGCAGTTTCTTCATCCATAACATAACCCTCGGGAATAACAGGCAATTCATATCTAGGGGGAGAATCTTCATCATCACTTTCATACATATTATCAGTTTCAATGTTTGCATTCTCCCTAACGTTAGCAATTTGTTCATCTAGAAATTCACCTAGTAGCATAGTATTATCAAGCATAGAAGTAGTTTCATCATACATAGTAGAAGTAGCATCATCAAGAACATGCGACATATCAGATTCAATAGCAGGAGTATGTGTCCCAAATTTACTCATAACAGAGGGTGAATCAAGTGCAGAGCTAGATGACAGTTCCTTACCTCCCCTCGCAGTTAAGGGAAAGATCTTGGTTTTTTAGTCCTTCAAATTCTTCATAGTGATCAACAGATATAAATCCCAAGTGACTTAAAGAATATAGCTATGCTCCCCAGCAACAGCGCCAGAAAATAGTCTTGATAACCCACAAGTGTAGGGGATCGCAACAGTTTTCGAGGGTAAAGTATTTAACCCAAATTTATTGATTCGACACAAGGGGAGCCAAAGAATACTATTAAGTATTAGCAGCTGAGTTGTCAATTCAACCACACCTGGAAACTTAGTATCTGCAGCAAGGTAATATGGAAATAGTGGTAACGGCAATAAAAGTAACGATGGTGTGTTTGTAGTTTTTGTAACAGTAGTAGCGGAAAAGTAAATAAGCAACAAGCAATATGTGAAAAGCTCATAGGCATTGGATCAGTGATGGAGAATTATGTCGGATGCAATTCCTCATGTAAAAGTTATAACCTAGGGTGACACGGAACTAGCTCCAATTCATCAATGTAATGTAGGCATGTATTCCGAATATAGTCATACGTGCTTATGGAAAAGAAATTGCAACACATCTTTTGCCCTACCGTCCCGTGGCAGCGGGGTCCTAGTGGAAACTAATGGATATTAAGGCCTCCTTTTAATAGAGTACCGGACCAAAGCATTAACACATAGTGAATACATGAAATCCTCAAACTACGGTCATCACCGGGAGTGGTCCCGATTGTTTTCACTTCGGGGTTGTCGGATCATAACACATAGTAGGTGACTATTGACTTGGAAGATAGGATCAAGAACACACATATTCATGAAAACATAATAGGTTCAGATCGGAAATAATGGCACTCGGGCCCTAGTGACAAGCATTAAGCATGGCAAAGTCATAGCAATATCAATCTTAGAACATAGTGGATACTGATAACCCACAAGTGTAGGGTATCGCGACAGTTTTCGAGGGTAAAGTATTAAACCCAAATTTGTTGATTCGACACAAGGGGAGCCAAAGAATACTCTTAAGTATTAGCAACTGAGTTGTTAATTCAGCCACACCTAGAAACTTAGTATCTGCAGCAAGATAGTTTAGTAGCACAGTAATATGATAGTGGTGGTAACAGCAATAAAAGTAAAGATAATGTTTTTGTAGTTTTTGTGATAATAGCAACGGAAAAGTAAATAAGTGGCAAGCAATATATGTAAGGCTCGTAGGCATTGGATCGGTGATGGGAAATTACGTCGGATGCAATTCATCATGTAGAAGTTATAACCTAGGGTGACACAGAACTAGCTCTAGTTCATCAATGCAATGTAGGCACGTATTCCGAATATAGTCATACGTGCTTATGGAAAAGAACTTGCATGACATCTTTTGTCCTACCCTCCCGTGGCAGCGGGGTCCTATTGGAAACTAAGGGATATTAAGGCCTCCTTTTAATAGAGTACCAGACCAAAGCATTAACACATATTGAATACATGAACTCCTCAAACTATGGTCATCACCGAGAGTGGTCCCGATTATTTTCACTTCGGGGTTGCCGGATCATAACACATAGTAGGTGACTATAGACTTGCATGATAGGATTAAGAACACACATATATTCATGGAAACATAATAGGTTCAGATCTGAAATCATGGCACTCGGGCCCTAGTGACAAGCATTAAGCATAGCAAAGTCATAGCAACATCAATCTCAGAACATAGTGGATACTAGGGATCAAACCCTAACAAAACTAAATCGATTACATGATAGATCCCATCCAACCCATCACCGTCCAGCAAGCCTACGATGGAATTACTCACGAACGGCGGTGAGCATCATCGAATTGGTGATGGAGGAAGGTTGATGATGACGATGGAGACGATCTCCACTCTCCGGAGCCCCGAACGGACTCCAGATCAGCCCTCCCGAGAGAGATTAGGGCTTGGCGGCGGCTCCGTCTCGTAAAACGTGATAATTCTTTCTTCTTGATTTTTTTATCCACGAAACGGAATATATAGGACCTTGGGATACGTCGGTAGGGCATCGGGGTGCCCTCGAGGCAGGGGGCGCGCCCTGGGAAGGGGGGCACGCCCCCCACCCTCGAGGACAGCCCGTGGGCCCCCAGGTGTGGATCTTCCTGCATGTATTTTTTATATTTTCTGAAATAATTCTCCGTTGATTTTCAAGCGATTCCAATAACTATTTATTTCTGCACAAAAACAACACCATGGCAGTTCTGTTGAAAACAGTGTCAGTCCGGGTTAGTTCCATTCAAATCATGCAACTTAGAGTCCAAAACAAGGGCGAAAGTGTTTGGAAAAGTAGATACGTTGGAGACGTATCAACTCCCCCAAGCTTAAACCTTTGCTTGTCCTCAAGCAATTCAGTTGATAAACTGAAAGTGATAAAGAAAAACTTTGACAAACTCTGTTTGCTCTTGTTGTTGTAAATATGTAAGCTAGCATTCAGGTTTTCAACAAGATCATGAACTAACCACATTCACAATAACTTTCAGGTCTCAAGACTGCTCACATCAATAGCATAATCAACTAGCGAGCAATAATAATAAACCTCGGATGACAACACTTCTCAAAACAATCAGGATATGATATGACAGGATGGTATCTCGCTAGCCCTTTCTGAGACCGCAAAACATAAATGCAAAGCACCTTTAAAGATCAAGGACTGACTAGACATTGTAATTCATGGTAAATGAGATCCAGTCATGATCATACTCAATGCAGATTAATAGTAATACATGCAATGACAGAGGTGCTCTCCTACTGGTGCTTTTTGATAAGAGGGTGATGACTCTGCATAAAAGTAAATAGATAAGCCCTTCGCAGAGGGAAGCAGGGATTTGTAGAGGTGCCAAAGCTCGATTTTTAAAAAGAGATTGAATAACATTTTGAGCGGTATACTTTCATTGTCAACATAACAACCAAGAATCTCGATATCTTCCATGCTACGCACATTATAGGCAGTTCCCAAACAGAATGGTAAAGTTTATACTCCCCCAACCACCAACAAGCACACTCCACGGCCATCCGAATCCACGGGGTACCATCCAAACAAGCAACAGCCCTGGGGAAGTTTTGTTTAATTATTATGATTTTGAGCATGGGACTGGGCATCCCGGTTACCAGCCATTTTCTCGGGAATGATGAGCGGAGTCCACTCATCGTGAGAATTGAAGGAAATATGCCCTAGAGGCAATAATAAAGATGTTATTTGTATTTCCTTATATCATGATAAATGTCTTTTATTCATGCTAGAATTGTATTAACCGGAAACTTAGTACATGTGTGGATACATAGACAAAACAGTATGTCCCTAGTATGCCTCTACTAGACTAGCTCATTGATCAAAGATGGTTATGTTTCCTAGCCATAGACATGAGTTGTCATTTGATCAACGGGATCACATCATTAGGAGAATGATGTGATGGACTAGACCCATCCGTTAGCATAGCACTATGATCGTTTAGTTTTACTGCTATTGCTTTCTTCATGACTTATACATGTTCCTATGACTATGAGATTATGCAACTCCCGAATACCGTAGGAACAACTTGTGTGCTATCAAATCTCACAACGTAACTGGGTGATCATAAAGATGCTCTAGAGGTGTCTCCGAAAGTATTCGTGGTGTTGGCATAGATCAAGATTAGGATTTGTCACTCCGAGTGTCGGAGAGGTATCTCTGGGCCCTCTCGGTAACACACATCATAATAAGCCTTGCAAGCAAAAGACTAATGAGTTAGTCACGAGATGATGTGTTACGGAACGAGTAAAGAGACTTGCCGGTAACGAGATTGAACTAGGTATAGAGATACCGACGATCGAATCTCGGGCAAGTAACATACCGATGACAAAAGGAACAACGTATGTTGTTATGCGGTTTGACCGATAAAGATCTTCGTAGAATATGTAGAAGCCAATAAGAGCATCCAGGTTCCGCTATTAGTTATTGACCGGAGATGAGTCTCGGTCATGTCTACATAGTTCTCGAACCCGTAGGGTCCGCACGCTTAACGTTTGATGACAATCGGTATTATGAGTTTATGAGTTTTGATGTACCGAAGGTAGTTCGGAGTCCCGGATGAGATCACGGACATGACGAGGAGTCTCGGAATGTCCGAGACATAAAGATTGATATATTGGACGACTATATTCGGACACCGGAAGTGTTCTGGAAAGTTTCGGAATTTACCGGAGTGCCGGGGGGGTTACCGGAACCCCCCGAGGGAATGGTGGGCCCTGGTGGGCCATACGGGAGAGAGAGGACAGCAGCCAGGAGGTGGCGCGCCCCCTCCCTAGGAGGAGTCCGAATAGGACAAGGGGAGGGGGGCGCGGCCCCTCTTTCCCTCTCCCTCTCCCTCTCTTTCCTTCCCCCTTCTTCCTTCTTTGGTAGTTCCTACTAGGAATAGGATTGCAATCCTATTCCTAGTAGGATTGCACCCTAGCCGCACCATAGGAGGGCCGGCCGGCCTCCCCCCTTGCTCCTTTATATACGGGGGTAGGGGGCACCCAAAGACACACAAGTTGAATTGTTCCAGCCCTGTGCGGTGCCCCCCTCCACAGAAACACACCTCGGTCATACCGTCGCAGTGCTTAGGCGAAGCCCTGCGCCGGTAGATACATCATATCCGTCACCACGCCGTCGTGCTGACGAAACTCTCCTGTGAAGCTCAACTGGATCAAGAGCTCATGGGACGTGCTGAACGCGGAGGTGCCGTACGTTCGGTGCTTGATCGGTTGAATCGCGAAGAAGTTCGACTACATCAACCGCGTCACTTGACGCTTCCGCTTCCGGTCTACGAGGGTACGTAGACACACTCTTCCCTCTCGTTGCTATGCATCTGGTAGATAGATCTTGCGTGATCGTAGGAAAATTTTAAAATACTACGTTCCCCAACAGTGGCATCATGAGCCAGGTCTATGCGTAGATGATATGCACGAGTAGAACACAATGAGTTGTGGGCGATACTAGTCATACTGCTTACCAACATGTCATACTTTGCTTCGGCGGTATTGTGAGATGAAGCGGCCCGGACCGACATTACGCGTACGCTTACGCAAGACTGGTTTCACCGTTATGAGCACTCGTTTCTTAAAGGTGACTGGCGGGTGTCTGTCTCTCTCACTTTAGCTGAATCAAGTGTGGCTACGCCCGGTCCTTGTGAAGGTTAAAACAGCACATACTTGACGAAACATCGTTGTGGTTTTGTATGCGTAGGTAAGAACGGTTCTTGCTAAGCCCGTAGCAGCCACGTAAAACTTGCAACAACAAAGTAGAGGACGTCTAACTTGTTTTTGCAGGGCATGTTGTGATGTGATATGGTCAAGACATGATGAGTTATACGGTTTTGTATGAGATGATCATGTTTTGTAATGTTATCGGCAACTGGCAGGAGCCATATGGTTGTCGCTTTATTGTATGAAATGCAATCGCCATGTAATTGCTTTACTTTATCACTAAGCAGTAGCGATAGTCGTAGAAGCAATAGTTGGCGAGACGACAACGATGCTACGATGGAGATCAAGGTGTCGCGCCGGTGACGAAGGTGATCATGACGGTGCTTTGGAGATGGAGATCAAAAGCACAAGATGATGATGGCCATATCATGTAACATATTTTGATTGCATGTGATGTTTATCTTATTATGCTTCTTATTTTGCATAGAACGACGGTAGCATTATAAGATGATCCCTTACTAAATTTCAAGGTATAAGTGTTCTCCCTGAGTATGCATCGTTGCGAAAGTTCATCGTGCCGAGACACCACGTGATGATCGGGTGTGATAAGCTCTACGTTCAAATACAACGGGTGTAAGCCAGTTTTGCACACGCAGAATACTCGGGTTAAACTTGACGAGCCTAGCATATGCAGATATGGCCTCAGAACACTGGAGACCGAAAGGTCGAGCGTGAATCATATAGTAGATATGATCAACATAAGATGTTCACCATTAATACTACTCCATCTCACGTGATGATCGGACATGGTTTAGATGATTTGGATCACGTGATCATTTAGATGACCGGAGGGATGTCTATCTAAGTGGGAGTTCTTTAATTAATATGATTAAATTGAACTTTAATTTATCATGAACTTAGTCCTGATAGTTTTGGCATATCTATGTTGTTGTAGATCAATGGCCCGTGCTACCGTTCCTTTGAATTTTAATGCACTCCTAGAGAAAGCTAAGTTGAAAGATGATGGTAGCAATTACACGGACTGGGTCCGTAACTTGAGGATTATCCTCATTGCTACACAGAAGAATTATGTCCTTGAAGCACCGCTAGGTGACAAGCCCCCTCCCGCTAATGTAGACGCTTTGAACGTCTGGCAGTTGTGGTCTGATGACTACACGATAGTTCAGTGTGCCATGCTTTACGGCTTAGAACCGGGACTTCAACGACGTTTTGAACGTCATGGACCATATGAGATGTTCCAGGAGTTGAAGTTAATATTTCAAGCAAATGCCCGGATTGAGAAATATGAGATTTCCAATAAGTTCTATAGCTGCAAGATGGAGGAGAATAGTTCTATCAGTGAACACTTGCTCAGAATGTCTGGGTACTACAATCATATGACTCAACTTGGTTGCAAAGTTGACGAGGATAGTGTTATTGATAGAGTTCTTCAATCACTGCCACCAAGCTATAAAGGCTTCGTGATGAACTATAATATGCAGGGGATGCAAAAGATAATTCCCGAGCTCTTCGCTATGCTCAAAGGCTGCGGAGGTAGAAATCAAAAAGGAGCATCAAGTGTTGATGGTTAACAAGACCACTAGTTTCAAGAAAAAGGGCAACGGAAAGAAGGGGAACTTCAAGAAGAATAGCAAGACAGTTGCTACTCCCACGAAGAAACCCAAGTCTGGAGCCAAGCCTGAAACTGAGTGCTTCTACTGCAAGGGGACTGGACACTGGAAGCGGAACTGCCCCAAGTATTTGGCGGATAAGAAGGATGGCAAGGTGAACAAAGGTATATGTGATATACATGTTATTGATGTGTACCTTATTAATGCTCGTAGTAGTACCTGGGTATTTGATACCGGTTCGGTTGCTAATATTTGTAACTCGAAACAGGGACTATGGATTAAACGAAGATTGGCTAAGGACGAGGTGACGATGCGCGTGGGAAATGGTTCCAAAGTCGATGTGATCGCCGTCGGCACGCTACCTCTACATCTACCTTCGGGATTATTTTAGACCTAAATAATTGTTATTTGGTGCCAGCGTTGAGCATGAACATTATATCTGGATCTTGTTTGTTGCGAGACGGTTATTCATTCAAATCAGAGAATAATGGTTGTTCTATTTTTATGAATAATATCTTTTATGGTCATGCACCCTTGAAGAGTGGTCTATTCTTATTGGATCTCGATTGTAGTGATACACATATTCATAATATTGAAACCAAAAGATGCAAGGTTAATAATGATAGTGCAACTTATTTGTGGCACTGCCGTTTAGGTCATATTGGTGTAAAGCGCATGAAGAAACTCCATAGTGATGGACTTTTGGAATCACTTGATTATGAATTACTTGGTGCTTGCGAACCATGCCTCATGGGCAAGATGACTAAAACTCCGTTCTCCGGAACTATGGAGCGAGCAACAAATTTGTTGGAAATCATACATACCGATGTATGTGGGCCAATGAGTGTTGAAGCTCGCGGCGGATATCGTTATTTTCTGACCTTCACTGATGATTTGAGCAGATATGGGTATATCTACTTAATGAAGCACAAGTCTGAAACATTTGAAAAGTTCAAAGAATTTCAGAGTGAAGTAGAGAATCATCGTAACAAGAAAATAAAATTTCTACGATCTAATCGTGGAGGAGAATATTTGAGTTACGAGTTTGGTCTTCATTTGAAACAATGTGGAATAGTTTTACAACTCACGCCACCCGGAACACCATAGCGTAATGGTGTGTCCGAACGTCGTAATCGTACTTTATTGGATATGGTGCGATCTATGATGTCTCTTACCGATTTACCACTATCGTTTTGGGGTTATGCTTTAGAGACAGCTGCATTCACGTTAAATAGGGCACCATCTAAATCCGTTGATACGACACCTTATGAACTATGGTTTGGCAAGAAACCAAAGTTGTCGTTTCTTAAAGTTAAGGGCTGCGATGCTTATGTGAAAAAGCTTCAACCTGATAAGCTCGAACCCAAGTCGGAGAAATGTGTCTTCATAGGATACCCAAAAGAGACTGTTTGGTACACCTTCTATCACAGATCCGAAGGCAAGATATTCGTTGCTAAGAATGGATCCTTTCTAGAGAAGGAGTTTCTCTCGAAAGAAGTGAGTGGGAGGAAAGTAGAACTTGATGAGGTAATTGTACCTTCTCCCGAATTGGAAAGTGGAACATCACAGAAACTAGTTCCAGTGATTCCTACACCAATTAGTGAGGAAGCTAATGATGATGATCATGAAACTTCAGATCAAGTTTCTGCTAAACTTCGTAGATCAACCAAAGTTCGTTCCGCACCAGAGTGGTACGGCAACCCAGTTCTGGAAATCATGTTACTGGACCATGATGAACCTACGAACTATGAGGAAGCGATGATGAGCCCAGATTCCGCAAAATGGCTTGAGGCCATGAAATCTGAGATGGGATCCATGTATGAGAACAAAGTGTGGACTTTGGTTGACTTGCCCGATGATCGGCAGGCCATCGAAAATCAATGGATCTTCAAGAGGAAGACCGATGCAGACGATAATGTTACTGTTTACAAAGCTCGACTTGTTGCGAAAGGGTTTCGACAAGTTCAAGGAGTTGACTACGATGAGACTTTCTCACCTGTAGCGATGCTTAAAGTCTGTCCGAATCATGTTAGCAATTGCCGCATTTTATGATTATGAAATCTGGCAAATGGATGTCAAAACTGCATTCCTGAATGGATATCTCAAAGAAGAGTTGTATATGATGCAACCAGAAGGTATTGTCGATCCAAAAGGTGCTAACAAAGTATCCAAGCTCCAGCGATCCATCTATGGACTGGTGCAAGCATCTCGGAGTTGGAATATACGCTTTGATGAGGTGATCAAAGCTTATGGTTTTATACAGACTTTTGGAGAAGCCTGTATTTACAAGAAAGTGAGTGGGAGCTCTGTAGCATTTCTAATATTATATGTGGATGACATATTATTGATTGGAAATGATATAGAATTTCTGGATAGCATAAAAGGATACTTGAATAAGAATTTTTCAATGAAAGACCTCGGTGAAGCTGCTTATATATTAGGCATCAAGATCTATAGAGATAGATCAAGACGCTTAATTGGACTTTCACAAAGCAAATACCTTGATAAGATTTTGAAGAAGTTCAAAATGGATCAGTCAAAGAAAGGGTTCTTGCCTGTATTACAAGGTATGAAGTTGAGTAAGACTCAATGCCCGACCACTGCAGAAGATAGAGAGAAAATGAAAGTCATTCCCTATGCCTCAGCCATAGGATCTATCATGTATGCAATGCTGTGTACCAGTCATGATGTGTGCCTTGCTATAAGTCTAGCAGGGAGGTACCAAAGTAATCCAGGAGTGGATCACTGGACAGCGGTCAAGAACATCCTAAAATACCTGAAAAGGACTAAGGATATGTTTCTCGTGTATGGAGGTGACAAAGAGCTCGTCGTAAACGGTTACGTCGATTCTAGCTTTGACACTGATCCGGATGACTCTAAGTCACAGACCGGATATGTATTTTTATTGAACGGTGGAGCTGTCAGTTGGTGCAGTTCCAAGCAGAGCGTCGTGGCGGGATCTACGTGTGAAGAGGAATACATAGCTGCTTCGGAAGCAGCAAATGAAGGAGTCTGGATGAAGGAGTTCATATCCGATCTAGGTGTAATACCTAGTGCATCGGGTCCAATGAAAATCTTTTGTGACAACACTGGAGCAATAGCCTTGGCGAAGGAATCCAGGTTTCACAAGAGAACAAAACACATCAAAAGACGCTTCAATTCCATCCGCGATCTAGTCAAGGAGGGAGACATAGAGATTTGCAAAATACATACGGATCTGAATGTTGCAGACCCGTTGACTAAGCCTCTTCCACGGGCAAAACATGATCAGCACCAGGACTCCATGGGTGTGAGGATCATCACTTTGTAATCTAGATTATTGACTCTAGTTCAAGTGGGAGACTGAAGGAAATATGCCCTAGAGGCAATAATAAAGATGTTATTTGTATTTCCTTATATCATGATAAATGTCTTTTATTCATGCTAGAATTGTATTAACCGGAAACTTAGTACATGTGTGGATACATAGACAAAACAGTATGTCCCTAGTATGCCTCTACTAGACTAGCTCATTGATCAAAGATGGTTATGTTTCCTAGCCATAGACATGAGTTGTCATTTGATCAACAGGATCACATCATTAGGAGAATGATGTGATGGACTAGACCCATCCGTTAGCATAGCACTATGATCGTTTAGTTTTACTGCTATTGCTTTCTTAATGACTTATACATGTTCCTATGACTATGAGATTTTGCAACTCCCGAATACCGTAGGAACACCTTGTGTGCTATCAAACGTCACAACCTAACTGGGTGATCATATAGATGCTCTACAGGTGTCTCCGAAAGTATTCGTGGTGTTGGCATAGATCAAGATTAGGATTTGTCGCTCCGAGTGTCGGAGAGGTATCCCTGGGCCCTCTCGGTAACACACATCATAATAAGCCTTGCAAGCAAAAGACTAATGAGTTAGTCATGAGATGATGTGTTACGGAACGAGTAAAGAGACTTGCCGGTAATGAGATTGAACTAGGTATAGAGATACCGACGATCGAATCTCGAGCAAGTAACATACCGATGACAAAAGGAACAACGTATGTTGTTATGCGGTTTGAACGATAAAGATCTTCGTAGAATATGTAGGAGCCAATATGAGCATCCAGGTTCCTCTATTGGTTATTGACCGGAGATGAGTCTCCGTCATGTCTACATAGTTCTCGAACCCGTAGGGTCCGCACGCTTAACGTTTGATGACGATCGGTATTATAAGTTTATGAGTTTTGATGTACCGAAGGTAGTTCGGAGTCCCGGATGAGATCACAGACATGACGAGGAGTCTCGAAATGTCCGAGACATAAAGATTGATATATTGGATGACTATATTCGGACACCGGAAGTGTTCTGGAAAGTTTCGGAATTTACCGGAGTGCCGGGGGGGTTACCGGAACCCCCCGGGGAAATGGTGGGCCCTGGTGGGCCATAGGGGAGAGAGAGGGCAGCAGCCAGGAGGTGGTGTGCCCCCTCCCTAGGAGGAGTCCGAATAGGACAAGGGGAGGGGGCGCGGCCCCTCTTTCCCTCTCCCTCTCCCTCTCTTTCCTTCCCCCTTCTTCCATCTTTGGTAGTTCCTACTAGGAATAGGATTGCAATCCTATTCCTAGTAGGATTGCACCCTAGCCGCACCATAGGAGGGCCGGCCGGCCTCCCACCTTGCTCCTTTATATACGGGGGCAGGGGGCACCCAAAGACACACAAGTTGAATTGTTCCAGCCGTGTGCGGTGCCCCCCTCCACAAATACACACCTCGTTCATACCGTCGCAGTGCTTAGGCGAAGCCCTGCGCCGGTAGATACATCATATCCGTCACCACGCCGTCGTGCTGACGAAACTCTCCCGTGAAGCTCAACTGGATCAAGAGCTCGTGGGACGTCATCAAGCTGAACGTGTGCTGAATGCGGAGGTGTCGTACGTTCGGTGTTTGATCGGTTGAATCGCGAAGAAGTTCGACTACATCAACCGCGTCACTTGACGCTTCCGCTTCCGGTCTACGAGGGTACGTAGACACACTCTTCCCTCTCGTTGCTATGCATCTGGTAGATAGATCTTGCGTGATCGTAGGGAAAATTTAAAATACTACGTTCCCCAACAAGAATAACCCACCTAGCATGGAAGATATAGACAGCCCTAGTTGATGCATGAGCTCTTCGAGCATACAAAACAGAATTTCATTTGAAGGTTTAGACTTTGGCACATACAAATTTACTTGGAACGGCAGGTAACTACCGCAAATAGGAAGGTATGGTGGACTCATATGGAATAACTATGGGGTTTATGGAAGTGGATGCACAAGCAGTATTCCCGCTTAGTACAGGTGAAGGCTAGAAGGAGACTGGGAAGCGACCAGCTAGAGAGCAACAACGGTCATGAACATGCATTAAAATTAATCAACAATGAATGCAAGCATGAGTAGGATATAAATCACCATGAACATAAATATCGTGAAGGCTATGTTGATTTGTTTCAACTACATGCGTGAACATGTGCCAAGTCAGATCACTCAAATCGTTCAGAGGAGGATACCACCCATCATACCACATCACAACCATTTTAATATCATGTTGGCACGCAAGATAGACCATTATAAACTCTCAGCTAATTAAGCATGGCATAAGCAGCTATGATCTCTAATTGTCATTGCAAACATGTTTCATTCATAACAAGTTGAATCAAGAACGACGAGCAATCATATTTACAAAAACAAGAGAGGTCGAGTTCATACCAGCTTTTCTCATCTCAATTAGTTCATCATATATCATCCTTATTGCCTTTCACTCGCACGACAGAACGGCGTGGATAATAATAATAGTGCACGTGCATTGGACTAAGCTGGAATCTCCAGGCATTTAATATAAGAGAGAAGACAAGGTAATGTGGCTCAAGATTAAATCAACAATAAAGCATATGAGAGCCACTAAGCATTTTCATCATGGTCCTCTACTCTTAACCCCTAAAGAAAAGAAAAGAAACTATTTACACGGGAAAGCTCCCAACAAGCAAAAGAAGAACGGGAAATCTTTTGGGGTTTTCAATTTTAGTTACTACTACAAACAAAGAAAGTAAACTAGCTAGAAGCTGCAACTAATATATTTTTTGTTTTTCTGGGTTTTTCTAGGACACAAGAAGAAGACTAAGAAAAAGAAATTGAAACTAAGCATGGATGGTACAGTGAAAGAGTGTGAGCACCGACAACTAGAATAAGTGTGAACATGGAATTAAAGTCGGTGAGAAACACGTACTCCCCCAAGCTTAGGCTTATGGCCTAAGTTGGTCTATGGCCACGGATCGAAGCCACTCCCTCCAGTGTACTGAGATGTGTCCTCTGGATGGCACTGGTTGGCAAGCTCGTCCAAATCCCACCCATAAACAGATTGACGGGAAGGATCAAGTGTTGGTTCTGGCTCAGGCTCTGAAGCTTGTGCCTGGCCTTAGTATTGGTAGAAGGCATCTGATGTAATGAGGTACTTGCCTATGGACAGATCAAACAGAGATGGTGCAGGCAAGGTAACAATTTCACAGTATATTTCATCAAACCTCAATTTATAAAGTAGCTGCATATTTGTGTCTTTAACAATAAAGTCATGAGCTACCATACTCTTGTAGTCTAGATAAACAGGGCAAGCAATTTTTCTTCCTTCTCATGATGCCTAATAGGTATATTAAAATATTCAGCAAGGCGAGAGGCAAAGATGCCTCCAAAGACGGGCCCCTTTGAGCGGTTCAGACTCAATCGTTTGGCAACGATGGCGCCCAAGCTAAAAGTTGTGTCACGAAACAAAGCATGGCGTAGAATGATAATATCAGGGGCACTGAGATTCCCACTGTTCCCGCGACCAATTAAACACCTACTAGCAAATAAAGCAAACTAGCGCAGAACAGGGAAGTGTATACTGGTGATTCTTGCCCCTAAAACTTGTCTAGTTTCACCTACAGCTATCATATCAATAAACCCTTTGACGTCTTCATGACGTGGTTCTTCTAGTCTACCTTCAAAGGGTACTTTGCATATTTCACAAAAATCTAACAGTGATATCTCCTTAACCACATCATATAAGGGAGACTCCACCGTAGGTGGTGTTTTCCTAGAATGAAAATGGAAGCTTTGCGTAAAAATATTGCTGAGTAAGAGATACTGCTCTTTTTCGTCGTTGAGGAAGTCGGTGAGGCCTGCATTATTCGCCATCCAATAAAAGTCTTCGTAAATACCGGCGGACATCATGAAATTATTACAAGGCCATTCGCACAGTCGAACTTCCGCCATGCGAGGAAGATGATACTTGGGCTTCTTATTTTCATCTTTCTTCTTCTCCTCTGAGCTCTTGCTGGAAGAGCCCCTCAATATTCTTTTTAACATTTTCCTTTTCTGAAAATTTCTGAAATTTTCAGTAACTCACAATAAAAGATAACCAAACTCAACAAGATTGATAGCAACAACTCCTATAAGTGCCTAGAGGCTATATCATGCATTAGAACTACTTGGGACCAAGAAAATTTGACATGCAAGCTCAAGAACAAGGTCACCACAGCAACACAAATTTGCAACAAATAAAGCACTAGAACAAAAACTAATTGGACCAATGGAGGAGTCACATACCAAGGAACAATCTCCCCAAACAGTTTGGTGAATGGTGCTTTGAGCAAGGAGATCGAAAATGGCAGCAAAATGAGCTAGAACTCGGGTTTGAGCTGGTTGGGGATTTTTTTGGGTGGAAGAAGAAGAGTGTGGGTGGAAGGATAAGTGGAGGGGGCCGCGTGGGGCCCTCGAGGCAGGGGCGCGCCCTGTGCCCTCGAGGCCAGGTGCTGGCTCCCCTCGCTGTGTGTTCAGTGCCATATTTTCTTAAATATTCTAGAAAAATCATATTTCATTTTCATGGCATTTGGAGAACTTTTATTTTCGGGATATTTTTTTATTGCTCGAATAGGTCTAGAAACAGATAGATAATGCTATTTTTTCTTTTATTTAACCTAATTAACAGAAAGTAAAAGGAGGGTACAAAAGGTTTGTGCTATCTAGATTCACCTACCCCATGTTCATCAAAAGGAATCCATTAACAAGGTTGATCAAGTCTTGCTAATAAACTCTTTCCGAGTAACATGAAACCGGAGAATTTTCGAATAACACTATGTTACCTCAATGGGGATATGTATGTCCCCAACAATAAGTATGTGATATGCCTTCTTGATAGTAGGAATAGGAAACTCAAAATCTCCAATAGTCATAGTTGTAGTTTTTCCAATATAATTGATACTATGAACCTGAGGTTGTTTCCTCGGAAAGTGTACCATATGCTCATTACCAATTACATGAAAAGTGACATTGCCTTTGTTGCAATCAATAACAGCCCCTGCAGTATTCAAAAAAGGTCTTCCAAGAATAATAGTAATATTATCATCCTCGGGAATATCAAGTATAACAAAGTCCATTAGAATAGTAACATTTGCAACCACAAGAGGCACATCCTCACAAATACCGATAGGTATAGCAGTTGATTTATCAGCCATTTGCAAGGATATTTCAGTAGGTTTCAACTTACTCAAGTCAAGTCTACGATATAAAGAGAGAGGCATAACACTAACATCGGCTCCAAGATCACACAAAGCAGTTTAACATAGTTTCTTTTAATGGAGCAGGGTATAGTAGGTACTCCTGGATCTCCTAATTTCTTAGGCATTCCACCCTCAAAAGTGTAATTGGCAAGCATGGTGGAGATTTCTACATCAGGTATCTTTCTTTTGTTAGTAATAATATCTTTCATATACTTAGCATAAGGATTGGTTTTAAGCACATCAGTCAAACGCATATGCAAAAAGAAAGATCTAATCATTTCAGCGAAGCGCTCAAAATCCTCATCATCCTTTTTCTTGGATGGTTTCGGAGGGAAAGGCATGGGTTTCTGAACCCATGGTTCTCTTTCCCTTCCGTGCTTCCTAGCAACAATGTCTCTCTTATCATAACGTTGATTCTTTGATTGTGGGTTATCAAGATCAACAGCAGGTTCAATCTCTACAGCATTATCATTGCTAGGTTGAGCATCATCATGAACATCATCATTAATATTATCACTAGGCTCATGTTCATTACCAGATAGTGTCTCAGCATCAGAAACAGATATATCATTGGGATTCTCAGGTGGGTGAGCTACAGGTTCACTAAAATCATGCAAATTCTATCATTTTTCTTTTTCTTCTTCTTAGAAGAACTAGGTGCATCTAAATTAGCTCTCTGAGAATCTTGCTCAATTCTCTTAGGGTGGCTTTCAGGATACAGAGGTTCCTGAGTCATTCTACCACCTCTAGTCACAACTCTAATGGCATTATCATTATTCTTACTATTCAATTCATTCAGCAAATCATTCTGAGCTTTAAGTACTTTTTCTACTTGAGTGGTGACCATGGAAGCATGTATACTAATGAGTTTCAGTTTGTATTTAGCACTAGACAGATAATCACTCAAGCGTTCAATCATATGAGCATTGTGTTGTAATTGTCTACCAACATAAGCATTGAAGTTTTCTTGTTTCACAATAAAATTGTCAAACTCATCTAATCATTGGCTAGCAGACTTATAACGAGGAATATCACCTTCATCAAATCTATAAAGAGAATTTACCTTTACTACCTGTGTCGGGTTATTAAGACCATTTATTTCTTCAATAGGCGGTAAATTCTTTACATCTTCAGCTTTAATACCTTTTTCTTTCATGGATTTCTTTGCCTCTTGCATGTCTTCAGGACTGAGAAATAGAACACATCTTTTCTTAGGAGTTGGCTTAGGGGCAGGTTCAGGAAGTGTCCAATTATTTTCATTGGCCAGCATATTATTCAATAATAATTCAGCTTGTTCAATTGTTCTTTCCCTGAAAACACAACCAGCACAACTATCCAGGTGGTCTCTGTAAGCATCGATTAGTCCATTATAAAAGACATCAAGTATATCATGCATCTTAAGAGGATGATCAGGCAAAGCATTAAGTAACTGGAGAAGGCTCCCCCAAGCTTGTGGGAGACTCTCTTCTTCAGTTTGAGCAAAGTTATATATTATCCGCAAGGCAGCTTATTTCTTATGAGCGGGAAAATATTTAGCAGAGAAGTAATACATCATATCCAGGGGACTACGCACACAACCAGGATCAAGAGAATTAAACCAAGTCTTAGCATCACCCTTTAACGAGAACGGAAACAACTTAAGGATATAGTAATAGCGAATGTTTTCATCATTGGTAAACAGGGTGGCTATATCATTCAACTTGGTAAGATGTGCCACAACAGTTTCAGACTCATAGCCATGGAAAGGATCGGATTCAACCAAAGTAATTAACTCAGGATCAACAGAGAATTCATAATCCTTATCAGTGACACATATAGGTGAAGTAGCAAAAGCAGGGTCATGTTTCATTCTAGCATTCAAGGACTTTTCTTTCAACTTAGCTAATAACTTCTTAAGATCATATCTATCATTGCAAGCAAGAAAGTCTCTAGCAGTTTCTTCATCCATAACATAACCCTCGGGCACAACAGGAAATTCATATCTATTGGGAGTAGTTTCATCATCACTTTCATAAACATCATCAACATTTGCACTCTCCGTAACCTTAGCAATTTGTTCATCTAGAAATTCACCTAGTGGTACAGTATCAGGCATAGAGGTAGTTTCATCATACATAGCAGAAGTAGCATCATCAAGAACATACGACATATCAGATTCAATAGCAGGAGTAGGTGTCGCAAGTTTACTCATAACAGAAGGAGAATCTAGTGCAGAGCTAGATGGCAGTTCCTTACCTCCCCTCGTAGTTGAGGGTAAGATCTTGGTTTTTGAGTCCTTCAAATTCTTCATAGTGATAAGCAGATATAAATCCCAAGTGACTTAAAGAATAGAGCTATGCTCCCCGGCAACAGCGCCAGAAAATAGTCTTGATAACCCACAAGTGTAGGGGATCGCAACAATTTTTGAGGGTAAAGTATTAAACCCAAATTTGTTGATTCGACACAAGGGGAGCCAAATAATACTCTTAAGTATTAGAAACTGAGTTGTCAATTAGCCACACCTGGAAACTTAGTATCTGCAGCAAGATAGTTTAGTAGCACAGTAATATGATAGTGGCGGTAACAGCAATAAAAGTAAAGATAATGTTTTTGTAGTTTTTGTGATAAAAGCAACGGAAAAGTAAATAAGCGGCAATCAATATAGGTAAGGTTCATAGGCATTGGATCGGTGATGGGAAATTACGTCGGATGCAATTCATCATGTAGAACTTATAACCTAGGGTGACACAGAACTAGCTCCAGTTCATCAATGCAATGTAGGCATGTATTCTGAATATAGTCATACGTGCTTATGGAAAAGAACTTGCATGACATCTTTTGTCCTACCCTCCCGTGGCAGCGGGGTCCTATTGGAAACTAAGGGATATTAAGGCCTCCTTTTAATAGAGTACCAGACCAAAGCATTAACACATATTGAATACATGAACTCCTCAAACTATGGTCATCACCGGGAGTGGTCCTGATTATTGTCACTTCGGGGTTGCCGGATCATAACACATAGTAGGTGACTATAGACTTGCAAGATAGGATCAAGAACACACATATATTCATGGAAACATAATAGTTTAAGATCTGAAATCATGGCACTCGGGCCCTAGTGACAAGCATTAAGCATAGCAAAGTCATAGCAACATCAATCTCAGAACATAGTGGATATTAGAGATCAAACCCTAACAAAACTAACTCGATTACATGATAGATCCCATCCAACCCATCACCGTCCAGCAAGCCTACGATGGAATTACTCACGCACGGCGGTGAGCATCATGGAATTGGTGATGGAGGAAGGTTGATGATGACGATGGCGACGATCTCCACTCTCCGAAGCCCCGAACGGACTCCAGATCAGCCCTCCCAAGAGAGATTAGGGCTTGGCGGCGGCTCCATCTCATGAAACGCGATAGTTCTTTCTTCTTGATTTTTTTTTCTCCACGAAACGGAATATATAGGACCTGGGGATACGTCGGTGGGGCATCGAGGTGCCCTTGAGGCAGGGGGCGCGCCCTGGGAAGGGGGGCGCGCCCCCCACCCTCGAGGACAGCCCATGGGCCCCCAGGTGTGGATCTTCCTGCAGGTATTTTTTATATTTTCTGAAATAATTCTCCGTTGATTTTCAGGCGATTCAGAGAACTTTTTATTTCTGCACAAAAACAACACCATGCCAGTTCTGCTGAAAACAGCGTCAGTCCGGGTTAGTTCCATTCAAATCATGCAAGTTAGAGTCCAAAACAAGGGCAAAAGTGTTTGGAAAAGTAGATACGTTGGAGACGTATCAGATACTAGGGATCAAACCCTAACAAAACTAACTCGATTACAGGGTAAATCTCATCCAACCCATCATCGTCCAGCAAGCCTACGATGGAATTACTCACGCACGGCGGTGAGCATCATGGAATTGGTGATGGAGGAATGTTGATGATGACGATGGCAACGATCTCCCCTCTCCGGAGCCCTGAACGGACTCCAGATCAGCCCTCCCGAGAGAGATTAGGGCTTGGCGGCGGCTCCGTATCGTAAAATGCGATAATTCTTCCTCTCTGGTTTTTTTCTCCCCGAAAGTGAATATATGGAGTCCGGGGGTACGTCAGTGGAGCAACAGTGGGCCCACGAGGCAGGGGGTGTGCCTAGGGGGAGGGGCGCGCCCTCCCACCCTCGTGGACAGGGTGTGGGCCCCTGGCTTGGATCTTTTCGCAGATATTTTTTATATTTTCCAAAATAATTCTCCGTTGATTTTCAGGTCATTCCGAGGACTTTCGTTTCTGCAGAAAAATAACACCATGGCAATTCTGCTGAAAATAGCATCAGTTCAGGTTAGTTCCATTCAAATCATGCAAGTTAGAGTTCAAAACAAGGGCAAAAGTGTTTGGAAAAGTAGATACGTTGGAGACGTATCAGGGATTCAAACCTTGCAATATCCCAAATAAACGGAGAATTCAAGGCAAAAGATCTGAAGATGGTGGCTTACCGCAAAGTCGTAATAAAAATATCAGCTCGGTTTGAGGGGCTCGAGTTTCATCACGTGGGTCGAGAGAGTAATCAGGCTGCGGACATCCTCGCTTGCATGGGCGCTAAACGCGACCCAGTCCCACCCAACACCTTTGTGGAAAGGCTCTTCAACCATCTGTGGTGTGGCAGGACGAGAGCGGCAACACTGGTCCAGAGCCGATCATACCCCCCGATTCCAAACACAGTTCTGATATCATCGGAGGCTAGGGCACCGAAATAACACCATCGGCCCACGAAATCATGGCTATAATTGCCTTGTGGACCGAGCATTTCCTCGCCTACCTTACTAGGAATGACCTCTCGGAGTATCAGACTGAGGCCCGTCGCATTGTCCGACGCTCAAAGGCCTACAAAGTTCACGAAGGAGAACTGTACAAGAAAGTACTACCAGAGTCCTTCAAAGATGTATCTCCGAAGAAGAGGGACGGCAGCTCTTGGCTGAAATACACACTGGCCTTGGTGGCCATCATGCCGCAGCTCGGGCCCTTGTAAGTAAGTCCTTCTGCACGGGTTTCGTTTGGCCCACGGCCCGGGCATATGCACAGGACCTCGTACAGCACTACGTGGGATGCCAGCTTTTCGCTAATCAAAGCCATATGCCGCCCACTACCCTAAGAACAATTCCCATCACTTAGCCCTTTGCGGTCTGGGGGCTCGATATGGTCGGACCTCTTAAAGGGGGAAGCCATAAGAAGAAATACTTATTGGTTATGGTCGATAAGTTCACTAAGTGGATAGAAGCAAAGCCAGTTAAAACAGCTGAAGCCGGACTGGTGATAGACTTTATATCCGGTGTAGTACACCGTTACAGTGTCCCGCACAGTATTATTACTAACGAAGGCTCTAACTTCACAGCCGATGAGGTTAAAACTTGGTGCGTCAATTTGGGCATAAATCTCGATTACGCCTCCGTATATCACCCTCTGACAAACGGTCAGGGTGAATGGGCTAACGACATGATAATGAGCGGCATCAAACCTAGACTAGTGCGATCTCTGCAAGAATCGGACAAACACTAGGTCGGGGAACTCTATTCCGTACTCTGGGGGCTGCGGACCACGCCCAATCGCACGACCGGATATACACCTTTTTTATGGTGTACGGTGCGGAGGCGGTCTTGCCTTGCAACATTATTCACGACGCACGTCGAGTGCGCATGTACGAAGATAGAGAAGCCGAGCTCGATCGATAGGACGACCTGGATGGCCTGGAGGAGGAGTGCGATGTCACGAAGGCCCGTTCCGCATTCTATCAACAGCAGGCTCGGCAATATCAAAGCAGAGAAGTACGGGCAAAGACTTACAATGTCGGTGAACTCGTTCTACGCCTACCAGAGAAGAAAAAGGACAAGCTCAAGCCCAAATGGGAGGGTCCCTTTATTATTGATGAAGTTCTCACTGGAGGAGCCTATCGCCTTCGCAATGCTTTGGATAATCTCTTGGAGCCAAACCCATGGAACGCTGCAAGGCTCCGAAGATTCTATGCCTAAAGTCCGCGCATATACCTTTTTTTCCTCGTTCCTTCTTTTCTCCCTTTCACTGTTTTCTTTTTTCTCATTTCTATACGATTTTTAGCTCGTGTTTGGATAAACCACACACTTGAGGGGTATACATCCTTAAATGTACATACCCACAATACATGGGGGCTTCTTTTCACAAGAAGCTTATTATTATTATGTTTTGAGCGTCAAGCTCACCCTATATATGTGTCGTCTACACACATATGTCTTTGCCTCGCCATTATATGCACCTTTATGACTTCAGTTTTTGCCAAGCTGGGTTGCCTGGCTCCTGTGCTTATGCCATACGTTCCCGCTTGGACATAAAGGGAGCACCTCTGCGATTGTTACAGTTGGTTTATCCGGACGTGTACCTCAGACGGGTGAACCCGAAAGCTAGCATTCTTAAGGGAATGATCGGTTGGTGAGCAAAAGATGAACTGCCCTCGTTGCAATACAAAACCCCGAACTATAACATGTATTGTGATTTTTTAGCATCATAGCTTCGGTATGCCCAAAAATCCGCATACTGGCCTAGGGAGAGGAACCCTTAACGGAACTATTCTCTCTGGAATATGTTTCTTACAATAAAATGTAATACAACATAACTCCCCGAAAAAAACTTGTTTGTTCAAGAAACTATGACCGGACTGCCTGGTTTCCGAACATACTTTGGTGTTTACCTACGGTATAGTATTCGGAAACACTCCAAACCTAGGGTTTTTGGAGGTCGAAGCAGAAAGTCTGCCATGACAATCGTTTTACAAATTCGGCTGGAGACAAGTTTGTCGATAAAAGTACATTGCTACTTAGACTCAAAAACTTCTTCTTCCTCTAGACCCTCTAACAAGTTGTCTAGTTTACAATCTCGTTGTGAAAACTTGGCGGCAACCCTTCACTTGGTTGTACACCAGGCTGATCGGAATTTCTTGTCCATCGGATCCTCGAGGTCCAACCCGTGCCATATGATTTGGATCATGTCCATTGTACCATGTTTTTACCATGGCCCGGGCTTCCCGAGCACCTGCTCGGCATGACGATATCTTCCATAGCTCAAAACGGCACCGAGCTCCCTTGAATAAATTCACAAGTTCCTCCATACTTCTTGGAGGAGAACCGGCTGGCCATAAAGCCTTAGCAATGTTTCTCGTTGCCTTCCGCACTCGCTCATGCACCTTGGACGGCTCTTGTAGCAGGTTCCTTGAAATACGGACACCTCTTCTTCGGGCCGCTCAGTCAACACACCTACAAAAATAACCTTGTCAGGATTCGCATATGCGAACTGTACGACAATAAGTTAAAAGGCATACTGAATATGCCGCCTCTCAGCTTTATGTTCTCCTTTAGGGCGTCCGCCAGTTGGGCTCACACGTCTTTCAGCTCCTCGCCGAGCTGGGTGTTGGCATCCTGCAGCTTGTTCTTCTCGTCCCTAGTCCGTATTAGTACACGTTGACCAGCGGCCTCTTGCCTTTCGGCATGTTCTTTATCCGCCTGCGTGGCCTTTAATTTCTCTTCCAGCTGATCCGACGATCCTGCCATCGTAAAATACAACAGTGTTTATTAGCATAAGCATTATTGGCACATTATTATATTTTCCAAACAGAAGGGGACATTACCAGTCGGCGCCTCCTTGGATTTCTCCAGTTTGGCGGTAACGGCAGTCAGCTGGGTTCGACACTGTTCTAGCTCCCGGGATAGCATGTTGTTCTTATCCATGAGTACCTGATTATACATTGATCCTTAAAATCACTTGCTCCAACTGTTTTTAAGTCTTGGGGGCTACTAGTATAAGGCTATTAAATCTACACAAAAGGATCTTACTTGCATATCCTTTGAAAGCTGGTAAGTGCCTCCAGCAAGCCCATCCCGAGCAGCTCGGATATATGCATCCGCCGAGCTGAAGGCATTGAATGCCTCTTCAGTAAAGTTAGGATCGCGCATAGCTGCCCTCTGGCGTCGATGGTTCATTGCACTCTCCACTTCGGAGTTTGTGACGGATACATTATCCGAATCGTTGGAGAGAGGACAATCTGGCATTGCACCCGTACCAGCTCTAGCCGTGGAGGCAGGGTCCGGGGTCGGATTGGTGAACATATGTCTGGTTAGGTCCTTGGATACAGTCCGGAGGATGCTCTTCCTGAAATATGGCACAGCAGAAAGCATCACAGTTCGGTATGTTTGCCACAGGGCATATTGAAAACTGTACCTTTTTTATGAAGGTAGGGGCTGGGAAGTATCGACGTCCGCCTTTCTTTTCGAATGCCCGCCTTGTGTCGGCATCCCCTTATTAAGGGACGATCCCGATGCGGCGTGACGAGATGAGTGCCGCCCCTTTGAAGCACGAGACAGTGCAGTGGGTGAGGCGCGATGGGAAAACTCTTTTGGAGGAGACGCTCCACGGGCACTTACTTGGGAAGAGGGGAGAAGACTGAGGTAATCGGCTACAATGGCCACTTCTGTGCCGTCGTAGCTCGCCTGATAGAAGACCCCCTCCTTGAGCTCCATGGATATATTCGGATCCTCCTCAAAACTGGGATCTAGGTCCCGAATATGGTCCTCCGACTGCGTAGCAGGGCTGTAGATCCCTACAGTGGCCTTCCTCCATTCCTGTTAAAGTGGTCCGGTTAAATTCGACTAGTTGCGACTCAGGAAGAGGATTGAGTGAGGTTCTGGATTAAAAGCTTACCCAGCTAGGGGGTTGTACATGGAAAACCCTCTCGACACTTAAGGCGAGTGAATTCTTCTTTCTCCCCTTTATAAAGATCAGCCAACATGGCGGCCAGGGCGGCAAAGTTGTCCGGACCCTTGCGCCCGTAGCGAGACGTATCATCCTCCCCGTTATAGTTCCACATGGGGAATCCTCTGGATTGGAGTGGCTGAACACCTCGCGTTATGGAAATCGCCATGACCTCAATTATGGACAGTCCGGATTGAGCGAGTATTTTTATCTTGTCCATTAACATCTTAACCTCCGCACTATCAGCCTCCTCGAGGCTCCGGAGGCGCCAGCTGTGGCGCTTCTTTAACGGAGCATTGGAAAACTTACGAAGACCTCGTCTGATGGGATCCAAGAGAACGACGTCTTCAATATAAAACCACTCCGAGGGTCACTCTTTGGATGCCTTCTCCGGAGTGCCGGATAGGTATCCTGTCTCGGCTATGCGCCATACTTCGGCACCGCCCACCTCGAATATGGATCCCTTTTGGGAGCGAGGGACGAGGCTGAAAAGTTTCCTCCATAGCTCGAAATGGGCCTCGCAACCTAGGAACAGCTCGCAGAGAGCGACGAAGCCCGCGATGTGCAGAATGGAGCTTGGCGTGAGATTGTGTAGTTGGAGGCCATAGTACTCCAGGAGACCTCGGAGGAAAGGATGGATTGGAAATCCAATGCCTCTTTAGAGAAAGGAAACGAAGCACACTAGCTCCCCTTCTGAAGGATTCGGGAAATTTTCTGCCAGGGCTTCGCCAGTAAAAGAAGTTAATCCCGCCCGAACGGGCACTAGATCCGCAGGGGGAGATAGCCTTGCACCTGGAGCTTGGTCAGCTGGGCGTGGGATACATAGCAGCTCTCCTAATCGCCTTTTTGAGGGCCATGGGGGTGGGAGGAAGAACTAGGAGCGCTGGCCATCGTTGCATAGTTTCTTGAGGCAAGTTCGAAGGATTTTCCGCCTGGTATGGGATGGCAACTAAGATCTAATCTCCTTAAATAGACACCTTTCGTACCATGTCGAGGAGTTATCTGTAAAATCATTCGGGCCCTTCGTATTTGTTTGCCACGTGGAAGCTGAGGCGACGGAAGCACAGAAGCCAAATGGTATGACATTTAATGTAAAGACCGAGTTGTTCGAAGAATTCACCTTACCAAGACCGAAGATGTAAGGGCCGAATATAGCCCTTCGGTTCAGAAGCTTTGAAGTATGCGGTGGAGGAACCCGCCTTGCAATGTCGAAGACAATTTGTGCGCCGGACACGTCATCATTGAAGAACGGTTCGGGGGCTACTGAGGGAGTCCTGGATTAAGGGGTCCTCGGGCGTCCGGGCTATGTGACGTGGGCCAGACTGATGGGCCGTGAAGATACAAGACGGAAGACTTTTCCTCATGTCCGGATGGGACTCTCCTTGGCGTGGAAGGCAAGCTTAGCGTGTGGATATGAAGATTCCTCTTTCTGTAAACCAGCTTTGTATAACCCTAGCCCCCTCCGGTGTCTATATAAACTGGAGGGCTTAGTCCGTAGAGGCAATCATAATCATACATGCTAGACATCTATGGTTTAGTCATCACGATCTCGAGGTAGATCAACTCTTGTAACCCCTATGCTCATCAAAGTCAATCAAGCATGAAGTAGGGTATTACCTCCATCAAGAGGGCCCGAACCTGGGTAAACATCGTGTCCCCTGCCTCATGTTACCCTCGATCCTTAGACACACTGTTCGGGACCCCCTACCCGAGATCTGTCGGTTTTGACACCGACACCTATTACTCTTGAGAGCTATGCACTCTCTAGATGGATAGGTGTCGGCTCGAGTGTTGAAGAGTTATTGTCTTCACCGAGCAAGATCTTCAGCAATCAAGAGTCATTGTGAAAAGTCGTTTAAATTTCTCTTCGCACTTATCTTATTATGACTGGCGTGTTTTCCTTGTGTCGCTTTCATTCACCTCGTCATTGTTCTATCTCGTGTTTTTTCTTCGTAGATCATACATTGTTTTCTATAATGCTACTGCATCTTTTCGCATGTTGCATTACCATCATTATTGTCAAAGTCGTGATATCCTATGCTCAAACTATTATTGATTCCTACTTCGATAGATATGTTCCTCTATAACGTGCTTGATTAAGTTCTTTTGTACCAAATTTTATTTCCACAGTTGTGTTTGGGATCGGTTCATAACATTTGAAAGAATTTTTGAATCTCCTATTCACCCCCTGGTCGATATACTCTCGGTCCTAATAGATAGTTTGATGTTGATGTACTAAAAGTAGTTGTTGATGTCGACTCATAGTTGATGTTGAGTATAACTTGTGATGCTTTGGGTATATGAATCATTATTCTAATGTTGCTTATGTTTCATGTGTTCTTCTAACCTTTTCCTGCTTGTTCAAGTCTTGTTCTTCTGTCTTGATAGATGAGGTGGTATGTGGTGTAAAGAGGGAGGTGTCCATGAGTGTACGATTCATGAGAGGCATGCAATGAATAAGTGTCTAGTTACAACAATAGCTCCTATTAAGGGTTTATGAATAAGCAGGAGGCGGAGGATGCTTACTCCAAGTTAGTGCTTAGAGCAAAGAGCGATGTTGGAGTAGGCAAGGGTGTAGGTCATATCAAGTTTGGTGGGCTGAATAATTTGATAACCTTCATCCAGTTTGTCATCCTTATGGATGTTATCATGTCCATGGTTAGTACATCAGGCGGAATGTTACTTCTTTTCTATAAGACATAACAAACACCATTAACAAATGAAATTATTTGTTGTGATTCTTTTGTAGATGCTCCAAAAAATATAAATGCTATGATAAAGCATATCCAGAGCTCGTGTCCATGGAGATCATCTTCTACTCTGAGTGTCTTTTGCTTGTTGTTCATGAACTTCTTATTCATATTCGTGAACTTCTAACTCAAGCTTGGTTGTGAAGCTATGCTAGTATATGGACTTGTATGGTTGTTTACTTATGAACTTGGAACTCATCCTTGGTTGTAAAGTTGGAATTATGTATAGTTATGAACTTGCATCTTGGTCCCATATGGTTGTACGGTCCTATATATATTGTTGTTTGAACTTGTTGTACATGTTGGATATAGTTCTATATATATAGTGTTGTTTGAATTGGAGGGTTGTTTCAACAAACAACCCCAAAAATCAATATGGGCTCTAAGACAAGTGCAACACCCGGCTTACACCATATAAGTCGAGTGCGCGTTGGAAGATACTCGCCTAACAGCCACGTGGTGGGCACTGGGAGCTCCCAGGATCAAATGACACTTCCCAGATTTCTTATAAGTTGAGCGTGTTTAGCAAGCACTCGACTTACCTATAAGTCGTGTACCAAATGGCACTGCTTAGTTTACATATAAGTCGAGTTTTTTTTTTGAGGGAAATGCCATCATGGCGGTTTATATTTCATGTGGAAACAGGGCTACATCATTTGTGATTACATCGAGCAAAAAGTCCGGAGCCTCGTTCTGCCACACAATAGTTCGCGAGGGCTCCGACTTTGTAGCCAACAGATCAGCCGCCATATTGGCTTCCCGAGGGCAATGACAGAAACTAACAGAAATAAGATTACGACATAAGAAGGCACACTCCTCATAGATGGCTGCAGCTGGTCCTAAAGAGTTTCCGCCGTCTTGCATTATCTGGATGACCTCCATGCAGTCTGCCCTGATCTCCACCTTGTTGCAGCCGATACTGTTAGCCAGGACCAGCCCATCCTTAAGGCTTCTCGCCTCGGCCGTCGCTGCGTCCTGGACAAAAGGGATGTTGCTTGTGGATGCCGCGATGAAAGATCCGGTGGAGTCACGTATGACGGCACCAGTCCCTCCTGTACCACTGTCAACATCAAAAGAGGCGTCAATATTAAGGCAAACAAATCCCTCTTTTGGTCTTGTCCATCCATGTCTCTGTATCCTGCCAACACCATTCTTCCTTGCCCTCAAGAAGTTTTTGGTCAAGGTAACAATGGCTTGGGCCGATCTTCCAGTCTCCTGGATAGACTCCCCATGGGTGAATCTCCGTCATTCCCACCAGATGTACCAAACAGCCACGGCCACCAGCTCATTCATGGGGACTCCTGGGAGCGACGGGACCGTGTCATTAGGCATTAGCAACAGGTCGCCGAGGATCGAAGATCCCTCCAACTCAGTCTCATCCAGCTCATTTATTGTATGGAGCAATCCTAGTTTTGCCCATATCTCTTGCACTCTGTTACATCTGAAGAAAGAATGGCGGATACTCTCACAATCCGTGGCGCATATCGGGCAGTCCGAAGTTGTTATCACATGTCGATTGGCAAGTACTCCCCTGGAAGGGATTGCACCATACAAAGCTCTCCAGAAATGCACCTTAATCTTTCCCGGTAATTGAAGCTTCCATAGGGTGCGCCAGATTGGACTAGTACTTGAAGACAATATTGTGTTTGTTTGTCTCAACTTTCGTCCATGTTGGTGATCCCACTCCATGTGGTAAGCCGTCTTAACCGAGAAAATGCCCGTTTTGTTGTAGTGCCATGAAACAAAGTCCTCCATCATTCCTGTCGCTAGGGGGATATTCAAGATCCTATTTGCATCAATAGGCCATAGTACCTGTCGGATCAGATCTTCGTCCCAGCATCTATTCTCCATGTCAATAAGTTCAGAAACATTTGTAAGTACAATGTTACCTCTACGGGTCATCACCTTCCTGCTTGGGCTACTAGGGACCCAAGGATCATCCCATATATTTATTTGTGTACCATCTCCAACTCTCCAAATGTGACCCTTCTTGAAAGTCTGAATCCCACTCCACAGACTCTGCCAGGTGAAGGAACCCCCTTTCTTGAGTGTGCAATTTAATAGGTCACCATCTGGATAATATTTTGCTCTCAAAATTCTTGCACATAGTGACTCTGGCTCTGCAAGCAGTCTCCAGCATTGCTTAGCTAGGAGGGCCGGATTAAAGGAGTGTACATCTCTAAATCCCATGCCACCCATGCTCTTAGGTACAGACATCTTCCACCATGCAAACCAGTGCATGTGCTTCTTCATATCCTCATCTCCCCACCAAAACTGGGACATGGCAGTAGTTATCGCGTTACAAATTTGTTTTGGGAGTTTAAACACAAGCATGGCATACGATGGAATAGCTTGAATCACAGCCTTCAGCAACACTTCTTTCCCACCAAACGAAAGCATCCTCTCCTTCCAGCATCTCAACCTGGCCAAGATCCGATCCACAATATGTTGAAAACGGTTAGTTCAGTCTAGTCCAACAATTGGGGGTAGTCCCAGATACGTGTCAGAGATCGCCTCCGCCATTATATTCAAGATAGAGCACACCTCTGCTCGAACATCCGTCGTGGTGCAAGGGCTGAAGAAGATGCTCGATTTTGCCTCGCTCACCAGTTGGCCAGAGGCAGCACAGTAGTCATCGAGAGCTCGGCGAAGGCTCGTAGCATTTGTTGCATCTGCACACATCAGAATAAGGGAATCATCCGCAAAAAGGAGATGAGAGACTGCCGGGGCATCCTTACAGACTCGCACCCCCATCAAGTTACCGGCCTCCTCCTCATGAATGAGCAAACTAGAAAGTCCTTCCGCACAAAGTAGAAACAAGTAGGGCGACAGCGGATCACCTTGTCGAAGGCCTCTAGATGGAGCAAAAAAACCGGTTAGAGAATTATTGAAACGGACTTGGTATTTAACTGACCGTACACATTCCATGATGAGTGCAACCCAGTCCGAAGCAAAGCCCATCTTAAGCATGATCCTTTCAAGGAACACCCACTCCACCCTGTCATAGGCCTTGTGCATGTCAAGTTTCACCGCGCATGTCCCAAACTTTCCCGTCTTCTTCCTCTTGATAGCATGATAAGACTCAAATGCAACTAAGAAGTTGTCAGTAATCAAGCGCCCGGGGACAAAGGCACTTTGATTAAGCGAGATAATCTCTGGTAGCAGATATTTTAGCCTATTGGTTAACAATTTAGAGATCACCTTGTATACCACATTACAAAGGCTAATAGGCCGAAATTGTGTGATGACTTCCGGATTTTCCACCTTTGGTATAAGGACAATTGTAGTGTTATTCCAACCCTCCGGAATCTTTCTGTTGTTCACTGCCATCAACACTTCATCGATTAAGTCCTCTCCAATGATATGCCAGAATCTCTTGTAAAACACTGCATGAAGACCATCAGGTCCCGGCGCCTTCAGGTCCCCTATATTATACATACTTCTTTTCACTTCCTCTCTAGTATAGGGTTTCATCAGATCCTCATTCATCGCTGGGGAAACTCTAGCTTATACCTTGTCCAGCACCGCTTGGTCTGGGTTTTGCACTTCCGAGGAGAAGAGTCCCTCAAAGTAACTCGCCACATGATTCCTTAGCAGGTCCTCCTCCTCAATCCAATCCCCTGACTCTCCCTTTAGCTTTTTAATAAAGTTTTTCTTACGTCTTCCAGTCGCTGCTCTATGGAAGAAATCCGTGTTTTGATCGCCGCGGCAAAGCCAATCAACACGGCCTCTCTACATCCAGTAAACCTCTTCTTGTTCAAGTAAGTTTTCAATCTGGAGGTGTAGCTCATGCTGTCGAGTAATTGCTTCATCCGTCAGAGGACCCGACAGTACATCGTTCAGCTCTTTTTGTAATCTCCTCAACCTTATTCTGGGTCCCTTGAGTGTTTCTTTATCCCATGTATGCAACGCGGCATGTATATCGCCTGTGACCTGCGAGTATGGCATCACTCCACTAGCCTTAGCTCGGTCCCATGCGGTTTGGACAATAACCTCAACATCCTCCTCAGCCAACCATCTTGCTTCGAATTTCCTTGGCCCTGTCGGACCCCTTGGTTGCAGGCCTTGCTGGAAGTCAGTGTCAATCAAGGTTGGACGATGGTCCGATTTGTTAAACGGCTCATTGGACACCCCATAAGACGGAAACAGGTCTGCCCAAGTGCTATTCGAGACTGCTCTATCCATTCGTTCTCTTATGTGTCCCCTTCGCCAAGTGAAAATATCCCCCGAGTAGGCAAGATCATCCAGCCCGCAGTCACTCAACGCAGCACTAAAGGCCTGCATACAACGTTGGGGCCGTGTCACCCCTCCTTCCTTCTCATGAGCGTGCAGAATTTCATTGAAGTCCCCTGCTACGAGCCACGGTAGATCAACCATAGTCTGAAGCTCTCGCAAGTACTCCCATGACAGGTGTTTTCGGTCGCTGCTCGGTTTACCGTAGAAACCTGTGAACCGCCATCCCGCAGGTGTTGTCTCCTTGATTCGAATATCAATGAAATTCGCTCGAGTTTCGCGTGAAGAGACCCCCAGGTTTGCATGCCAGAACATGATCAGTCCCCCACTTCTTCCATCGCTTTCAGAGACTTCCATTTCATCGAAACCTAATCGCCTTTTCAGTTTTTCTGCCTTAGCTTTATCCAGGTGTGTTTCAGACGGGAACAACACATCCGGTTTTATTCGCTCTTGGACCCCCAAGAGCGCTCGAACTGACGTGGGTTTACGCATCCCGCGGCAGTTCCATGCTAGGAGTTTCATTGCGATCGGTCGAGCCCCTTCTCGGAGCTCGCCGATAAGTTGTGGCTGGCATCCATCACAGCCAAGTTTTCCTTCTTCGACCTTTTCGAATCATGCGAGGAAGTATCCCCATCATCCTCATCTACTTTCTCCGTGGATAGGTCCATCCTGGAGTGAACTACCATCGCGGTTGACATATCACCCAGGGGCTCATTTGCTGATAATCCATCCGTTGTAGCCGGGTCTGTACTCTTGTTGTCAAAAGCGAGCCTTTTCCTACCGGAGGGTTTGTCCTCAGCCACCCCCCGTATGGATTTAATGGGGCTCGTACCTGTATCCTTCAGATCATCATCATCCGAAGCGTTGGTTCTTCCCCTATCACCTGTTTTTGCCCTGTCCTTCCTCCAGTCCTGCGATCCTTGACCTGTTTGCCTCTTTTCTCCTGGCCGTGGCGAGAGTATGAACTCGCCCCACTCCATGGTCCTCGGATCATGTTTCCCGTTGCCATGCTCTAGGTGGGTATGGCCCATGAGACCACATACATAGCAGAATACAAGCATCTTTTCATACAAGACCGAGTAGTAAACCTTCTTTTTATCTTTTGTGATCGAGACATATCGCATCAGAGGCTCATGGATGTCTAGCTTGACTCTTACCCTCACAATCCTTCCGTCGCCCCATCTAGGTTTAGCATTACCTTCTCCACGATCCCAACTTTCTTTGCCAACGCTCTCACGACAGTTTCCTTCCTAAAGAGTGGGGGGGGGGGATCGACAATCTGTATCCATACTGCAAGTTTGTCCAGCACCACTTCATCGTATCTAGTGTATCCATCGTATTTCTCAATGAGCACTCCATGGTCACGGAACAGCCAGGGGCCCTCCTCTGTGACCCTCTTCCAATCTCCCATGCAGTTTACTGTTAAGGAGAACAGATTTTCACCCAAGGGTTTGAAGTTAACTCCCTGCGCCAAGCTCCATGCAAGTCTCATCGTCTCATAGAAATAACTCCTACTGTAGGGCTTATTTGTGTGCACCGTAGCCAGCGCCATGAACTCCGCCTCCTCGATCTCTTCCGCGAACTCCTGATCAAAGTCCAGATCATCCTCCTCACGGTCCTGCAGGTTAAGCCTCCCGATCATCTCCTCGGCCCCGATCGGCTTCCCCCCCCCCC
>LR738715.1:765393495-765476683 GCA_902687465.1 Secale cereale
GTTACATATGAGAATTGAGTCCCGGGTTCGAGCTGCATCGACACTATTTTTCATATGAATTTTCCCTTCGTATTGTTCCCTGGCGGGTGGGGCCCAATGGTCATAGGGGACTTTTTACAAGATTTGTCATTAGTTTAGGGGGGTCCTGCAAAAAATGTCGCCCTAGCTCATCCTAGTCACTGACAGTGGGCCTGGTACCATATTGTCGAGCCACGCACGGCTACATATGAGAATTGAACCGTATATGCACGTTGAGACAAGTTTCAGCATCAATTTTCTGTATTTTTAACTTGTGGCATCAAACTGGCAAATTGCGCATGTTGTGCAACTTGTTGCACCACTGGTGTATTTACCTCTACATTTTGAGGCAAAAACAAGCATGTAGCTACTCCCTGCTGTTACCCAGCCTCATTTTGACGGGAGCACTGAGCATAATAGATACACCAATATGGAAAAATTGAGTTATGTGTCTGATGCCTCCTTCATGTGGTTTGATAAGAAGAAGAAATGTTGCGCTGGCTGCAGATCGTGGATTCAATCGTTTGGATCACATTCACATGCATCTAGAGTTTCATATTCAGTATATCTATCTTGGTGGTGGCCTTTACACATTTATAGGTCACTCTTCGTCGAAAAAGGGTCCCGCCTACTTTGTAGGGTTAATTCTCCTTTTGTCCTCAGTGGTGTCCATGTACTCAGTTTTGCCCTTAGTTGCGAATTGTGCTGAGTTTTGCCTCTAGTCTGTGTGCAGCTACTATGACAAGGCCAAACGGCCAGATTAAGTCCATTGCGTTTGTGGGCGTTAGTGGTAGTGGGTCCGGAGCTTACACGTGGGACCACGGAACGATGACAAATCCTAGGGTTCGAACCGGGCACACCAAACGTGAATATGTCTCATGCGCTGCCCGGCCGTCCTGCGGCACCGCCATCAGCTGCGCTCCCGCGGTCGTCCTGCTCCACCGCACCTGCTCCATCGCTACCTGCTCCGATCGCCACCTTCCTGCGACACCACGGGTGGGGCGCTCATTCCACCACTGCGCCCACCACCTGCTCGACCCGCGACGGGGCCTCCTTCCGTGCGCCCGGCCGGAGCGCTGATAGGTGGCGGCTGGTGCACAAAGAGGAAGTAGGAGGATGAACCCCAGGGCAAAATGACGAGTGGCGGCGACCTCGGAGTATTTGGGCAGGCATCGGGCCGGAGATCCGTCGCGTCCACGACTAGATTCCCGAGGGTAAGTCACGCCTCCTGTTTAGATTGAGCTTCCCTGTGCATTTCAACAGTCGATTTGAGTTGGTTTGCGGTTAAATTTGCCATTGGTGTGCTGATTGCATCTCTGTTTTTCGTGAGTTAGGATGGACTTGCGGTTTGCTTTCTTGGTGCACATTAGATGGGACCGGTACATCCTGAATGCAAAGAATAAGAAGAAATTCCAAGGAGCTTTCGATTATCTGTTGCCAATGGCTTGTAATTGGAGTTTCGGACAATTTACGGAGGTAATTTGCAGCCAATATCCTTGGGGTCTGCTTGATGAAGTGGAATACGAATATTACGATGGGGAAAATAAATGGGTGACAGTTAGTAATGATGAAGAGCTCGCTACCATGTTTTCTAAGCATAAGGAGAAATAGAATTTTCATGTGAGGCTGCAAATTGATGTGCTTGAGAAGGCATTGGGACCTAGGATGGCGGGTGCACCTTCTCGGGCAAAGCCATGTCGTTGTAATGGCAGCTCTAGCCAGAATAGTTCAGTTAGTGCACGGCGACGTGGTGACCCGACAAGCGTGGGCACTGGTAGAAGGGTCCCCCTTGAAGTGGAGTCTGATGACTACAATTCTGGGTTTGATGAAGAGAAACTATATTCTGATGTTATTCAGAATTTATGACGGGCACCTTGGGCTGAAAATCAAGATGAGGCTGGCAATGATGTCCGTGTGGAGGATGATGCGGTGAGTTTGGACGAAGACCTTGCGGCTGTTGATTGGGACCTTTGAGCCCTAATATGGAAGAAGGTTCCGTTTTTGCATCCATGAATGAGTGTAGAAATGCACTTGTGACGTACTACATCAAGGCATAACGTACTTTCAAAGTTGACAAGAATGATCTAGTATGTTACAGAGTGCACTGTCTGACTGAGGGTTGTCCATGGAGGATGCTCGCATCTAAAATGCGAAATAGCATGAATGTTCATGTCAAAGTGAACCCTTTTAGGCAAACATGCCAGGAATCAACCCTTAGGAAGGAAACAATCAGTAGAGCCAAGTCAAGATGAGTGGCAGAAGAAGTAAAGAAGTGGGTGAAAGAAAACCAGCAAGTGGGTGCAAAGGAAATTGTGGAAGAACATCAAATACAAGTTCAAGATAGAGTTACCATATATAAGGGTGTTCAATGGTAACAACATGCTATGGATTCTATTTATGGTAACTAGTAGGAAAGTTTTTAATTGTTGTATTCATTCAAAGGTGAAGTGGAGAGGACCAGCCCAGGCACGTACTCATGCGTGAGCAACAGGGTGATTTGGTCTAGGATTTTAAAAGCCAACTGCAGGTCACGGGACGTGGTGAGGAGGAGGGAGAGGCGCATCAGAACCGGATGTATCATGCATGCCGGGTCGGGCTCTCGTAGATCGAGTTGTGCAACGTGAGTCGTGACTGATTGAGTGCTGGTGCAACACTTTCATACATTCATATTCACGCTCCTTCTTTTTCCTTTCTTGGTGACATACTACCACCAGAGGTAAAATTGTCTTTATATGTGCTAGTTAACACATTTGGATGAAAAAGTGGATGAATGTGTCACATAGAGAACAAAATCAAGTGTAAGTGTCAAAAAATGAAGAACGGAGTTTTTTGGGCCAAAAAGGAAAGCAAATTTTAAAAAAAGGCCGAATAAGGAATTCTCTCTTTAATCAAAGGATTAACTATGTGGTATGATAGTACTTCAGATGATTTTAGCTGTATGTTTGTCCAATTCGCACGCAAATTTTATCTGTATCATGTTTTCAAAATTATGATTATTATTGATGGTGTGCGATAAAATATAAAAGTTTGAATTGTCATGACTGCTAAATTATAGTTAAAATATATTTAATATACAAATAAAAATGGAAAACAATATCATAGTCTCGTAAACAATACATGGCTACCCTAAAGTGGTTCCATCTCTCTCCCAAATGCTTCATGTGAGGATTTTTCTCAAGCCCTCTCCCATGCTGGAAGATGATGTTTACTATTGATCTACCTTAGAGCATCTCCAACCACGATCCTCAAATCATCTCTATACATATGGGCAAACAATCTGAATGGTGTCCAAACATGAGAGAGAGAAACACTCTTCAACCAAAGCCAACGAATCCATCAAATTATCTGGACGTTTGAAAACCCACAAATCCAGCTCATATGTGATGAGGAAATGGGTTGTCTGGACAACCAGCCACGTTAGACCCAACCCATCCTATTCCACTTTCTTTTTCTTGTTTGTTTTATTTTCTCTCCCACTTCACCTCCTACAATCATATGCACAGACAAGAACACTATTGTGTGCGTCAATTGGGATTCGACCTTGCTATACGTACGATGAAATCCATGTCCAACACCTACGATTAGAGATACATCGTTGATGATTCAGTTTGTGGGCCATAACAAATGCAGTCTGGTCATACCCGTGTACGACAAATTGAAGGAAATATGCCCTAGAGGCAATAATAAAGTTATTATTTATTTCCTTATATCATGATAAATGTTTATTATTCATGCTAGAATTGTATTAACCGGAAACTTAACACATGTGTGAATACATAGACAAAACAGAGTGTCCCTAGTATGCCTCTACTAGACTAGCTCATTGATCAAAGATGGTTATGTTTCCTAGCCATAGACATGAGTTGTCATTTGATCAACGGGATCACATCATTAGGAGAATGATCTGATGGACAAGACCCATCCGTTAGCTTAGCACTATGATCGTTTAAGTTTTACTGCTATTGCTTTCTTCATGACTTATACATGTTCCTATGACTATGAGATTATGCAACTCCCGAATACCGGAGGAACACTTTGTGTGCTACCAAACGTCACAACGTAACTGGGTGATTATAAAGGTACTCTACAGGTGTCTCCGAAGGTACTTGTTGGGTTGGCGTATTTCGAGATTAGGATTTGTCACTCCGATTGTCAGAGAGGTATCTCTGGGCCCACTCGGTAATGCACATCACTATAAGCCTTGCAAGCATTGCAGCTAATGAGTTAGTTGCGGGATGATGTATTACGGAACGAGTAAAGAGACTTGTTGGTAACGAGGTTGAACTAGGTATTGAGATACCGACGATCGAATCTCGGGCATGTAACATACCGATGACAAAGGGAACAATGTATGTTGTTATGCGGTTTGACCGATAATGATCTTCGTAGAATATATGGGAGCCAATATGAGCATCTAGGTTCCGCTATTGGTTATTGACCGGAGACGTGTCTCGGTCATGTCTACATAGTTCTCGAACCCGTAGGGTCCGCACGCTTAAGGTTTCGATGATAGTTTTATTATGAGTTTATGAGTTTTGATGTAACGAAGGAGTTCGGAGTCCCGGATGAGATCGGGGACATGACGAGGAGTCTCAAAATGGTCGAGACGTACAAATCGATATATTGGACGACTATATTCGGACATCGGAAAGGTTCCGAGTGATTCGGGTATTTTCGGAGTACCGGGGAGTTACGGGAATAGAGGAGAGAGGCCAAAAGGAAGGAGGCGTGCACCCCCCTTCTGGTTCGAATTGGACAAGGGGTGCAGCCCCCTTTTCCTTCTCCCTCTCCCCCTCTTTCCTTCTCTCCTACTCCGGAAAGGAAAGGGGAATCCTACTAGGACTTGGGAGTCCTAGTAGGACTCCCCACACTTGGTGCGCCCCCTCTAGGGCTGGCCTCTCCCTCCCTCTATATACGGGGGCAGGGGGGCACCTCTAGACACAACAATTGATCTCTTGATCTCTTAGCCGTGTGCGGTGCCCCCCTCCACCATAGTTCTCCTCGATAAATATTGTAGCGGTGCTTAGGCGAAGCCCTGCGACGGTAGAACATCAAGATCGTCACCACGCCGTCGTGCTGACGGAACTCTCCCTCGACACTCGGCTGGATCGGAGTTCGAGGGACGTCATCGAGCTGAACGTGTGCTAGAACTCGGAGGTGCCGTAGTTTCGGTGCTTGATCGGTCGGGCCGTGAAGACGTACGACTACATCAACTGCGTTGTTCTAACGCTTCCGCTTTCGGTCTACGAGGGTACGTAGACTCACTCTCCCCTCTCGTTGCTATGCATCTGGTAGATAGATCTTGCGTGATCGTAGGAAAATTTTAAAATACTACGTTCCCCAACAGTGGCATCATGAGCCAGGTCTATGTGTAGATGATATGCACGAGTAGAACACAAGTGAGTTGTGGACGATACTAGTCATACTGCTTACGAGCATGTCATACTTTGATTCGGCGGTATTTTTGGATGAAGCGGCCCGGACCGACATTACGCGTACGCTTACGCGAGACTGGTTCTACCGACGTGCTTCGCACACAGGTGGCTGGCGGGTGTCAGTTTCTCCAACTTTAGTTGAATCAAGTGTGGCTACGCCCGGTCCTTGTGAAGGTTAAAACATCACATACTTGACGAAATATCGTTGTGGTTTTGTATGCGTAGGTAAGAACGGTTCTTGCTAAGCCCGTAGCAGCCACGTAAAACTTGCAACAACAAAGTAGAGGACGTCTAACTTGTTTTTGCAGGGCATGTTGTGATGTGATATGGTCAAGACATGATGAGTTATACGGTTTTGTATGAAATGATCATGTTTTGTAAAGTTATCGGCAACTGGCAGGAGCCATATGGTTGTCGCTTTATTGTATGAAATGCAATCGCCATGTAATTGCTTTACTTTATCACTAAGCGGTGGCGATAGTCGTAGAAGCAATAGTTGGCGAGACGACAACGATGCTACGATGGAGATCAAGGTGTCGCGCCGGTGACGAAGGTGATCATGACGGTACTTTGGAGATGGAGATCAAAACCACAAGATGATGATGGCCATATCATGTCACATATTTTGATTGCATGTGATGTTTATCTTATTATGCTTCTTATTTTGCTTAGTTCGACGGTAGCATTATAAGATGATCCCTTACTAAATTTCAAGGTATAAGTGTTCTCCCTGAGTATGCACCGTTGCGAAAGTTCGTCGTGCCGAGACACCACGTGATGATCGGGTGTGATAAGCTCTACGTTCAAATACAACGGGTGTAAGCCAGTTTTGCACACACAGAATACTCGGGTTAAACTTGACGAGCCTAGCATATGCAGATATGGCCTCGGAACACTAGAGACCGAAAGGTCGAGCGTGAATCATATAGTAGATATGATCAACATAACATGTTCACCATTGAAACTACTCCATCTCACGTGATGATCGGACATGGTTTAGTTGATTTGGATCACGTGATCATTTAGATGACTAGAGGGATGTCTATCTAAGTGGGAGTTCTTAAGTAATATGATTAAATTGAACTTTAATTTATCATGAACTTAGTCCTCGTAGTATTAGCATATCTATGTTGTAGATCAATAGCTCGCGATGTTGCTCCCCGTTTATTTTTTATATGTTCCTAGAGAAAACTAAGTTGAAAGATGTTAGTAGCAATGATGCGGAATTGTTCCGTGATCTGAGGATTATCCTCATTGCTGCACAGAGAATTATGTCCTTGATGCACCGCTAGGTGACATACCTATTGCAGGAGCAGATGTAGACGTTATGAACGTTTTGACAAAAGCTCGGTATGATGACTACTTGATAGTTTAAGTGCACCATGCTTTATGGCTTAGAACCGGGACTTCAAAAACATTTTGAACGCCACGGAGCATATAAGATGTTCCAAGAGTTGAAATTAGTATTTCATACTGTAATGCCCCGGATGTAATACTTTCCCTTTTGGGCTTATAATAAATCTCCGGCTTCATCTATTTCCATTTCGGGTTCTTTGTCTTTCGGGCTTTCGTCGTTTTGTTGTGTGAGTGTGTGGCATTCATTCATATCATGTAGACATGTGCATTGCATTTTGTTTGTGTTGTGGGTTGCATCCGGTTCGTGGCGTTTCTTCCCGTTGTCCGTTTCGTGTTCCGGAGCTCCCTCACGTGTCCGTGACGTCCCGTAGGCCTTCTTTGTTGTTCGGGCGTTTTTCGTTACCGGTGTGCCGCGAGGTTGTGTTGTGTGTTGTTGTTTTGTTGTGTGCAACCCGCCTCTCAAATCTCGTCTCGTTTGGACTCCGTTGACTTTTCCCTCCGTTGTCCGTGTGGGTCCGAAGTGCACTTACTTCGTGTCCCGGAAATACCCCTGTGGTATTCTTTTATCTCCGTCTGGCCCTTTTAAAATCATCCCCGCGATCAGATCCGTTGGATCCAGATCGGAGGGCTCCTAAACAACCCCTATCTCCAAACCCTAGTCTAAAACTGCTATAAATAGACCCCTAGTCTATTTGGCATGTTCCCTCTTCTTCCTCCTTCCCTCTATCTTTTTTTTCCTTTTTTTCAGTTCTCAGATCCAAATTTCAGATCGGGATCCCGAAGGATCCACTGGATCCAGCGCAGCCGGCCGAGTCCTCGAAGCCAGTGCGCCGCCGACCGAATCCAGCGCCTGGGCGAGGTCAACGCCGCGTCGGCCTCGTCCCGCGCCAGGGATCGACCGCGTCGACCGCGTCGGCCGACCGGGCCTTCCGCGTGGCACCGCTAGCGCTTCGCCACCGGGCCGTACCAGCCGCGCGCCAGCCCGGGGGGACCAGATCCCCGGGGCCTCTTCCGCTTCGCCGTCGGCCGGTGGGCCGCAGCTGCCTCCCCGGCCCGTTCCCTCCTCCGTGCGCGCGGCGGGCGCAGCAGCCGCCGGTGGGCCGGCTCCCCTCCGAGCGCGGGCCTCGGCTCCCTCTCCGCGCCGGCCGGGCCAGCCTCCCCGGCCCAGGCGCTTCGCCGAGCCGGCCAGATCCCACCGGGCCGCCTCCTTCCGGGCCCGTACCAGCACCGCGGTGGGCCGCCGCCGCGCACTGTAGCTCCGCGGGCCGCCGCGCTACTGTTCCTCGAGGGCCGCACTGTTCACCCCGGCACTGTTCATCTCAGCCCAGATCTGGATCTAGGTTGACCTAATCTCTCTGTTTCTCTGATCTGTTATGCCTACTTTGACCATGCATAACTTTCTCTGTGTTGCTCCGTTTTGCGCGTGTAGCATGTCCAGATGTTCGTGGAGATGCCCTCTACGTTTTACCTGTTGTAGTCATGCATGTTAGAGATCATCTAGGGGCTTGTTTTGCTGTTGCAAGAGTGTATGATGATATAAACTGCTGTTATGTGTTATTTTTGTGCCACCTTTGACATGTGATATCTTTTAGCTCGTTTGTCCAAACGATGCAGATGACATGTCCACGTGTTCGTCTCGTCACGAACTACGTGTTGCTTGTGATAGGTTGCATGGTAGATGTATTGTTTCCTTGTTATCATCGTTGCAAGATGCCATGTTCAAACGTTGTGTTTTTACTTGTTATGAAATGCCATGTTGTTGAGCTTGTTGCAATCGGTGTGTTCACCACATTGATGCATGCTTGTGTGTTTCGGGATCACCGTCATATGTATTTTGATGAGGTGCTTACCCTTTGCCATGTTTAGTTTCGAGGTGTCTTAAACATGCTCTTTTTGATGCTATGATGATATTGCTGTTTTAGGACTTAGTGAAATTTCACTAAGTCTGAAATCTGTAACGTTCCGATGCCATGTTCGTGAGATGTTGTAGGACAAAGCATGATAGTTTTGGGGTGGATTTTGATTGTTCCATGAAGTATATATTGTTGTCTTTCCATCCATGTCCTCACATGTCCATTTGAGGTGCTGTAGCATGCTTATCTTTTGCTCCAAACTTTCAATAAAATTCTGCTGCCAGAATTTTATTTCAAAGTTCAATATGTCCAAGATCATTGCTAGTGATCCGTGACTCCGTTGGGGGTGCACTTTGGACCTAGTTGCTGCACATTATATCTAGTTTATGTTCAAGTCCTTTGCCATGCTTTTTGGGTGCTGTAGATTAATTATTTTGTGCTCCCAAGATGCTATGTTGCTGTAATTTGCAGTTTTCGCTCAAATCTTGTTTCGGGCATAACTTTTAGCCCGTAACTCCGATTTCAGCGAATCTTATATCAAACTTGGGTGATTTTCTGTGTAGATTAATAATATCAGGTTGTTGTCTTGTTTTGAGGTGTTTTGCTTGAGTGATGTTTTCCGTGCTCCATGTGCATCTCTAGTGCATCCATCATGCATACATGTTTTTCGAGTGCGCATTGCATCGTGTTGATTGGTGCTTGGTGTGTTTGTCTTGTTTAGAGCACGAAGTTGAGCACGAGTTTTCCAACGAGGTTGAGCACGAGGTTTCCAACGAGTTTGAGCAAGAGGACCCTTCTTTTGATCCGAACTTCTTCTCTTCAGGCAAGATGACCGAACCCCGATAACATTACTATCTTTGTCTATTGCTAGTAGTCTCGATCTATAGTTTTGCCTCGATGCCCATGTTCTTCTTGTCAGCCTCCTACTTGTAACCAATTGCCATGTTTAACCACCCTACCTATGCAAATCGTTGCTTGGCTAAGTACGCTTCGCTCAGCCCTTCTTATAGCGTTGCTAGTTGCAGGTGAAGTGAAGATGCTTGCTTCATGTTGAAGTTTGGTTGGGTTATATCACACTATATAAATGCTTTAACTGAAATCACATATATATTGGCAAGGGTGGAAGGCTAAGCCTTTTGCTTGGTGTTTTGTTCCACTCATGCCGTTAGGATCCGTATAAGCCGGTTTTATGTTCCTTGATTATGCGTTCCTAACACGGTTGGGGTGTATGGGACCCCCTCGATAAACCGCTAAGTGCTAAGTCTTTTCCAGCAAATCCCAACATTGGTACTATTTGCCTAATAACAAACTAAACTTGCATAGGGAGTTATAAACCCTTTTACTTAATCAACAACCCCGGGCCAGTGCTCCACATGAGTGTTGGTCCGAAACGGGGGTCCTGCAGGGCCACCTCGAGGAAACTCAAGGTTTGGTAAAAACCTGTAGCATCGCCCATCCGGTCGTGTCCTGAGACCTAGATACGCGCGGCTACGATCAGGGTGTCGACACGCCGGGAGGATTTGCTGGATTAGCCTTACCTTAGTTCGGTTTAACTTGAGCACGGGATTCCGAGGATACTCGGGTCTTCCCACTTTGGAGTTGCGACTCCGCGGATCGTAGGCTTGTAATGGGTCAAGTTGGAACACCCCTGCAGGGTTTGAACTTTCGAAAGCCGTGCCCGCGGTTATGTGGCAGATGGGAGCTTGTTAATTCCGGTTGTAGAAAACTTGACACAATGATACTAATACACTACCAGCGTGTGTTCCGTGACTGTCAATTTCCGAATAGGGATTCGGGAGTTGAACACGGAGGGGTTATGCTTGTGAGCTTGTAGCTAGGATCACTTCGTGATCACTTCTCGCGTTGCCTTCTCTTCTCGCTCTCACTTGCGTAAGCTAGATGCTAGTTGCTGCTGCAGACTCTTTGTTGTTCCTTCACCTCTTTTCTTTCTTCAGCCTTTTCCCTCACCTAAAGGCTTAAATAGTTCTGTTACCCGGGAACGGGATTGCTGAGTCCTCTGTGGCTCACAGTTACTTCACACACCAGATGCAGGTCCAGCCGTGAGCTATCCAGGTGATGGCACCGAGCTGGATTGGGAGTACGACGAGGAGCGTAGTCGTTACTACGTGCGCTACCCGGACGATCAGTAGTGGAGACTCTTACTAGGATTCGATCCGCCTGTGGTTGTTTTATTTATCTGAGTTTGGTACTTTGACATTTGGTTTTTGCCCTTAGAGGGTTGTAGTGATCTTATTGTATGATGTTTGAGACTTGTACTGTTATTCTGTGACGTGGCGATTGTAAGCCAACTATTTTTAAGTTTACCATCCCTCTTTTACATGAGATGTGCAAAGATTACCAAACTTGAGATCATTCTAGGATGGACTTATGCCTTTAAGTCGTGCCTCGACACGTAGGAGGTATAATTCCATCCTGGGCATTACAAGTTGGTATCAGAGCCTTCTCCGACCTAGGAGCCCCCACTGTTTGATCGAACCGTTGACGGTTGAGTCTAGGCACACACTGAAAACTTTTTGAGTCTATATTATATCGGAGAGTAGGAATTCTTTGCTTCTCATCCCCTTTCTCTCTGGTGAGGACTCCTGACGTCTACTCTTGTCTCTCCTATCTTCAAAATTTGCACAAATTTTTTTTTAGGATTCCCGCGAGTATTCTGGGATTGTTTCGATGTTCTTGTGACAAGGATATTGTTCCTGATGCCTCCTGTTACCGAGGAGTTGAGCTTCGGGGTATCACTGTAACAAGCTTATCGCGACAGTACTAAATACTTAAGACGGCCGACATCGAAAATCTCCCCTATACGGCCAGTGGCAAGATAACCCCGACATCACCCAGTACTGGGGAGGTAGTTCGGGAGTATTGCCATAGCTTGTTATAGTGGATGCTTTTCGAAGGTCCGAGGTACACAGCTTCCGAGAAAGACTGGTTATGTGTTGAAGGATGGATACACCTGGATGTAGGTTAGAGTTGATTGCGCGGTGCTTCCCGTGTATCCCCAACACCTGATTGCATAACTGGAATCTTTCGGAAAGCTATAGGTGGGTTTTATCCAGTAGATCGTAGGCATTCTTCCAACGAATGCAGGTTAGTGAGTTCGGGGTTCGACATTGAGTGAAGGGGTTATATGACCAAGGTTACTATCAGGAGTTGCATCTTAAAGGGTCCTTGGCTATGCTGATCCGGGGATTGCAAAACCTTTTCGTAACGCGTTCATATGCTTTCAGCACAAAGATGTTAGAACGAAACTCCTCTCTTGTGTTTGTTCCCGTCTGTACCTTGTTGTTTTTATTATTTATCCTTTTGATCCCTATGTGGCTTCTCGTGAAGACTGATGTTATCATTTAACTAAGAAATTCATTCGTTCCTCTTGTTCGGATGATTTCATTCGTTCTTATTGTTCGAATGATTATTGTGAAGACTTGTTGCAATTCGTTCCATTGATTCAGCTTATTCCTTTTGTCAATCAATTGCTGATTCGTGGTCATCTCTTACAGGATGGCTCCGAAAAGGGTTCCGAATGCCAACCCAGAGGGTGAAGAGGTTCCAGAGCGTCCTCCTTCTCCTCCTCCTCCGCCTGAGGCTTGGAGAGCAATTATGCAGACTACTGCTCAGAACACTCAGTTGATGATGCAGATGATGCAGATGATGCAAGCTAATCAGGGCATTCCAATGAACCAAGGCAACTTCTTCCAGCAGCACCATGCTACCCTCAACCAGTTCTTGGCCAACAATCCTAAAGCTTTCAGTTACTGTGTCGACCCTCTTGATGCTGAGGATTGGCTGACCGATATCAAGAAGCATTTTGAGTGCAGTAACGTGAAAGAAGATGACTATGTGAAGTTTGCAGCCTTCCAACTGAAAGATCAAGCAGCCGATTGGTGGCAGCAGTATAAAGACTCAAGGCCGGGTCAAGTGATCTCGTGGGAGAACTTCTGCAAGGATTTCCGCTCGCATCACATTCCTACAAGTGTTATTGAGGGTATGCGTGAGCAATTCCGCAACCTCAAGCAGGGCTCCATGTCAGTCTATCAGTATAATGTCAAGTTCCAAAACCTCGCTCGCTATGCAAAGCAAGACATACCTGATGCAAAGAGCAAAATCTATCAGTTCCGTGGAGGTCTCAAAGATGAACTTCAGCTTGCTCTCACTTTGTTCGAGCCAGACGAATTCGATAAGTTCTATAATATGGCTTTGAAACAAGAAGCAGCTCAGCTTAAGATGGAGGCTTCTAAGAAGAGAATTCGAGATGCTGTTCACTCTACCTCATCGTCTCAGTTGGCTGCGAAACAACAGAAATTCTGGCTTCCTCCTCCTCCAATGATTCGAGCTCCATACAACAACTCTAGCAACTTCAACAACTCCAATAACAAGAACTCTAGTGGTCGTGGTTTCTCCCACCCACCCAACCCAAGCAACCAGTCGAAGAAGCAGTTTCAGTCTCAAGGCTCCAAGTCCAGTGGCTCTCAGTTCCGTCCTCTCTCAGAAGTGACTTGCAACAAATGCACTCAGAAAGGTCACTATGCAAACAGATGTCCGAATCCGAAGCGTCTTCCTCCTCCACCACCTGTGAGTTCAGCTATTGTCAGGCATGATCCAAAGGCTGCCAGGGTCAATCTGATGAATGCAGCACAAGCAGAGGCTTCTTCTGATGTTATTCTGGGTAACCTTCCAGTTAACTCTATCCCAGCTAAAGTGTTATTTGATTCGGGTGCTTCTTGCTCTTTTATGTCATATCCATTTGCATCCAAGCACGATTTTGTCACCAAAAATCTGCCAATGGAGTTAACAGTTATTTCTCCGGGAAGACGAATGCACTCCAGTGTCTATGCTCCGGATATTTCTATTCGCATGGGTGATTATCGATTTTTGGCTTCTCCGGTGGTTCTTGGTCATTCTGATATTGACCTCATTCTCGGAATGGATTGGCTTTCTCAGCACGATGCTCACATTGATTGCGCTCAAAAGGAAGTCAAGTTGACTCATTCTGATGAAGATGTGATTATCTTCGCCTCCAGGGATAATACTATTCGGCTTTTCTCTCTTAATGATAAGGGTGAAATTAATGCCATAGAGCAAATTCCAGTGGTGAATGAATATCAAGACGTCTTTCCAGAAGAACTTCCAGGCATGCCTCCACACCGTCAGGTGGAGTTTGTCATTGAACTCGAGCCGGGCACCGAACCTGTTTGTCGGCGTCCATACAAGCTCTCTTCAGATGAATTGAAGGAATTGAAGAAACAGTTGGATGAACAGGAGCGTATGGGTCTCATACGGCCGAGTACATCTCCGTGGGGCTGTGGTGTCTTATTTGTCAAGAAGAAAGATGGCACGGAGCGTCTCTGTGTTGACTACCGGCCACTGAACAAGAAGACGATTAAGAACAAGTATCCGCTCCCCAACATCAATGAACTCTTTGAGCAGCTCAAAGGAGCTAAAGTATTCTCTAAGCTTGACCTCCGAATGGGCTACCATCAAATTCGCATTCGCGAGGAAGACATTCCCAAGACGGCGTTCAGAACGAGCTACGGTTCATATGAGTATACCGTCATGTCCTTCGGGCTCGCCAATGCTCCTCCTACCTTCTCAAGGATGATGCATTACATCTTCAACCCCTATACAGGCGAGTTTGTGCTAGTGTATCTGGATGATATTTTGGTGTTTTCCAAGAATGAAGAAGATCACGAAAAGCACTTGCGTCTGGTTCTTGATCGACTCAGAGAGCACAAATTCTATGCCAAGTTCTCAAAGTGCGAGTTTTGGCTCGATAAGGTTCTCTACCTGGGCCACATTATCTCAGCTGACGGTATTGCGGTTAATCCCGAGAAAGTTGAAGCAATTGTCAACTGGGAAGCTCCTCAGAACGTCAAGCAGCTCCGCAGTTTTCTGGGTCTTGCCAGCTATTGTAGAAGGTTTGTGGAGAACTTCTCCAAGATTGCCAAGCCTCTTTCCAACCTCCTCCAGAAGAATGTCAAATACTTTTGGTCTCCCGATTGTGAAGTGGCTTTCAAAACCCTTAAAGAGAAGCTTGTCTCAGCTCCAGTCCTGATTCCTCCAGATGAATCCAAGCCCTATGAAGTGTTCTGTGACGCTTCTCTTCAAGGCCTTGGTGGTGTGCTTATGCAAGAGAAGAGAATTGTGGCATACACTTCACGTCAGCTCAAGCCAGCTGAGAAGAACTATCCCACACATGATCTCGAGCTAGCAGCTGTGGTACATGCTCTGATTACGTGGAGACATCTGTTGTTGGGCAGAAAGGTCGACATCTTCACTGATCACAAGAGTTTGAAGTACATCTTCACGCAGCCGCATCTGAACCTCCGCCAGACTCGTTGGGTCGAGATGATCCAAGAGTACAACCCCAGCATTGAGTACACTCCAGGCAAGGCGAATGTGATTGCAGATGCTTTGAGCAGAAAGGCATATTGCAACAGCCTTCTTATCAAGCCACACCAGCCTGAGCTTTGTGAAGCTTTCAGGAAGCTCAACCTCCAGGTTGTTCCGCAGGGTTTTCTTGCTAATCTCCAGATTGCTCCTACCTTGGAAGATCAAGTCCGTGAGGCCCAGCTCAGTGATACCATGGTGAAGAAGGTGAAACATGGCATTGCAAAGGGCACTCCAAAATATAAGTGCTTCCGTGTTGATGAGAGAGATACCTTGTTCTTCGAGGACAGACTCGTTGTTCCCAAAGGTGATCTCAGGAAGCTCATAATGGAAGAAGCTCATGACTCTCTCCTTTCCATTCATCCTGGCAGTTCCAAGATGTATCAAGATCTCAAGCAATCTTACTGGTGGACACGCATGAAAAGGGAAATTGCCCAGTTCGTGAACGAATGTGATGTATGCAGAAGAGTGAAAGCAGAACATCAACGTCCAGCCGGTCTTCTCCAACCTCTTCCTATTCCTGAGTGGAAGTTCGACCACATTGAAATGGACTTCGTCACTGGCTTTCCTAAATCCAAGCGAGGCAATGATGCTATCTTTGTGGTGATTGACAAGCTTACCAAAGTCGCTCACTTTCTTCCAGTCAAAGAATCAATCAATGCAGCTCAACTTGCAGAGCTGTACACTTCCAGAATTGTGTCCCTACATGGCATTCCTCAAGTGATATCCTCAGACCGTGGCAGCTTGTTCACATCAAAGTTCTGGGACTCCTTTCAGTCCGCCATGGGCACGAAGATCAGATTCAGCACTGCCTTTCACCCTCAGACTAGTGGTCAAGTCGAGCGTGTGAATCAGATCCTTGAAGATATGCTCAGAGCCTGTGTCATCTCCTTCGGCATGAAATGGGAGGACTGTCTTCCATTTGCAGAATTCTCTTACAACAACAGCTTTCAAGCAAGTGCAGGCAAAACACCGTTTGAAATTCTCTATGGCAGAAAGTGCCGTACCCCTCTCAACTGGTCTGAAACAGGTGAACGCCAACTTCTTGGCAACGATTTGATCTCTGAAGCCGAAGAAATGTGCAAAGTCATACGTGAGAATCTCAAGGCCGCTCAGTCGCGTCAGAAGAGCTACTATGACGGAAAGCATCGTGATTTGGCTTTCGACATCGGTGATCATGTCTATCTCCGAGTTTCTCCGATGAAAGGAACTCAAAGGTTCGGTATCAAAGGGAAGCTTGCTCCTAGATACGTCGGGCCTTTCAGAATTCTTGGCAAAAGAGGCGATCTAGCCTATCAGCTCGAGCTCCCTTCCAACTTTGCAAATGTTCATGATGTCTTCCATGTTTCTCAACTGCGCAAATGTTTCAAGGCACCTGAGCGCATGATTCCGTTTGAGGAGATTGATCTTCAACAAGACCTTTTGATACGGTGTATCCTAGGGCCATCACCATGGACCCTTCATCGCCTCACCAAGTGCCCAAAGGACCCATGACTAGAGCACGTGCAAGAGCTTTTGAGACCGAGGTGACCTCGCTCCTCTCTTTACATCTTTCGGATTCACTTGAGGTACGGCCTCTACCTTCATCAGAGACTCTATGCATACTCAGGTACTTGGACGAAGGCCGCGGGACAGCTCTACATGATGCTCAAGAGGACAGGACCGACAAGTGCTCGAGACAAGAAGAAGGAATGCTGAAGATGCTACAGGCACCGGACGTCCGGCCTGCACCGGACGACCGGCGACTCCCAGGCACCGGACGACCGGAAAACACCGGACGTCCGGCCCCTCCCAGACGACCGGACGACCGGAAGCCACCGGACGTCCGTGACTTCGGCAACAGAAGCTAAATAGCGGAAATCCGAGGATTACCGGACGTCCGGTCCCTCCGGAACTACCGGACGTCCGGTAACCCCCGGACGTCCGCTACGACGGCGACCGCGTGTGTAATATAAATACTGTTGACCTCCTCCCTTTAGACGCAGCTGTGGTTTAGCTCATTTGACACTTGTGTGGATTTCTCCCACGAGACCGGTGCGCCTCTACGGAGAAGATCCACCTCTGGATTCAAGACCCCTAACGGGAAGATCCCACGGGATTCCAAGACCTCCTCCGGGAGAAGACTATCTGTATCACCGTTGTTGACTTTGGATCATGTACCTCGACCTTGTATCGCGAATCTAGCACTTGTGTGATTGCTTCCGTGTTGATTTGAGTGTTCTCTCTTGTGTTTTCCCCGTCTTCCCCTTGTGTTTTCCCCGTGTTCATCGTGTGCCAACCTCCAAACGTGAAAGATCCGCTGATTAGGGTTCCACCCTGTATCAGTATACTACTTGACACTCCACTCGTATGCATGCATAGGTATTGTCGGAGCTTCACGGATGACGAGGAGGAGTGCAAGCGGCAAGGATCAACTACACCATCTGCGAGGGAAGCGTGGAAGAGAAGACGGAAGAAACAAAGCTGCTGCAAGCTTCAGGCTCCGGACGACCGGCGTTTACCGGACGTCCGACGCGTCCCAGGCGACCGGACGACCGGCGGCCACCGGACGTCCGTGACATCGGCAACAGAACCGAAATCCAGGAAATTACCGGAAGTCCGGGAGCTACCGGACGTCCGGTCCTTCCCGAGCCACCGGACGTCCGGTGTCCAGCGGACGACCGGCACCTGTCTGCGTACAGTGTTCGGGCCCGAGGCCCATGTATCCCCCTTTCGCCCCTCACTTACCCCTTCGTGGACCTAGACTATATATACTCCTCCACCTCCACCATTTTAGGGTTAGCAATGGTTTAGCTCATATGAGAGATAGAGCTTTGCTCATCCATCCCGGATCTACTCCACGAGAGAGACCGCGGCCCCTCTACGGAGAAGATCCACCTTGGATTCAAGACCCCTAGCGGGAAGATCCTTCACGGATTCAAGACCTCCTCTTGGAGATGAACTCTACCCATGTATCTTTCCCTTTGTTGTTCATGTATCTTGTGATCTTGTGTGTTTGATTGTCTAGTGGATGTGTGATTGGACTTGTTCTTGTGTGTTTCCTCTCGTGTTTTCCCCCGTTTCCCTTTGTGTTCTTCGTGTTCATCGTGGGATCCCCTCCATTTCGTGAAAGATCCGCAGATTAGGGTTCCACCCTGTATCAATAGACCTTTCATGGAGCGCTTTATGCATGCTTGCTATGACCATGAGGTAGATGCTTATTCTCTTGACACACATATGTGCATCTCTACCTCACATTTACATGCTTGTTTCCATGATGACCTTGATTGTGCTCAATTGATGTGCTTAAATGCCATGCCACAAACCTTTGTCACACCCTATGCTATGCTTGATGACAACACTTGTTGGGTAAATCACCTCTTGAATGTTTGGTTTTGCACTAACGCTAACCACATTTGTTTTTCCAAGTGTTTGTTGTCTTTGCTCCTTTTGAAGGAATCACTAGACGGAGAGACATTGGAGAGTGCCCATGTTGAGCTTCAAGATGATGAGCACTTCGTGATGGTCCACATCTACACGACGACGCCATCTCTTTCCCATGGTGATTTGGTTTTCGATCCGAGGTCGGATCTTTTCCAAGGGGGAGGGGATGATACGGTGTATCCTATGGACATCACCATGTCAAGAGTCTGCTTGGGAAGTGACACGTGTGACCTCTATTTCTCATACATAAAGGTGAATCATCTCCTTTACACGGGTTCACTTGACCCCTTCGAGGATGGTATACTACTTGACACTCCACTCGTGTGCATGCATAGGTATTGTCGGAGCTTCACGGACGACGACGAGGAGTGCAAGCGCCGAGGAACACCTACACCATCCGCGAGGGAAGCTTGGAAGAGAAGACGGAAGAAGACGGAGCGGCTGAAGTTACAGCCGCCGGACATCCGGCGCCAGCCCGGACATCCGGCGCCAGCCCGGACATCCGGCGACCAGCCCGGACATCCGGCGCTTCAGCAGAGGCCGGACATCCGACATCACCCCGGAAATCCGGCAAGGGCAACAGAAGCACCCGAAGAACGGCCATCGCCAGGCCGGACATCCGGCCCGTGCCCGGACATCCGGCCTCCCATGAACGGCCGGACATCCGGCCCCCAGCCCGGACATCCGGCGCCTGCCTGCGCGCAGAGTCGGGCCAGAGGCCCATGTATCCTCTCCCACTTACCCCTTCATGTACTAGACTATATATACTCCTCCACCTCCACCATTTTAGGGTTAGCAATGGTTTAGCTCATATGAGAGATAGAGCTTTGCTCATCCATCCCGGATCTACTCCACGAGAGAGACCGCGGCCCCTCTACGGAGAAGATCCACCTTGGATTCAAGACCCCTAGCGGGAAGATCCTTCACGGATTCAAGACCTCCTCTTGGAGATGAACTCTACCCATGTATCTTTCCCTTTGTTGTTCATGTACCGTGTGATCTTGTGTGTTTGATTGTCTAGTGGATGTGCGATTGGACTTGTTCTTGTGTGTTTCCTCTCGTGTTTTCCCCCGTTTCCCTTTGTGTTCTTCGTGTTCATCGTGGGATCCCCTCCATTTCGTGAAAGATCCGCTGATTAGGGTTCCACCCTGTATCATAAAGTAACGTTGCCGGCAATACTCAAAGGCTAGTCTCGATAGGCAAGTGACGCAAAATGGGCTAGGGGTTAACAATGCAATTGCAAGGGGAATATACAAAGATGTCGTTGAAGTTACCGTCCGTGTCGATGATGAGAGGTGGTGCTCTTGATGTAGAACCGTTCCTAATTAGCCGAAACACCTTAGGAAACGGAAAAAACCACAACTCAAAATCTCAAGGACAAATGTCAAATGGTGGTAGCGGCAATGCTGTGGTGGTTGCGGAAGTGGAATGATGGGCTATACACGATGTCGGAGTTGAAGTCACGGTCCCTAATTAGCCGAAACACCTTAGGAGACACAAGCCACGACTCAAACAAGCTCGAACAAAAATTTGGTTAAGTTGGGTTGGCTAGGTATGGTGGGCAATGGGTATGCGGAAGTGGTGGTGGTGGTTGATGAAGAAGCAATGGTCCCTAAGTAGCCTAAACACCTTAGGAGACTCAAATCACTACTCAAGCAACCACAAATGCTAAGGGGGACAAAATTTGTTAGGTTGCGGAAGTCGGTGGTGGTTATGTGGATGATATGGTGGAAGCCCTAGGCAAAGATGCCAAAATCCACAAAATATGATGGAGTCAAATGATTATGATGGTATTTTTGTGTTATGGGGGATGTCAAGAGCTTTAAAACGAGCTCAAGAACGTCGAAATCGGAGTTCGGATGAATTAGTTATGGCCAAAACGGTGAAACACGGGTGGCTGAAATCCCAGGGGTCGGACATCCGGGGTGGAGCCCGGATTTCCGGGGCCTGATGTCCAGAAACCTGCGCGATTTTGCCCTCCAGGAGCCGGATGTCCGGCCCGATGGCCCGGATGTCCGGCCAGTGGCCCGGATGTCCGGCCCGAAGTTTCCAGATCTGAATCGGGACGAACTTTTCGAATTGTGGGCGGAAATTGATGATTTGGGGCTCAAAATTTGAGGGATTTTGTGGAGGAAAGATGGGGAAACTTGGGGAAATGCTAGATCCACTTGAAACCAAGCAAATCCATGGATCAAAATCAACAAAACTTCATCAAACCAACAGATCACAAAAAAATTTTGGGGCTATTTTTGGTGGGGAATTTTCGAAATTGGGGATGAACACAACAAAACAAGGCTAGAAAACGGTGGAGAGGCTCCAAATTCGTGAGAAACCGTGGCTCATGATACCATATGATACAGGGTGGAACCCTAATCAGCGGATCTTTCACGAAATGGAGGGGATCCCACGATGAACACGAAGAACACAAAGGGAAACGGGGGAAACACGAGAGGAAACACGAGGGAAAACACGAGAGAATCACTCAAACCAACAAGAACAAGTCACACATATGCTAGATCCTCGAAACACAAAGAGATACAAGATCCATGATCAACAAGGGACGATACAAAGGGTAACCGGTTCTTCTCCGTGAGGAGGTCTTGATATCCCTGGGGATCTTCTCCGATGAAGGAGGTCCTGAATCCGTAGTGGATCTTCTCCGTGGAGGGGCCGCAGTCACTCACAAGGAGATGTACCACTACATAGTATCAAATGAGCTATCCCTAAGCTAACCCTAACTAGGAGGAGGTGGAGGGGTATATATAGTCTAGGTCCACGAAGGGGTAAGTGGGAGAGGGATACATGGGCCTCAGGCCCGATACACTGTGCGCAGACAGGGGCCGGATGTCCGGGCGGGGGCCGGATGTCCGGGCCTTCCCGAGACGCCGGATGTCCGGGCCGAGGGGCCGGATGTCCGGGCTGGAGGGGTTGAGCCACGGGTGTCTTCTGGACAGTGGTGCCGGATTTCCGGCCAGGGCCCGGATGTCCGGGGCGCCGGATGTCCGGGCCTGGGGGCCGGATCTCCGGGGCCTGTAGGTGCTGGCCCTTCTTCCTTCTCTTCCGTGCGCACTTGGCCTTGGTTCTTGGGTTCTCCATGGTCTCCTTGGGTGTTCCTGAACATGCATAGCACATATATTTGAGGTAGTAGGCATGTCTCACATGTAGAAAGTGGAGGTTCAGAGAGGAGCGAGTGAACCTTGTGTCCAATTGTGTGTAGTTGAGGTCTCGTCGAGTGAACATGGGGATGATCATGGGATACTCCGTATCAAACATGCTCTTTTGTGTGCTAAGATGATGTTGCTGTTTTAGGACTTAGTGAAATTTCACTAAGTCTGAAATCTGTAACGTTCCGATGCCATGTTCGTGTGATGTTGTAGGACAAAGCATGATAGTTTTGGGGTGGATTTTGATTGTTCCTTGTAGTATATATTGTTGTCTTTCCATCCATGTCCTCACATGTCCATTTATGTGGCTGTAGCATGTTTATCTTTTGCTCTAAAGTTTCAATAAAATTCTGCTGCCAGAATTTTATTTCAAAGTTCAATATGTCCAAGATCATTGCTATTGATCCGTGACTCCGTTGGGGGTGCACTTTGGACCTAGTTGCTGTACTTTATATCTAGTTTGTGTTCATGTCCTTTGCCATGCTTTTTGGGTGCTGTAGATTAATTATTTTGAGCTCCAAAGATGCTATGTTGCTGTAATTTTCAGTTTTCGCTCAAATCTTGTTTCGGGCATAACTTTTAGCCCGTAACTCCGATTTCAGCGAGTCTTATATCAAACTTGGGTGATTTTCTGTGTAGTTTAATAATATCAGGTTGTTATCTTGTTTTGAGGTGTTTTGCTTGAGTGATGTTTTACGTGCTCCATGTGCATCTTTAGTGCATCCATCATGCATTCATGTTTTTCGAGTGCGCATTGCATCGTGTTGATTGGTGCTTGGTGTGTTTGTCTTGTTTAGAGCCGGAAGCTGAGACCGGGTTCGAAGTTGAGCACGAGTTTTCCAGCGAGGTTGAGCACGAGGACCCTTCTTACGATCCGAACGAATTCTCTTCAGGCAAGATGACCGAACCCCGATAACATTACTATCTTTGTCTATTGCTAGTAGTCTCGATCTATAGTTTTGCCTCGATGCCCATGTTCTTCTTGTCAGCCTCCTACTTGTAACCAATTGCCATGTTTAACCACCCTACCTATGCAAACCGTTGCTTGGCTAAGTACGCTTCGCTCAGCCCTTCTTATAGCGTTGCTAGTTGCAAGTGAAGTGAAGATGCTTGCTCCATGTTGAAGTTTGGTTGGGTTATATCACACTATATAAATGCTTTAAAATGAAATCACCTATATATTGGCAAGGGTGGAAGGCTAAGCCTTTTGCTTGGTGTTTTGTTCCACTCATGCCGTTAGGATCCGTATAAGCCGGTTTTATGTTCCTTGATTATGCGTTCCTAACACGGTTGGGGTGTATGGGACCCCCTCGATAAACCGCTAAGTGCTAAGTCTTTTCCAGCAAATCCCAACATTGGTACTATTTGCCTAATAACAAACTAAACTTGCATAGGGAGTTATAAACCCTTTTCTTAATCAACAACCCCGGGCCAGTGCTCCACATGAGTGTTGGTCCGAAACGGGGGTTACGCGGGGCCACCTCGAGGAAACTCAAGGTTTGGTAAAAACCCGTGGGATCGCCCATCCGGTCGTGTCCTGAGACCTAGATACGCGCGGCTACGATCAGGGTGTCGACACGCCGGGAGGATTTGCTGGATTAGCCTTACCTTAGTTCGGTTTAACTTGAGCACGGGATTCCGAGGACACTCGGGTCTTCCCACTTTGGAGTTGCGACTCCGCGGATCGTGGGCTTGTAATGGGTCAAGTTGGAACACCCCTGCAGGGTTTGAACTTTCGAAAGCCGTGCCCGCGGTTATGTGGCAGATGGGAGCTTGTTAATTCCGGTTGTAGAAAACTTGACACAATGATACTAATACACTACCAGCGTGTGTTCCGTGACTGTCAATTTCCGAATAGGGATTCGGGAGTTGAACACGGAGGGGTTATGCTTGTGAGCTTGTAGCTAGGATCACTTCGTGATCACTTCTCGCGTTGCCTTCTCTTCTCGCTCTCACTTGCGTAAGCTAGATGCTAGTTGCTGCTGCAGACTCTTTGTTGTTCCTTCACCTCTTTTCTTTCTTCAGCCTTTTCCCTCACCTAAAGGCTTAAATAGTTCTGTTACCCGGGAACGGGATTGCTGAGTCCTCTGTGGCTCACAGTTACTTCACACACCAGATGCAGGTCCAGCCGTGAGCTATCCAGGTGATGGCACCGAGCTGGATTGGGAGTACGACGAGGAGCGTAGTCGTTACTACGTGCGCTACCCGGACGATCAGTAGTGGAGACTCTTACTAGGATTCGATCCTCCTGTGGTTGTTTTATTTATCTGAGTTTGGTACTTTGACATTTGGTTTTTGCCCTTAGAGGGTTGTAGTGATCTTATTGTATGATGTTTGAGACTTGTACTGTTATTCTGTGACGTGGCGATTGTAAGCCAACTATTTTTAAGTTTACCATCCCTCTTTTACATGAGATGTGCAAAGATTACCAAACTTGAGATCATTCTAGGATGGACTTATGCCTTTAAGTCGTGCCTCGACACGTAGGAGGTATAATTCCATCCTGGGCATTACACATACTCATGCCCGTGTCGAGAGGTATAAGACTTCTGACAGTACTTTGCCTACAAGATGGAGGAGAATAGCTCAACCAGTGAGCATGTGCTCAGATTGTCTGGGTACTACAATTACTTGAATCAAGTGGGAGTTAATCTTCCAGATAAGATAGTAATTGACAAAGTTCTCTAGTCATTATCACCAAGTTAGTAGAACTTCGTGATGAACTATAATATGCAAGGGATGACGAAAGGAATTCCCGAGCTCTTCGCAATGCTGAAGTCGGCGAAGGTAGAAATCATGAAAAAACATCAAGTGTTGATGGTTAACAAGACCACTTATTTCAAGTAAAGGGCAAAGGGATAGAAGGGGAACTTCAAGAAGAATGACAAGCAAGTTGTCACTCCCGTGAAGAAACCCAAAGCTAAAAATCAAGCCTGAAACTAAGTGCTTCTACTGCAAAGGAAATGGTCACTGGAAGTGGAACTGCCCTAGATACTTGGCGGATAAGAAGGATGGCAAAGTGAACAAAGGTATATTTTGATATACAGATTATTGATGTGTACTTTACTAGTGTTAATAGCAACCCCTGGGCATTTGATACCGGTTCAGTTGCTAAAATCAGTAACTCGAAACGAGAATTGCAGAATGAACAGAGACTAGTTAAAGGTGAAGTGACGATGTGTGTTGGAAGTGGTTCCAAGATTGATATGATCATCATCGCACACTCCCTATACTTTCGGGATTAGTGTAAAACCTAAATAAATGTTATTTGGCATTTGCGTTGAGCATGAATATGATTTGATCATATTTGTTGCAATACGGTTATTCATTTAAAGTCATAGAATAATTGTTATTCTGTTTACATGAATAAAACCTTCGATGGTCATACACCCAATGAAAATAGTTTGTTGGATCTCGATCGTGGTGATACACATATTCATAATATTGAAGCCAAAAGATGCAAGGTTAATAATGATAGTGCAACTTATTTGTGGCACTGCTGTTTAGGTCATAATGGTGTAAAGCGCATGAAGAAACTCCATAGTGATGGACTTTTGGAATCACTTGATTATGAATCACTTGGTGCTTGCGAACCATGCCTCATGGGCAAGATGACTAAAACTCCGTTCTCCGGAACAATGGAGCGAGCAAAAGATTTGTTGGAGATCATACATACAGATGTATGTGGACCAATGAGTGTTGAAGCTCGCGGCGGGTATCGTTATTTTCTGACCTTCACTGATGATTTGAGCAGATATGGGTATATCTACTTAATGAAGCACAAGTCTAAAACATTTGAAAAGTTCAAAGAATTTCAGAGTGAAGTGGAGAATCATCGTAACAAGAAAATAAGAGTTTCTACGATATGATCGTAGAGGTAAAATATTTGAGTTAGCGAGTTTGGCCTTCAGTAAAAACAATGTGAAATAGTTTCACTACTCACGCCACCTGGAACACCATAGTGTAATGGTGTGTCCGAATGTCATAACCGTACTTTATTAGATATGGTGCGATCGATGATGTCTCTTACCGATCTACCACTATCGCTTTTGGGGTTATGCATTAGAGACAGATACATTCACGTTAAATAGGGCACCATCTAAATCCGTGGAGATGACACCGTATGAACTGTGGTTTGACGAGAAACATAAGCTGTCATTTCTTTAAGTTTGGGACTACGATGCTTATGTGAAAAAGTTTCAACATGATAAGCTCAAACCCAAATCGGAGAAGTAAATCTTTATAGGATACCCAAAAGAAACTGTTGGGTACACCTTCTATCACAGATCCGAAGGCAAGGTCTTTGTTGCTAAGAGTGGATCCTTTCTAGAGAAGGAGTTTCTCTCCAAAGAAGTGAGTGGGAGGAAAGTGGAACTTGATGAGGTAATTGTACCTTCTCCCGAATTGGATAGTAGTACATCACAGAAACTGGTTCCAGTGATTCCTACACCAATTAGTGAGGAAGCTAATGATGATGATCATGAAACTTCGGATCAAGTTACTGCTGAACTTTGTAGATCAACCAGAGTACGTTCCGCACCAGAGTGGTACGGCAACCCGGTTCTGGAAGTCATGTTACTGGACCATGATGAACCTACGAACTATGAGGAAGCGATGATGACCCTAGATTCCGCAAAATGGCTTGAGACCATGAAATCTGAGATGGGATCCATGTATGAGAACAAAGTGTGGACTTTGGTTGACTTGCCCGATGGTCGGCAAGCCACCGAAAATAAATGGATCTTCAAGAGGAAGACTGACGCTGACAGTAATGTTACTGTTTACAAAGCTCGACTTGTTGCGAAAGTTTTTCAACAAGTTCAAGGAGTTGACTACGATGAGACTCTCTCACCCGTAGCGATTCTTAAGTCTGTCTGAATCATGTTAGCAATTGCCGTATTTTATGAAATCTGGCAAATGGATAACAAAACTGAATTCTTTAATGGATTTATTAAAGAAGACTTGTATATGATGCAACCAGAAGGTTTTGTCAATCCTAAAGGTGCTAACAAAATGTGCAAGCTCCAGCGATCCATCTATGGACTGGTGCAAGCATCTCGGAGTTGGAATATACGCTTTGATAAGTTGATCAAAGCATATAGATTTATACAGACTTGCGGTGAAGCCTGTATTTACAAGAAGTGAGTGGGAGCACTACAACCTTTCTGATAAGTATATGTGAATGACATATTGTCGATCGAAAATGATGTAGAATTTTCTAGAAAGCATAAAGGAGTGTTTGAAAGGAGTTTTTCAAAGAAAGACCTTGGTGAAGCTGCTTACATATTGGGCATCAAGATCTATAGAGATAGATCAAGACGCTTGATAAGACTTTCGATGAGTACATACCTTGATATGATTTTGAAGTAGTTCAAAATGGATCAGTCAAAGAAGGAGTTCTTACCTGACTTGTAAGGTGTGAAGTTGAGTAAGACTCAAAGCCAGACCACGGCAGAAAAATATAGAGAGAATGAAAGGCATTCCCTATGCCTCAGCCATAGGTTCTATAAAGTATGACATGCTGTGTACCAAACATGTTGTGTACCTTGCCATGAGTTTGTCAAGAGGGTACAATAGTGATCCAGGAGTAGATCACTGTACAGCGGTCAAAATTATCCTTAGTAACTGGATGACTAAGGAAATGTTTCTCGATTATGGAGGTGATAAAGAGTTCGTCGTAAAGGGTTACGCCGATGCAAGCTTTGACACTAAATCCAGCTGACTCTAAGTATCAATCTGGATGCGTATTGAAAGTGGGAGCAATTAGCTAGAGTAGCTCCATGCAGAGCATTGTAGACACATAGACATTTGCGAAATACATACAGATCTGAATGTGACAGACCCGTTGACTAAACTTCTCTCACGAAGCAAAACATGATCACACCTTAGTACTCTTTGGGTGTTAATCACATAGCGATGTGAACTAGATTATTGACTCTAGTAAACCCTTTGGGTGTTAATCACATGACGATGTGAACTATCGGTGTTAAATCACATTGGCGATGTGAACTAGATTATTGACTCTAGTGCAAGTGGGAGACTGAAGGAAATATGCCCTAGAGGCAATAATAAAGTTATTATTTATTTCCTTATATCATGATAAATGTTTATTATTCATGCTAGAATTGTATTAACCGGAAACTTAATACATGTGTGAATACATAGACAAAACAGAGTGTCCCTAGTATGCCTCTACTAGACTAGCTCATTGATCAAAGATGGTTATGTTTCCTAGCCATAGACATGAGTTGTCATTTGATCAACGGGATCACATCATTAGGAGAATGATCTGATGGACAAGACCCATCCGTTAGCTTAGCACTATGATCGTTTAAGTTTTACTGCTATTGCTTTCTTCATGACTTATACATGTTCCTATGACTATGAGATTATGCAACTCCCGAATACCGGAGGAACACTTTGTGTGCTACCAAACGTCACAACGTAACTGGGTGATTATAAAGGTACTCTACAGGTGTCTCCGAAGGTACTTGTTGGGTTGGCGTATTTCGAGATTAGGATTTGTCACTCCGATTGTCAAAGATGTATCTCTAGGCCCACTCAGTAATGCACATCACTATAAGCCTTGCAAGCATTGCAGCTAATGAGTTAGTTGCGGGATGATGTATTACGGAACGAGTAAAGAGACTTGTTGGTAACGAGGTTGAACTAGGTATTGAGATACCGACGATCGAATCTCGGGCATGTAACATACCGATGACAAAGGGAACAATGTATGTTGTTATGCGGTTTGACCGATAAAGATCTTCGTAGAATATGTGGGAGCCAATATGAGCATCCAGGTTCCGCTATTGGTTATTGACCGGAGACGTGTCTCGGTCATGTCTACATAGTTCTCGAACCCGTAGGGTCCGCACGCTTAAGGTTTCGATGATAGTTTTATTATGAGTTTATGAGTTTTGATGTACCGAAGGAGTTCGGAGTCCCAGATGAGATCGGGGACATGACGAGGAGTCTCAAAATGGTCGAGACATACAAATCGATATATTGGACGACTATATTCGGACATCGGAAAGGTTCCGAATGATTCGGGTATTTTCGGAGTACCGGGGAGTTACGGGAATAGAGGAGAGAGGCCAAAAGGAAGGAGGCGTGCACCCCCCTTCTGGTCCGAATTGGACAAGGGGTGCAGCCCCCTTTTCCTTCTCCCTCTCCCCCTCTTTCCTTCTCTCCTACTCCGGAAAGGAAAGGGGAATCCTACTAGGACTTGGGAGTCCTAGTAGGACTCCCCACACTTGGTGCGCCCCCTCTAGGGCTGGCCTCTCCCTCCCTCCTTTATATACGGGGGCAGGGGGGCACCTCTAGACACAACAATTGATCTCTTGATCTTTTAGCCGTGTGCGGTGCCCCCCTCCATCATAGTTCTCCTCGATAAATATTGTAGCGGTGCTTAGGCGAAGCCCTGCGACGGTAGAACATCAAGATCGTCACCACGCCGTCGTGCTGACGGAACTCTCCCTCGACACTCGGCTGGATCGGAGTTCGAGGGACGTCATCGAGCTGAACGTGTGCTAGAACTCGGAGGTGCCGTAGTTTCGGTGCTTGATCGGTCGGGCCGTGAAGACGTACGACTACATCAACCGCGTTGTTCTAACGCTTCCGCTTTCGGTCTACGAGGATACGTAGACTCACTCTCCCCTCTCGTTGCTATGCATCTGGTAGATAGATCTTGCGTGATCGTAGGAAAAATTTTAAATACTACGTTCCCCAACACAAATATGAATCGTATGCAGAGCAGTTTCGATTGAGATTTGAAATGGATTGATAGCAGCAAAGTTTCTTGTGAAGATGCGCATGTTATATTATGTGGTGGATGGGCTGTATGGTCTGAGCGGAATACTCGACACCATGAAGAGAGAGTAAGATCCGTGTCTAAATCTGTGAAGTGGACTGCTGATATTGCCTATGATCTTAAACTAACAGGACATGCATTAGGGAAGCAACACCATAAGGATCGGCCAAGGTGGAAACCTCCAGCTTCTGGCATTATTAAGCTCAATGTGGATGCTAGCTTCTCGCCAAACAATAATGAGGGAGCTACTAGGGTGATTGTTCGTGATCATTGTGGTGCCTTACTACGGGGCCAAGCCATCTGGTATGACCAGACGGCCAATGCTTTAATTATGGAGGCCCTTGCCGTACGTGATGGTGTTAGACTCGCATGTGATATTTGTCTATCAAAGGTTATCGTTGAGTCTGATGCCCAGGAGGTTGTTAAGCTATGGAGGAGCAGAAACCAAAATCGTTCTGCGATAGCTCCGATCCTCTAGAAAATAGAAGAGCTCAGCGAGAGTTTGCAGTCTTTTCAAGTAAATTTTGTTGGTCGTCAAGCTAACGAAGGTGCACATTTGTGTGCTAAGCAGGCAACATCAACTAGGAGAATATGTCTTTGAATAAATTATGTACCACCTTTTTTACTTGTTTGCCTGCAAAACGATTGTAATCCCGTTGTTGTATAATGAATGATAGCTCCTTTTTCGCAAAAAAGAAAAGGATCGGACGTGTAATAGGGACCAAATTAATTAGCCGAGTCCGATTGAAGATGCCTATTCTTTTTTGTCCTCCAAACACAGTGGGCGTGTTTTGTAGCCTGCATAGAGTCCAACCAGGCTCACGCGGGAAACAAGAGACATGTTTGGTTGTCTGGTTTCATTGTTGGGCCTACATCGCACGCTTCTTAAAGTGGTCGAGAGGCTGGCTCACTGGAAACGCAGGAATCGGTAGTTTCTTGTGAGTCAGGCCGAGCGGAGCGCAAGCAAGTGGGCTCTTTAACAAGTGGAGATGGGAGGGATGCGGGTGATTACGTGAGGTCTTCTTCAACCTCTAGTAAGCTTGTCTCTAATCTCCTCTCTTCCTTGTCCCTCTGATCTACACAACGGTGCTTCGGTTCGAGGTAAGCTCTACACAAAAAAGATGCACCTCGATGCTACTGTTCCATTCAGGCGATCGGTTCGTAGTTTCGTCGGCCGTAAGTTCTTAATCTCGTGTTCCCGTTTGAAGATATTCTGGACGAATTTTGTTAGATTCATCGTGCACGATCGATCATTTGAAATTTTCTTTGACCAGCAGCCTAATCTCGCAGTTCCTCACAACATTTGTGTTGTAAGTTTTTTGTTTCAACGACCGTAGCTTCATCTCTTTTTGAACAGCAGTCTACTGCACTGACGCCGGCATGTCGAGCTCCTCTGTCCTCTTCTCAAAACCCTCCTATTCGTCCCTCTCGACGCCTACGCCCTTTCCCTTGATCTCCTTGCCCGCGTCCTACTACACTAGAGTCGTTTCCGACGTCGCTCATCTCGGCCTACTCTCTGTCGTCCTCCTACTGCACTGACGTTGCAATGACGCGCACACTCTAGTTCGCCGCGCCGCCGACGGGGTCAATCATCTTGGCCTCCTCTATCTCGTCCCACTACACTGGGGTCGTTTCCAGCGTCGACCATCTCGGCCTCCTCTCTCGTCCTACAGCACGGACGATACCATGGTGCGAGCACTGCATTCTCCTCCCATGTCCACTATCTTTGCGCGAGCATCGCAAATAGTTTGCCGACGGTGTCGCTCGACCACGACTCCATGCTCGTCATGTCGGACACGGCGCCACGACCACTGTTCACCGCAGTCGCCATGGTCCGTCGCACATTGCATTTCTTCTCCCCTTTCTCTGCTAGCTCTTAACCCTGTGTGCTAAGTGCAAGTGCTAGCTCTTAATCATACCCCATGCGGACAACCAAACATCGTGTAGTTGTATGCGCCGAGACAATGCAGGCAACCAAACAACATGCCAAAGTTGATCCTCTAATGCAGTAAGTTCATATGTAGGCAATCAAACAACTCGCAAATGTCGCATATGAGGCTGTTTTTTCAGAATCAGGCTGAGTGGAGAAAGATATGCAATGTAGTAGGTACTGTAGCACATGGCAACCAAACACGCCCAGTATGTCTTTGCTTATACTCCTACTACAGTAACAAACAAGCTTTTCCTTGTGCATCTCCGTTGAAATGGTAAGCCACGAATCAACATTGCCGCGAGAAGTTCGCCACGGCACCAAAGCACGGAAACACAGACGTGTGCACGGACCGGTCAGGGCGGTACTCCTGCAGGTACCATTATTGGGCGCCCTAACGTGTACCGCGCCGCAAGCGCACACGTGTAACCCATCCAGAGACGCACGCTTTCGTCCCGCCATGCCACGTGCAGGCCAGCACCTCCGTGTCCAGGAACTAATCCACCGGCGCCACCGTCCCGATTCGACCCGCCGATCGAGCCGAGTCATGGAGCCGCAGCATGCGGGAGGAGAACCACGAAACCAAAACCAACACGAAGGAGGGGGCCCTCTCGACGCGTCCACGGCATTGACCCCGCCCCTTTCCCTTTCCCTTTCCCGTGCCGCCACGTGCCCCCGCACGGCACCGCCCATCGTGGCAGCGCGAATTCCTCTCCCCGCCACCGCACGCGGCCCGCCACCCTTTTAGGCGCACGAGCTCCTTGAGCTTCTGCCCCCTCCGCCATCTCCGATTTCTCCTCTTCGTTCCTTATTTACGAGCGCCGAGGCATCCTGGGACCATTGGTTCTTCTTCTTCCCTCGTCGCTGCCCGCCATCACCGGCCGTGTTGCGCTTGCGCGTTGAAGAGGAATCCGGCCGGCCGTCGTCCTCCTCGATCCATGGGGCACCGCGGGGACACCAAGCCTGTCAGTGGCGGCGGGTTCAGGTACGTCGCGCACTCCTGCGTTTCTTTTTCGTTTGGGTGAACGGTGGTGGTCGTTGACGTGGTGGGTCGCCTTGCCGCCGTCGCCTTGAAATGGCGAAGAAAGCTTAGCAAATTTGTTCTGTTCATGTTATGTCATGTTATAACATTCTAATGACGTTGTATCTAAACGATTTTTAGCTCGGATCATTGTTCCGTGTGGTTGGTACTAATCTGTTTTTCATCGTGTCAGTGAGAATGGCAAGTTTAGCTATGGTTATGCGAGCAGTCTAGGGAAAAGATCTTCCATGGAGGACTTCCACGAGACGAGAATCGATGGCGTCGATGGAGAGACCGTCGGATTGTTCGGTGTTTTCGACGGTAAGAAGATGTGGTCTCGTTCAAGCTAATCATGTTCCTACAATTAAGCAATTCAGGTTCCACCAAACTGCCTTATGCAGCAGCGATGGCTAATAACTTTTTATCTGTCACCGCAGGCCATGGTGGAGCTCGAGCGGCAGAGTTCGTCAAGCAGAACCTTTTCAGCAACTTAGTCAAGCACCCCAAGTTCTTCACCGATACCAAGTCTGCTATTGGTACTGCTATATAAACATTTCCCTGAATTGGCATTGATCACAACACATTGCAAAACATACTATTGCTTAATTGGGCACTGATGTTTCGGTCCCTGAAATATTCCTTCCTCTGCAGCTGAAACTTTCACCCATACGGATTCAGAGCTCCTCAAGGCCGATACCACCCACAACCGAGATGCAGGGTCGACGGCCTCCACGGCCATTCTTGTTGGCGATCGCCTGGTGGTGGCAAACGTTGGGGACTCTAGGGCGGTCATTTGTAGAGGCGGTGATGGTAAGCTCCGATCGACATCGTTCTGGGATAAAATTTCATGCAATTCATATTATTCTCCACTTCCACTTCCATTCGGGGAAATGATTCATGATCCTCACATGTCTTGATGGTGCAGCTATAGCGGTGTCAAGGGACCATAAGCCTGACCAGACAGATGAGAGGCAGCGGATAGAGGATGCTGGAGGTTTCGTCATGTGGGCAGGTATATCCTATCTTGCATCCTCTGCTCGTTGCCAATCTGGTCATGAATCTTCGACTCAAATGTTCAGTGGCAACGTAATCTGCAGGTACATGGCGTGTAGGCGGCGTGCTTGCTGTCTCTCGGGCATTTGGTGATAAACTCTTGAAGCAGTACGTGGTTGCCGATCCAGAGATCAAGGTTTGTCAGAAAGATCCATGATACTGCGTCTATATTCAGACTAGTAGTACATGAACTGATATGATGTTTGACACATCTGCTCCCTGTCTGCAAAAAACAGGAGGAGGTGGTCGACAGCTCCCTGGAGTTCCTCATCCTGGCGAGCGACGGGCTGTGGGACGTCGTGACCAACGAGGTAAACACACCACTCATCCTTGCACCACCTCAACTGACATCACAGCTAGCAAGAAGCAGAGTTCTGAGATGACTTGCCCTGTTTACCAGGAAGCCGTGGCCATGGTGAAGCCGATCGTGGACTCGCAGGAGGCGGCCAAGAAGCTCCTCGTGGAGGCCACCCGGAGGGGAAGCGCCGACAACATCACCTGCGTCGTCGTCCGTTTCCTGGACCAGCAGCCCCCGACGGCGGCGGCCACCAACGGATCCGCAGCCCCTGCCGCACCGGGCAAGTGAACATTCCTCCTCGAAGCGCGTAGGTGTTCACAGGGCAATGTGTTGTGCAAGCAGTGTGTGACTCTGATGATGTAGCCCTTTGCATGCGTGTTTATTTGCTTCACTCCAGTCTACCAATGCGTGTACCGATCATGTATGTTCTCAGCTGTTCTCATTTCAAATTTCAAATCTTGTGAACGCGCGTCTCCGACCAGGCGATCTGTTTGCACAGCAAAATGCTAATTCTGACGTCAATGGAAATGAAAATGTGAGAAGGATGCTAACGCCGGAAAATCATATAAACATGTTAACCCCAAAAAAGATGATATGAGAAAAAAAAATCACAGTGGGGATGAAAGAACCGCTCGGGTTTCTGATAGAAGTATGTAGGTTCACAGGGCACTTGACCAGACCGCTTGCTCTGTATTCTCCGAGAAGAATGGCCTCATCTGCACTCTCTTGCACAGTTAATGGAATCAATTGGACATTTTTCTCCACCGCTGACTACCAAATGGTTATGGTCCTCATGCTGTCAGACTAAACATAAAAGTGTCAGACTAAACATAAAAGTGTTCTTCTGCCTGCTTATGAATAACAGACTAAATACTACTCCCTCCGTCCCATAATGTAAGACGCTTTTTGACACAAGCGTCTTACATTATGTCCGTCCCATGATGTAAGACGCTTTTTGACATTACATTTGTGTCAAAAAACGTCTTACATTATGGAACGAGGGAGTAGAGAACTTCATTGAGGACTAAATACCAGTGACCATCTATTTTTACACTATAATTCTGCTACCATTTGTTGGAAATACATCTGTCTCCGATCGAATCCTCCTCCCAAAGTTGGTCAGTTTCAGAATGTCATTGTTCATTTTAGAATGTACCTTTGTCATTGTCCATTTTAGAATGTACCTCTGTTCCACAAGGAAAGAGATAGCATCAATTTGAAGCATTGGTGGCTTTCATTAGGCCTTTGGGTCCTTCTCTCCTAGGCTGTACAATAACTTTTGTTTTGCTCTCTTAGAGCATTTCTAACTGATCCCCTAAAATTCCTACCTTACGGCGCACCTAGCCGATCCCTTATCCGGTTTAGTGGAGTAAAAATGTTACTCCAACTCCCCAAATCCCCTCAAATCTCCATGTTTTTATTATCTCCTGCGGCAGCCGAGTAAAACTGGCGTCTTTCTTCCTTCCTCCCCCGCCGCCCTGCCTCCCGCCGCCGCCGCCGCCACAGATGACCGCCCGGCCGGCCGGAATGGATAGCTCGGCCCCTTCCCTCACCCCGATGACCACCACCGGCGTCGACTTTTCGCCGCTGGAAATCACCCATGTGTCGCCCAAGAAGAAGAAAGAATAGTTTGGGTATAAAAAAATCACTGCGTCCAAGCTCCTACTCCAATAGCTCCAATGGCCTCTAGGGTGGCCATCGCTTCTCTGGAAATGGCACGCCGCCCTCCCGTTGCACCTACCATAGCCAAAAGGGCTCAAAAGTCGACGACGGCGGCGATCGCCAAGGCGGCTGCGAAGAAGATGAAGAAGGCCAAAGTGTTGCCTCGTCCTAGGCCAACGCCTCATAATGCAACTCTGGCGGCCTCAGCCACTGCTCCGGCCATTGCTTCGGCGCGAGCGGTGGCCGCAGCCGGCAACAAGCATTGCGTCCGCCAAGTACTCGATGAAATGCTAACAAGGTAAAAATAATACCCCGCGTCTTGTTGGTATCCGATAGTGATTGTTGGTGGCCAGTAGTGATTGTTGATAGTGTTTGCATGGTTATTGTAGTGCGGAGATGAACACCGCAGAATTCCTCACCTCCTTAGAGTCCTCGGCCACCGTTGGACTTGATAAGCTCAACTATGACTCGTTTTGGGATCATTTGGAGGCCACCCAAGACTGGAGCAAGAGGTGACCGAGGAAGAGGAGGAGGAGGAGGAGGAGATCGAAGAGGTGGTGGCCAAGGAAGAGGAAGTTGTGGAGGTGACCGAAGCAAGCACGAAGGTGCCAAGGTGCCGCACCCAAAACTACAACCAAAAGGAGGACATTGCTCTTTGCGATGCTTGATCCGTAATCTCCATGGACGCAATGATCGGAACGGATCAAACCAAAACCATGTTTTGGGAGAGAATTACTGACCACTACAACAACTCTGTGGACGCGCGATCAAGCCGTACGCAAGGTTCTCTTGGGCATCGTTGGAGCACCATTCATGAACAATGCAACCGATGGTCCAGTTGCGTCAACCAAGTGAATCATGCACCGCCGAGTGGTGGAGTATGACCACAACATCTAAGAACTATTCAAGCATCGGAACACCAAGTCGGCCGCAAGCCCTTCACATTGCATCTACAAAGAGTTATGCAAGAACAAGAAGTGGATCCAAAGAATCGTGGAGGCCACTCTAAAGAGATCAAGGTTACGCATATCTGTTGAGGAGCACGACGAGATTGATGAAGATGCCAACAATAGACCAGAAGGAAATAAGATTGCAAAAGAAAGAAAGAAGAGAAATGCATCCAGTGGCACCTACAAAGAAGAACTTGTAGAAATGATCAAGACCAAGAAGATGTTGGCGGCCGAACGCAAAGAAGAGAAGATGTCAAGGTGGAATGAGCTCAAGGCGTTGGAGAATGAGAAATGGAAGGCCAAGTCGGCGACCGAAGAGTGAAAGTTGAAGGTGGAGGAGCGTAGGCTTGCACTTGAGGAGGAGAGGATTTGTGATGCCAAGATGGCCGAAGGACGCGCTATCTTGTTCATGGATCCAAACCAGTGGATGAAACCGCAAGAAAGTATTAGGAGCTCAGTCGTGGAGATATCTTGGAAGCCTCTCTTCGGAATGTTAGTGGTGGCCAAGGGGGTGGTGTTGATGGTCGTGGCCGGCGCGGTGGTGGCGGTGATGATGTTGATGGTGGTGGCTGAGAGGATGGCGGTGTTGATGGTGGTGGTGGCCGAGAGGATGGCGGTGTTGATGGTGGTGGTGGTCGAGAGGATGGTGGAGTTGATTTCTTTGCCGACGACATCGTTTGAGTGGTGGTGGCCGAGGGAGGGGGGATGGTGCATGCCAAAGGTTGGCTCGATCCACAACATATACATGCTATGTTTGTGGTGTCTTTGAATCAAGCATTGTGTTTGAAGTGATGTCTTTTGGGTGAACATCGCATGGTTTAATTTGAAAAATGTGATGATGAAACTTTGTTATGAAGGTTATGCTATGCAAGTTTTCATTTGAATGTTTTTAAGATATGTATTGCGTAGTGTTTGAAGTTTGTGCAGCTAGGACACAAAATCTACATAGTTTTATTTTTACTTCACTAAATATAGGGGATCTGCTAGGTGCGACCACCGGTAATGGAGTAAAAATTTACTCCACTAACTTTACTCTGTCGTTTACTCCCTTAACTTTTAAGGCGTCTGTTAGAAATGCCCTTATGTAATGTATAGTTTCCCATGCTCTTTTCATGTTGTACATACTCATTTGAAAATCAATACATCATGTTCTCATCTTTTTTGATTGGCATGTTTTAATCTTAAAATTCCATTTGTGTTGGTATACTAAATTAAACGAGAATATTTATTTGCACAGTGCTAAATCCACAAAGAAAACGTCAACATATTCTAGTAACACCAGAAAAAACTACAATGGGGATGTGGAGTTGCTCAGGTAACCGCTCAGGAGGAAATATTATTTCCCAGATGTAAGGGCATATTTAGCCCGATGGTGTTTTGGTGATTGATGACAATGCTTTTGCGGAATAATCATGTGTTCTAAGCTCTTTCAGATATATCTCACCTAGGCACTATATGCCCCTCGGAATCTATGGAAGACGGTGTTTCCTTTTGCTTATTTTTCGGTGGATCTGAGTAATAGGAAAGCCGTACTATTAAGAGGGGATCCGCTTTGGTAAGGTTTGGGTGGAATCAACACGTACACTTCCTTATCGCACCCACCATACCTTCCCGCCTCAATGGAGTACTACATTCCCTCTTCTCTGGTTTTCCTGGCCCCAGTGGTAGTACCGCGGGCCTCAGTGGTAGTACCGCCTGAGTGCCTTAAGCGGTAGTACCGCTCCACTAAGCGGTAGTACCGCTTGTTGCACTCTGCGGCAGTACCGTTGCTGCTCCGTTTTACTACCGCCTCGACTCGAGAGCGCTTTTTCTCGTGTCGGGTTTTGCGGCACTAGGAGCGGTAGTAGTGGCGGTAGTACCGCTCCCCAGCGGTAGTACCGCCCTGCGACCGCGGTAGTACCGCTCTGGGTCCCAGCCCCCTGGCGCGGCAGTACCGCTGAGGGGAAACGGTAGTACCGCTTGATAAGCGGTAGTACCGCTCACTCAAGCGGTAGTACCGCTCTCTACGGGGCTGAGTGAGGGGGTAACGCTTGGATTGTTCCCCCCACTATATAAAGGCATCTTCTTCTTCATTGTTGACCCACCTCTTCCCCCAAATACTCCATTGTTGCTCCAAGCTCCATTTTCGCCCGATCTCTCTCCCTAGCCAATCAAACTTGTTGATTTGCTCGGGATTGCTTGAGAAGGCATCAATCTACACTTCCACCAAGAGATATTTGATTCCCCCCACTAATCCCTAGCGGATCTTGTTACTCTTGGGTGTTTGAGCACCCTAGACGGTTGAGGTCACCTCGAAGCCATATTCCATTGTGGTGAAGCTTCGTGGTGTCGTTGGGAGCCTCCAATTCGGTTGTGGAGATAGCCCCAACCTTGTTTGTAAAGGTTCGGTTGCCGCCTTCAAGGGCACCACTAGTGGAATCACGGCACCTTGCATTGTGTGAGGGCGTGAGGAGAATACGGTGGCCCTAGTGTCTTCTTGGGGAGCATTGTGCCTCCACACCGCTCCAACGGAGACATACTTCCCCTCAAAGGGAAGGAACTTCGGCAACACAGCCACGTCTTCACCGGTTCCACTTGTGGTTATTTCTTACCTTTACTTGTGCAGGCTTTACTTGTTTATCCTATATAGCTTGCTTGTGAGGTTGTTATCTTTACTTCCAATAAGTTGTCATCTTAGTAGCATATCTAGACAACTTAATTTGACGCTTAATTTAAAGTGGTTAAGAAAAGCTAAAAATTGTTAGTTGCCTATTCACTCCCCCCCCCTCTAGTCAACCATATCGATCCTTTCAATTGGTATCAGAGCCTCGTCTCTTTTTAAGGACTTTACCGTCCAAAGAGTATGGGTGACAATGTAGTCGAGATGGAGGGACATTCCGGTGGAACTCCGTCCTTGCCTACGTCCGATGGGGGAGCCTCGGTCTCTCGTGAGGAGTTCAATGTGGCAATGACCACATTAAAAGAATCACTAGCGACCGAGGTCAAAGGCATGTTTTAAGATTTGCTTGAGGGGCTTAAATTATCCACCACACCGTTGGAAGTGGTTCGTCCCGCTACCAACGTGTCGGAGGCTACTCCCGACAAGGGAGAAGCTAGTAGTGAACAAGCCTCGGTAACTAAGAGTGGGAGTGGGATCTTTGCCCACTCCGCTCCTCCTACTCACTATGGAGGACCCGTTCCCACACCACATATAAATTCCGTTGGGCCCCCTCCTAAGTTTATAAAAAAAATCTGATTTTGCTACTTGGATGTTTCGCTTCAAACGTCATTTAAATCATTGCTCTACTAATCTTTCGAGAATCATTGAGCAAGGTTTTTATCCACGTGATCCCGACAACATGACTCCGAGAGAAACTGCGGATCATCAATTCAACGAGTCCGTTCTTTGCATACTTCAAGATGCTATCCCTCTCGAAGACATTGCACATCTTCGACCCTTCACTATGGCCAAGGAAGCTTGGGCGCATGTTGGCACTATGTACAAGGGGAGCGCTAGCATTCAACGCTCAAGCTATGAAGTTGTGCAAGATGAAGCCGATGAGTTTGCTATGATCGAAGAAGAAGATCCTCGTGAACTTTATCGGAGATTAACCACTCTTGCGGTCCCTCTTCGAGACCATGGGAGTAAGGACACGGATGACAATTGGATCAAGCGCAAGTTTCTCAAGGCCATGATGCCCTACCATAAGGCCATGTCCTCTGTCATCCGTCAAAGACCGGACTTCCACCACTTGTCATCAAATGAAGTGTTGGATAAGTTCGTTGCCATGAGGATCTTGGACAAGACCGCCGACAATGCGGTTTTAAGAGCTCAACGATCAAAGAAGCCTAACCTTGCCTTGAAGGCCAAGGCTTGTGTGGAAGAAGAGGAGGAGGAGGAGGATGATGAGAGTTGTCCCGAGGACACCAAATATGCCTATCATGAGCACATGGCTCTTGCTTCACGGAAATTTTGGGGCAACAAGAAGAACACGAGGCCCAACTTCAACAAGAACAGCTCAAGTGGAAACAAGGGCAAGCAATGAGTAAGGACATGCTTCAACTGTGGAAATGGGAGCCACTTCATTGCGGATTGCCCATATGAGAAAAGAGAAGACTTTGGAGGCAAACTTATCCGGAAGGACAAGGCCAAGTCTTATCCCAACAAGAACAACTTCAACAAGAAGACTCCTCCCAAAGGGTTGGTGGCCCAAGAAGAATATGTTGAGGATGATGATAATGATGAAGATGATGAGATGGTCACCATGGCCACAATTGCTATTGCTACTACTCCACGCACATCTCTCTTCGACTCTCCAAATGAGAACATCACCGCCAAGTGTCTCATGGCTAAGGCCACCAACAAGGTAACTCCAAACATCAACACTACCATCATCTCTAATCCTTCATTAACGGATGGTGTTGATGAGAGTGAGGGAGCCAAGGAGAAAGAGAATGAGTTTAAGTTGTTTATGAGCAAACTCAAGGGAAAACCCAAGAAGCATTTTGTTGCTCTCTTGGAACAACTCGGCGAGGCCAATGACATGATGGAGGCTCACGAGGAGACCATTGCTAAAATGGAAGGTCATAGTCGAGACTATGCCGATGAAATATCGGATCTCTCTAATGCTCTAGAGGAAGAGTGTGGTCTTCGTTTGGCTCTTGAGGAGTCACACAACGATGATCATGCTAAATTAAAGAAAGATCTCGATCATGCTTTAGTTGTCTCTCGTATGCTTAACTCTGAGAAGGCAAAACTTGGGGTTGACCACGATAGACTCAAGGAGGAGTTTGTTACACTTGACAAGGCTCACGAGGCCTTCAAAGGTATGCATGCTTCTCTCAATGAGTCTCATGATCAACTCCAAGTTTCGCTAACCAAGGAAAAGGCCATATTTCCTCGCATGGTGTTGATTGATAATGCAAATGCTACAAACCCATGTTGCGAGCATGTGCATCTTGTTGAAGAAAATGCCAAGTTGAAGAAGCAACTTGAGAAAGGCCTTGTGACATGCATACAAGGTGAGAAGAACCTCAACAACCTTTTGAGCAATCAAAAGGAGGTTGTGGCAAAGGAAGGAATTGGGTTTGCTCCTAAGCCCAAGAAGAAGAAAAATGACAAGACCAAGCTACCTCCCCCTCTCCGACAAACCTTTGTGAAAGAGGGAGAGGGCGCCTCTAAGAAGAAGAACAATGTGAAAGGTGGTGGTGTCAAGAAAAACCCCACCATACCATCAAACATGGCCGGCGACTTTAATCCTTCATATGTCTTATGTCGTGCTAGTGATGGTCATGTATTCGCTAAATTTGTTGGTTCTTCTTATGAGTACATTGAATGGTCTATTTGGGTTCCTAAGACCCTTGTTACTAACCTCAAAGGACCCATTACCAAATGGGTACCTAAATCCAAGCATTGATCTCTTGTAGGAGTTTGCTTCCGGTGGGGGATCATGGTTGCTCGATAGTGGAGCCACAAATCATATGACCGGAAGAAAAGACTTGGTGGTGGACGTGCATCTAGGCTCATCTATGGCCACCAACGTCGAATGGGGTGATGCTTCATCTTTTAAGGTATTGGGGCTTGGCAAGGTTGTTGTTTCTCATGATCTCACGATCGAGAAAGTCATGCTTGTTGAGTCCCTTGCATACAATTTACTTTCTGTTCGCCAACTTGCACTCATGGGCTTTGCTACATTCTTTGATATTGATACCGTGGCCCTCTTGTGGAGCAAGACTCTTAAAGTAGCTTATGTTGGACATGTCGAGAACGGTCTTTATGTGGTTAACTTCTCGAAGCAACTCACTAAGATTGGGACATGTCTAATGGATAAAGTTGATGTGGCATGGCTTTGGCATCGCCGGTTAGCCCATGTCAATATGAGATCTTTGCAAAGTCTTCTCAAGGGGAACCATGTCCGTGGACTAACAAATGTTAGCTTTGCCAAAGATCGTGCTTGCAAGGCTTGCATTGAAGGAAAGTTACATGAGACGGCTCACCCTCCCACGACTATCATCTACTCAAAAAGACCCCTAGAGCTCCTTCACATGGATCTCTTCGGGCCTCCATCTTTTGATAGTCTTGGGGGTAGAAACTATTGCTTGGTGATTGTGGATGATTATTCAAGATACACTTGGGTATACTTCTTCAAGAAGAAGAGTGAGACCCAACAAACCGTCATCAACTTTGCAAATGAAGCTCAACGACAACATGAAGCAAAGATTTTGATGATCCAAAGTGACAACGACACCGAGTTCAAGAACTACACCTTGGATGAGTTTCTTAGTGATGAGGGGATCAAACTTCAATATGCAGCACCCTATACCCCTCAACAAAACGGTGTAGCGGAGAGAAAGAACCGGACTCTGATGGACGCGGCAAGGACCATGATGGCGGAATTCAAATCTCCATACAACTTTTGGGCCGAAGCCATCAACACCGCTTGTCATGCATCCAATCGACTCTATCTCCGCAAAGGCTTGAACAAAACTCCATATGAGATACTTACCGGCAACAAGCCCAATCTCAAGTATTTCCGGGTGTTCGGGTGTAAGTGTTTCATCCTCAAGCAAGGTGTTCGTTTGTCTAAATTTGAATCTAGAGCTCATGAGGGCATATTTGTTGGTTATGCTACAAACTCTCGTGCTTACCGTGTCCTCAACAAGTCCAATGGACTCATAGAGGAGACGAGTAACGTAGAGTTTGATGAGAATAACGGCTCCCAAGTGGAGCAAAGTGGTACTTGTGATGTAGGTGATGAAATTCCTCCCCAAGCCATAAGAAGAATGGGTGTTGGATATATCCTCCCCATTGAGGAACCCCTTGTGGCCGAAGGAGAAGGACAATGTTCCACTCAAGTGGAACCATCACCAACCCAAGACCCACACGCTTCCGAAGAACAAAGTGAAGGCCCTCAATCGGACGAACAAGGCCAAGTGCAAGATCAATCACAATATGGTGGGGAGCCACCAAATGATGCACAAGGCCAAGTTCTATCCTCTGACCAAGATCAAGATCAAGAGGAAGCTCAAGATCAAGATCTAGCTCCTGATGTCGCTCAAGATGATCAACTCAGTGCTCCTCAATTATCTCTTGAGGAGCAATTGGAGCGTCGTGATGCAAAAGTTGCCTCCAGGCTTGCTTCCAGAGAACATCACATGGAGAATATTCTTGGAAGCATCAAAAGGGGGGTAAGCACTCGTAGACAATTAGCAAACTATTGTGCTCATCAAGCTTTTGTCTCCTGTGTTGAACCTCAGAAGGTCTATGAGGCGCTCGAAGACCCTGATTGGCTTAATGCCATGCATGAAGAACTCCACAACTTCGAGCGTAACAAAGTATGGCGTCTGGTGCCGAGGCCAAAGGAGAACCATAATGTCATTGGAACCAAGTGGATCTTTAATAACAAGCAAGATGCTCACGGCATTGTCATCCGTAACAAGGCGCGTCTGGTGGCTCAAGGCTACTCCCAAGTGGAGGGTATCGACTACGGTGAAACCTTTTCCCCCGTTGCTCGCCTTGAATCTTTTCGTTTGTTGCTTGCCTATGCTTCTCATCATAACTTTAAGCTACAACAAATGGATGTGAAAAGTGCATTTCTTAATGGTCCTATTAATGAGTTGGTGTATGTCAAACAACCCCTGGGGTTTGAGGATCCCAAGTTCCCCAATCACGTGTATCAACTCGATAAGGCACTCTATGGCCTTAAACAAGCCCCACGTGCGTGGTATGAGCATCTTACCGAGTTGTTACAAGATCGTGGGTTTGAAATTGGGAAAATCGACCCCAATATTTTTACTAAGAAGGTCAAAGGGGAGTTGTTTGTCCGCCAACTATATGTTGATGATATTATCTTTGGTTCTCCTAACAAAGCTTTCAATGATGAGTTCGCCGCACTCATGACCACACATTTTGAGATGTCTATGATGGGAGAGTTGAAGTACTTCCTTGGGTTTGAGATCAAGCAAAGAAGAGAAGGGATCTTTATCAAACAATCCAAGTATACTCAAGACATGCTCAAGAGGTTCAATCTAAGTGATGTCAAGCCGGCTACTACTCCAATGCCAACCAAGTGCCAACTTGACATTGATCCCAATGGTAAAGCGGTGGATCAAAAGGTATATCGCTCTAAGATCGGATCCTTGCTTTACCTTTGTGCATATAGACTAGATATTATGTTGAGTGTGGGAATCTGTGCACGGTTTCAAGCCTCACCTAAGGAAAGTCACTTTGTGGCAGTCAAGCGAATCTTTCGATATTTGGCTCATACCCCAAACTTTGGCTTATGGTACCCTAGAGGAGCAAACTTCAACCTTGTAGGTTTCTCTGATTCGGACTGGGCGGGAGACAAAGTGGATAGGAAGTCCACTTCCGGAGGGTGCCAATTTCTTGGTTGCTCTCTGGTAAGTTGGTCGTCCAAAAAGCAAAGTTGTGTGTCTCTCTCATCCACCGAAGCAGAGTATGTGGCAGCTGGCAGTTGTTGTGCTCAGCTCCTATGGATGCGGCAAACTTTAAAGGATTACGGTGTCACTTGTGACAAAGTGCCTCTTTGGTGTGACAATGAAAGTGCCATCAAGATTTCTCTCAACCCGGTGCAACACTTCAAGACGAAGCATATAGAGATTCGGTATCACTTCATCCGGGATCATATACGACAAGGAGAGATCGAGCTTCACTATGTCAACACTCATGATAACCTTGCAGATATCTTCACAAAGCCTTTGGATGAAGCAAGATTTCGCGAGTTAAGGCATGAGCTAAATATCATTGATTTGAGCAATGTGGCTTGAGCACGTGCACACCCCACCATACTCTTCATATTGTCTAATCTAGATGTAGGCATGGACATAGGGGGAGTGTTGTTCTCTCAATGAACTCTCTCCCCCCCCCCATTATGCATAAATTAATCATGTCTTTCACATTAACCATCTCTGATGGTACTTGTGCTTCAAGGACGAGTTTTGGTCATGGGCCCAAGGTTCAAATCTTCGCGGCGCCATACCTCTTGACTCAAACATAGGTGGCTTCGGCCACCGCCCTCTCTTGAAGAGGGGTTTCTTGTCTCTTGCTGGTGTGTGTTTGTTGTGTCTTGGTCTTCCTTGATTTTGTGTTCTTTTTCTTGAGCTAAGCCATGAAGTATAGTTGCCGTGGCATGCTGGGTGGTACTACCGCTGGTGGTGCGCGGTACTACTGCTTATAAGCGGTACTACCGCTCACCAGCGCGGTACTACCGCTGCGGGGCTGTACGAGGGGGTTATATCGGGGCAGGGGGAGGTTTCTCTCCCCCATACCCATTCACTCGCCCTTTCGTTCCTCGTCCTCTTTCCAGCAGTTCGTCGCCGCGGGAGGGCTCCGGCGGATCTCCTCCTCCGGGGCGTTCCTCTCCATGTCCTTCGGTGGAGTCGATCCCCACCTAGTCCTCTTGCCATGGATGCCGGTATTGCCCCGTTCCTTTTCTCCTCTTGTCTCGTTTTCAGATCTTGTGTTTTAGGGGCAATAGTGGTTGCATCTCTAGATTTTTGGCTAAATCTAGGCTTGAGTAGGTTGGAGAAGGCAACTAGACTCTCTAGATTAGAGTATGGTAGGAATATTTTTGAATTTGATAGGCCGGTAGTGCCGGATCTGACCACGGTAGTAGGGAACTGTTGTTCCCCCGCCTCAAGCGGTACTACCGCTCTCCTGGAGCGGTACTACCACTTGGGCGGTACTACCGCTTACGGGTCACGGTACTACCGCTGCCTGCCCAGTTCAACCATGTTTCTCCACTCTTTGATCTCCTTTTGTTGTGCTTGTTGGCTTATACTCGTGCTTTCTTGTTGGTTTGCGTGTTTTTGTGTTTGGTTCCAGGTGATGAACATCCTGAGCATCAAGCTCGCCGTATCAACCCCAATCGTGCCACCTCGAAGCGCTACCGTACATCTGAGTCTGCAGGAGGTTCCTCTAGTGCTCCACCTCCACCTCAACAGAAGAAGAAGTCCATGTAGAAGCCAAAGGGCAAAACTGTGACCCAAATGAGTGGCAAGGAGTTCTGGGCAAGGCGTCACCGCAATCCCTATGAAGTAGATCAAGAACCCAATTTGGTCAATCGTCTGTTCTGGAACCGCTTTCAGTTTGCCATCTACTTTGATGTGATCAAGGCGAAAAAGAACCTCTTTGTCAGTGTTCGCTCCATCGACAAGGAGTACCTGGATAAGGGTCCTGAGTATTTTGGCGATACTCTTCAGATTTGCTCGCAGCTTAACATTCTCCAGATCATTAAGTTCAACAAGGATTTTGATGCAGATCTTGTGGCTCAATTCTATGCCACTGTCCATCTAGGGACGAATGAGGACAGGACTCTGACATGGATGACCAATGGAAAATTGCTTTCTGTCAAGTGGAAGGCTTTCATGGAGTTACTTGGGGTGGAAGACCAGGGGCTTGAGACTCCGGTTGGCTTTCGTCCTCATCACAACACTACCTCCACCCACAAGCAAGCTCTCTGGCCCTACTGCACTGCAAAGGTCCACCCTGAAACTAAGAAGGTCACATATGAGCTGTCTGCCTATCTGGATATCCTTCATCGCATCTTCTGTGAGACCGTCTTCCCTCGAGTTGGGAATCATGATATGGTTCACTCCTATCTTGTGGACATGCTTCTCTTTTCCCAGCATCAGCTAGAGAAGAACACTGGTGAGTCCCTGGATATTTCTCATGTGATGTGGTCTGAGCTCCTGTCTGCCATCTCTGAACGCAAGTGCCTGATCTATGGACCATTCATCATGCTTCTTATTGAGAAGGCTTGGGATCATGTCTATCCAAATGTTTTGCTTGAAACTGGAGAGTTGGTGTCTCATGAGATAAAGCGTCTGAGGAGGAAGGACAACTGGGGCACTCAGGTTCCCAAATCTGGGGGTTCATCCTCTGCTGCTGCTATGGAGACTGAGGAGGCTGAGGCTGAGCCGGATGATGATGATGACTATGAGCCATCTGGTGCAGAGCCATCGTGGGCGAAGAAGCTCAAGCTGAAGATGAAGAAGCTGTTTTGCATGGAGTCTCATGGTCAGTACGTGACTCATGTGGCAGAGAAGAAGGCCAGGGGACGTCACAAAAAGCTCATGCGTTAGTTGGGTGCGACTGTGGCCAGTGGCTCTGAGGAACAGGTAACCGAAGAGGAAGAGTGGGTTAAGCAGCACTGCCCGTGGACAGATTCCGACGCCGAGCAGTTTCAGGTCGACGACGACGATGCAGATGACCCCGCTGGGATTTGATGTTCGAGACCTTCACCTGCTCTCACCTGGAGCCGTAGCTTAGCTCTCTGCCCTTTTGGTGTCTCGATACCAAAGGGGGAGAGAGTTTAGGGATTTGTGTCGTTGCCTTTGTGTTCCTGTCGTTTGTGCTTTCTCGTCTTTTGCTTTGGTTGGTTTTCGTGAGACCTAAGTTCCCGTCATATGGTGTGAGACATATGCTACCTATGCTACCTTACATTATCTTATCTGTGTACCTTGGTACTCTATAGCGTGCATGCTTATCCTGTTATTTACTATGTTCTCATATATCATCCTTAGGTTGTTGGTCTCTAAAATATAGGAGTGTTGATCCTAGTATGTGTGTCGTGCAGTCCAAAGCACTTATCTAGATAGCACACATCTAGGGGGAGCCCGTCTATATGAAGGAAATATGCCCTAGAGGCAATAATAAAGATGTTATTTGTATTTCCTTATATCATGATAAATGTCTTTTATTCATGCTAGAATTGTATTAACCGGAAACTTAGTACATGTGTGGATACATAGACAAAACAGTATGTCCCTAGTATGCCTCTACTAGACTAGCTCATTGATCAAAGATGGTTATGTTTCCTAGCCATAGACATGAGTTGTCATTTGATCAACGGGATCACATCATTAGGAGAATGATGTGATGGACAAGACCCATCCGTTAGCATAGCACTATGATTGTTTAGTTTTACTGCTATTGCTTTCTTCATGACTTATACATGTTCCTATGACTATGAGATTATGCAACTCCCGAATACCGTAGGAACACCTTGTGTGCTATCAAACGTCACAACGTAACTGGGTGATCATAAAGATGCTCTACAGGTGTCTCCGAAAGTATTCGTGGTGTTGGCATAGATCAAGATTAGGATTTGTCACTCCGAGTGTCGGAGAGGTATCTCTGGGCCCTCTCGGTAACACACATCACAATAAGCCTTGCAAGCAAAAGACTAATGAGTTAGTCACGAGATGATGTGTTACGGAACGAGTAAAGAGACTTGCCGGTAACGAGATTGAACTAGGTATAGAGATACCGACGATCGAACCTCGGGCAAGTAACATACCGATGACAAAAGGAACAACGTATGTTGTTATGCGGTTTTGACCGATAAAAGATCTTCGTAGAATATGTAGGAGCCAATATGAACATCCAGGTTCCGCTATTGGTTATTGACCGGAGATGAATCTCGGTCATGTCTACATAGTTCTCTAACCCGTAGGGTCCGCACGCTTAACGTTTGATGACGACCGGTATTATGAGTTTATGAGTTTTGATGTACCGAAGGTAGTTCGTAGTCCCGGATGAGATCACGGACATGACGAGGAGTCTCGGAATGTCCGAGACATAAAGATTGATATATTGGACGACTATATTCGGACACCGGAAGTGTTCCGGAAAAGTTTCGGATTTAACGGGATTGCCGGAGGGGGTTACCGGAACCCCCTACGAGGGGGGATGGTCCATAGTAGGCCTTAAGGGAAAGAGAGAGGCAGCCCATAGGGCTGGCCGGCGCCCCACCTAGGGTTCCTAGTTGGACTAGGATTGGGGGGGGGCGCCACCTCTCCTTTTTCCTTTCCCTCTCTTCCTTCTTTTGGTGATTCCTACTAGGAATAGGATTGCAATCCTATTCCTAGTAGGATTGCAACCCTAGCCGCACCAAACAAGGGCCGGCCGGCCTCCACCCTTGCTCCTTTATATACGGGGGCAGGGGGGCACCCAAAGACACACAAGTTGAATTGTTTTAGCCGTGTGCGGTGCCCCCCTCCACAGAAACACACCTCGGTCATACCGTCGCGGAGCTTAGGCGAAGCCCTGCGCCGGTGAATACATCATATCCGTCACCACGCCGTCGTGCTGACGAAACTCTCCCGTGAAGCTCAACTGGATCAAGAGCTCGTGGGACGTCATCAAGCTGAACGTGTGCTGAACGCGGAGGTGCCGTACGTTCGGTGCTTGATCGGTTGGATCGTGAAGAAGTTCGACAACATCAACCGCGTCACTTGACGCTTCCGCTCCCGGTCTACGAGGGTACGTAGACACACTCTCCCCTCTCGTTGCTATGCATCTAGTAGATAGATCTTGCGTGATCGTAGGAAAATTTTAAAAATACTACGTTCCCCAACAGTGGCATCATGAGCCAGGTCTATGCGTAGATGATATGCACGAGTAGAACACAATGAGTTGTGGGCGATACTAGTCATACTGCTTACCAGCATGTCATACTTTGCTTCGGCGGTATTGTGAGATGAAGCGGCCCGGACCGACATTACGCGTACGCTTACGCGAGACTGGTTTCACCGTTACGAGCACTCATTGCTTAAAGGTGACTGGCGGGTGTCTGTCTCTCTCACTTTAGCTGAATCAAGTGTGGCTACGCCCGGTCCTTGTGAAGGTTAAAACAGCACATACTTGACGAAACATCGTTGTGGTTTTGTATGCGTAGGTAAGAACGGTTCTTGCTAAGCCCATAGCAGCCACGTAAAACTTGCAACAACAAAGTAGTGGACGTCTAACTTGTTTTTGCAGGGCATGTTGTGATGTGATATGGTCAAGACATGATGAGTTATACGGTTTTGTATGAGATGATCATGTTTTGTAAAGTTATCGGCAACTGGCAGGAGCCATATGGTTGTCGCTTTATTGTATGAAATGCAATCGCCATGTAATTGCTTTACTTTATCACTAAACGGTAGCGATAGTCGTAGAAGCAATAGTTGGCGAGACGACAACGATGCTACGATGGAGATCAAGGTGTCACGCCGGTGACGAAGGTGATCATAACGGTGCTTTGAAGATGGAGATCAAAAGCACAAGATGATGATGGCCATATCATGTCACATATTTTGATTGCATCTGATGTTTATCTTATTATGCTTCTTATTTTGCTTAGAACGACGGTAGCATTATAAGATGATCCCTTACTAAATTTCAAGGTATAAGTGTTCTCCCTGAGTATGCACCGTTGCGAAAGTTCGTCGTGCCGAGACACCACGTGATGATCGGGTGTGATAAGCTCTACGTTCAAATACAACGGGTGTAAGCCAGTTTTGCACACGCAGAATACTCGGGTTAAACTTGACGAGCCTAGCATATGCAGATATGGCCTCGGAACACTGGAGACCGAAAGGTCGAGCGTGAATCATATAGTAGATATGATCAACATAAGATGTTCACCATTGAAACTACTCCATCTCACGTGATGATCGGACATGGTTTAGTTGATTTGGATCACGTGATCATTTAGATGACCGGAGGGATGTCTATCTAAGTGGGAGTTCTTTAATTAGTATGATTAAATTGAACTTTAATTTATCATGAACTTAGTCCTGATAGTTATTGCATATCTATGTTATTGTAGATCAATGGCCCGTGCTACCGTTCCTTTAAATTTTAATGCATTCCTAGAGAAAGCTAAGTTGAAAGATGATGGTAGCAATTACACTGACTGGGTCCGTAACCTGAGGATTATCCTCATTGCTGCACAGAAGAATTATGTCCTTGAAGCACCGCTAGGTGACAAGCCCCCTCCCGCTGATGTGGACGCTTTGAACGTCTAGCAATCGCGGTCTGATGACTACACGATAGTTCAGTGTGCCATGCTTTACGGCTTAGAACCGGGACTTCAACGACGTTTTGAACGTCATGGACCATATGAGATGTTCCAGGAGTTGAAGTTATTATTTCAAGCAAATGCCCGAATTGAGAAATATAAGATTTCCAATAAGTTCTACAGCTGCAAGATGGAGGAGAATAGTTCTATCAGTGAACACTTGCTCACAATGTATGGGCACTACAATCATATGACTCAACTTGGTTGCAAGGTTGATGAGGATAGTGTTATTGATAGAGTTCTTCAATCACTGCCACCAAGCTATAAAGGCTTTGTGATGAACTATAATATGCAAGGGATGCAAAAGACAATTCTCGAGCTCTTCGCCATGCTCAAAGCTGCGGAGGTAGAAATCAAGAAGGAGCATCAAGTGTTGATGGTTAACAAGACCACTAGTTTCAAGAAAAAGGGCAAAGGAAAGAAGGGGAACTTCAAAAAGAATAGCAAGACAGTTGCTACTTCCACGAAGAAACCCAAATCTGGAGCCAAGCCTGAAACTGAGTGCTTCTACTGCAAGGGGACTGGACACTGGAAGCGGAACTGCCCCAAGTATTTGGCGGATAAGAAGGATGGCAAGGTGAACAAAGGTATATGTGATATACATGTAATTGATGTGTACCTTACTAATGCTCGTAGTAGTACCTGGGTATTTGATACCGGTTCGGTTGCTAATATTTGTAACTCGAAACAGGGACTACGGATTAAACGAAGATTAGCTAAGGACGAGGTGACGATGCGCGTGGGAAACGGTTCCAAAGTCGATGTGATCGCCGTCGGCACGCTACCTCTACGTCTACCTTCGGGATTAGTTTTAGACCTAAATAATTGTTATTTGGTGCCAGCGTTGAGCATGAACATTATATCTGGATCTTGTTTGTTGCGAAACAGTTATTCATTTAAATCAGAGAATAATGGTTGTTCTATTTCAATGAATAATATCTTTTATGGTCATGCACCCTTAAAGAGTGGTCTATTCTTATTGGATCTCGATTGTAGTGATACACATATTCATAATATTGAAACCAAAAGATGCAAGGTTAATAATGATAGTGCAACTTATTTGTGGCACTGCCGTTTAGGTCATATTGGTGTAAAACGCATGAAGAAACTCCATAATGATGGACTTTTGGAATCACTTGATTATGAATCACTTGGTGCTTGAGAACCATGCCTCATGGGCAAGATGACTAAAACTCCGTTCTCCGGAACTATGGAGCGAGCAACAGATTTGTTGGAAATCATACATACTGATGTATGTGGACCAATGAGTGTTGAAGCACGCGGCGGGTATCGTTATTTTCTGACCTTCACTGATGATTTGAGCAGATATGGGTATATCTACTTAATGAAACACAAGTCTGAAACATTTGAAAAGTTCAAAGAATTTCAGAGTGAAGTAGAGAATCATCGTAACAAGAAAATAAAGTTTCTAAGATCTGATCGTGGAGGAGAATATTTGAGTTACGAGTTTGGTCTTCATTTGAAACAATGTGGAATAGTTTCACAACTCACGCCACCTGGAACACCACAGCGTAATAGTCTATCCGAACGTCGTAACCGTACTTTATTAGATATGGTACGATCTATGATGTCTCTTACCGATTTACCACTATCGTTTTGGGGTTATGCTTTAGAGACAGCTGCATTCACGTTAAATAGGGCACCATCTAAATCCGTTGATACGACACCTTATGAACTATGGTTTGGCAAGAAACCAAAGTTGTCGTTTCTTAAAGTTTGGGGCTGGGATGCTTATGTGAAAAAGCTTCAACCTGATAAGCTCGAACCCAAGTCGGAGAAATGTGTCTTCATAGGATACCCAAAAGAGACTGTTGGGTACACCTTCTATCACAGATCCGAAGGCAAGATATTCGTTGCTAAGAATGGATCCTTTCTAGAGAAAGAGTTTCTCTCGAAAGAAGTGAGTGGGAGGAAATTAGAACTTGATGAGGTAATTGTACCTTCTCCCGGATTGGAAAGTAGTACATCACAGAAAATTGTTCCAGTGATTCCTACACCAATCAGTGAGGAAGTTAATGATAATGATCATGAAACTTTGGATCAAGTTTCTGCTGAACGTCGTAGATCAACCAGAGTACGTTCCGCACCAGAGTGGTACGGCAACCCAGTTCTGGAAATCATGTTACTAGACCATGATGAACCTACGAACTATGAGGAAGCGATGATGAGCACAGATTCCGCAAAATGGCTTGAAGCCATGAAATTTGAGATGGGATCCATGTATGAGAACAAAGTGTGGACTTTGGTTGACTTACCCGATGATCGGCAGGCCATCGAAAATAAATGGATCTTCAAGAGGAAGACCGACGCAGACGGTAATGTTACTGTTTACAAAGCTCGACTTGTTGCGAAAGGTTTTCGACAAGTTCAAGGAGTTGACTACGATGAGACTTTCTCACCTGTAGCGATGCTTAAGTCTGTCCGAATCATGTTAGCAATTGCCGCATTTTATGATTATGAAATCTGGCAAATGGATGTCAAAACTGCATTCCTGAATGGATATCTCAAAGAAGAGTTGTATATGATGCAACCAGAAGGTTTTATCGATCCAAAAGGTGCTAACAAAGTATGCAAGCTCCAGCGATCCATCTATGGACTGGTGCAAGCATCTCGGAGTTGGAATATACGCTTTGATGAGGTGATCAAAGCATATGGTTTTATACAGACTTTTGGAGAAGCCTGTATTTACAAGAAAGTGAGTGGGAGCTCTGTAGCATTTCTAATATTATATGTGGATGACATATTGTTGATTGGAAATGATATAGAATTTCTGGATAGCATAAAAGGATACTTGAATAAGAGTTTTTCAATGAAAGACCTCGGTGAAGATGCTTATATATTAGGCATCAAGATCTATAGAGATAGATCAAGACGCTTAATTGGACTTTCACAAAGCACATACCTTGATAAGATTTTGAAGAAGTTCAAAATGGATCAGTCAAAGAAAGGGTTCTTGCTTGTATTACAAGGTGTGAAGTTGAGTAAGACTCAATGCCCGACCACTGCAGAAGATAGAGAGAAAATGAAAGTCATTCCCTATGCCTCAGCCATAGGATCTATCATGTATGCAATGCTGTGTACCAGACCTGATGTGTGCCTTGCTATAAGTCTAGCAGGGAGGTACCAAAGTAATCCAGGAGTGGATCACTGGACAGCGGTCAAAAACATCCTAAAGTATCTGAAAAGAACAAAGGATATGTTTCTCATGTATGGAGGTGACAAAGAGCTCGTCGTAAACGGTTACGTCGATTCTAGCTTTGACACTGATCCGGATGACTCAAAGTCACAAACCGGATATGTATTTTTATTGAACGGTGGAGCTGTCAGTTGGTGCAGTTCCAAGCAGAGCGTCGTGGCGGGATCTACGTGTGAAGCGGAATACATAGCTGCTTCAGAAGCAGCAAATGAAGGAGTCTAGATGAAGGAGTTCATATCAGATCTAGGTGTAATACCTAGTGCATCGGGTCCAATGAAAATCTTTTGTGACAACACTGGAGCCATAGCCTTGGCGAAGGAATCCAGGTTTCACAAGAGAACAAAGCACATCAAAAGACGCTTCAATTCCATCCGCGATCTAGTCAAGGAGGGAGACATAGAGATTTGCAAAATACATACGGATCTGAATGTTGCAGACCCGTTGACTAAGCCTCTTCCACGGGCAAAACATGATCAGCACCAAGACTCCATGGGTGTCAGGATCATCACTTTATAATCTAGATTATTGACTCTAGTTCAAGTGGGAGACTGAAGGAAATATGCCCTAGAGGCAATAATAAAGATGTTATTTGTATTTCCTTATATCATGATAAATGTCTTTTATTCATGCTAGAATTGTATTAACCGGAAACTTAGTACATGTGTGGATACATAGACAAAATAGTATGTCCCTAGTATGCCTCTACTAGACTAGCTCATTGATCAAAGATGGTTATGTTTCCTAGCCATAGACATGAGTTGTCATTTGATCAACGGGATCACATCATTAGGAGAATGATGTGATGGACAAGACCCATCCGTTAGCATAGCACTATGATCGTTTAGTTTTACTGCTATTGCTTTCTTCATGACTTATACATGTTCCTATGACTATGAGATTATGCAACTCCCGAATACCGTAGGAACTCCTTGTGTGCTATCAAACGTCACAACGTAACTGGGTGATCATAAAGATGCTCTACAGGTGTCTCCGAAAGTATTCGTGGTGTTGGCATAGATCAAGATTAGGATTTGTCACTCCGAGTGTCGGAGAGGTATCTCTGGGCCCTCTCGGTAACACACATCACAATAAGCCTTGCAAGCAAAAGACTAATGAGTTAGTCATGAGATGATGTGTTACGGAACGAGTAAAGAGACTTGCCGGTAACGAGATTGAACTAGGTATAGAGATACCGACGATCGAACCTCGGGCAAGTAACATACCGATGACAAAAGGAACAACGTATGTTGTTATGCGGTTTTGACCGATAAAAGATCTTCGTAGAATATGTAGGAGCCAATATGAACATCCAGGTTCCGCTATTGGTTATTGACCAGAGATGAATCTCGGTCATGTCTACATAGTTCTCGAACCCGTAGGGTCCGCACGCTTAACGTTTGATGACGACCGGTATTATGAGTTTATGAGTTTTGATGTACCGAAGGTAGTTCGTAGTCCCGGATGAGATCACGGACATGACGAGGAGTCTCGGAATGTCCGAGACATAAAGATTGATATATTGGACGACTATATTCGGACACCGGAAGTGTTCCGGAAAAGTTTCGGATTTAACGGGATTGCCGGAGGGGGTTACCGGAACCCCCTACGAGGGGGGATGGTCCATAGTGGGCCTTAAGGGAAAGAGAGAGGCAGCCCATAGGGCTGGCCGGCGCCCCACCTAGGGTTCCTAGTTGGACTAGGATTGGGGGGGGGGGCGCCACCTCTCCTTTTTCCTTTCCCTCTCTTCCTTCTTTTGGTGATTCCTACTAGGAATAGGATTGCAATCCTATTCCTAGTAGGATTGCAACCCTAGCCGCACCAAACAAGGGCCGGCCGGCCTCCCCCCTTGCTCCTTTATATACGGGGGCAGGGGGGCACCCAAAGACACACAAGTTGAATTGTTTTAGCCGTGTGCGGTGCACCCTCCACAGAAACACACCTCGGTCATACCGTCGCGGAGCTTAGGCGAAGCCCTGCGCCGGTGAATACATCATATCCGTCACCACGCCATCGTGCTGACGAAACTCTCCCGTGAAGCTCAACTGGATCAAGAGCTCGTGGGACGTCATCAAGCTGAACGTGTGCTGAACGCGGAGGTGCCGTACGTTCGGTGCTTGATCGGTTGGATCGTGAAGAAGTTCGACAACATCAACCGCGTCACTTGACGCTTCCGCTCCCGGTCTACGAGGGTACGTAGACACACTCTCCCCTCTCGTTGCTATGCATCTAGTAGATAGATCTTGCATGATCGTAGGAAAATTTTAAAAATACTACGTTCCCCAACACTATATTTTAGGGGTATGGGTTTGTGCTTACTCTATGTCATTACTTTTTGTGCAAATCCCGTATTGTCATCAATCCAACAAAAAGGGGGAGATTGTAAGGGCATATTTAGCCCGATGGTGTTTTGGTGATTGATGACAATGCTTTTGCGGACTAATCATGTGTTCTAAGCTCTTTCAGATATATCTCACCTAGGCACAAGACGATTATATGCCCCTCGGAATCTATGGAAGACGGTGTTTCCATTTGCTTATTTTTCGGTGGATCTGAGTAATAGGAAAGCCGTACTATTAAGAGGGGATCCGCTTTGGTAAGGTTTGGGTGGAATCAACACGTACACTTCCTTATTGCACCCACCATACCTTCCCGCCTCAATGGAGTACTACATTCCCTCTTCTCTGGTTTTCCTGGCCCCAGCGGTAGTACCGCGGGCCTCAGCGGTAGTACCGCCTGAGTGCCTTAAGCGGTAGTACCGCTCCACTAAGCGGTAGTACCGCTTGTTGCACTCTGCGGCAGTACCGCTGCTGCTCCATTTTACTACTGCCTCGACTCGAGAGCGCTTTTTCTCGTGTCGGGTTTTGCGGCACTAGGAGCGGTAGTAGTGGCGGTAGTACCGCTCCCCAGCGGTAGTACCGCCCTGCGACCGCGGTAGTACCGCTCTGGGTCCCAGCCCCCTGGCGCGGTAGTACCGCTGAGGGGAAACGGTAGTACCGCTTGATAAGTGGTAGTACCGCTCACTCAAGCGGTAGTACCGCTCTCTACGGGGCTGAGTGAGGGGGTAACGGTTGGATTGTTCCCCCCACTCTATAAAGGCATCTTCTTCTTCATTGTTGACCCACCTCTTCCCCCAAATACTCCATTGTTGCTCCAAGCTCCATTTTCGCCTGATCTTTCTCCCTAGCCAATCGAACTTGTTGATTTGCTCGGGATTGCTTGAGAAGGCATCGATCTACACTTCCACCAAGAGATATTTGATTCCCCCACTAATCCCTAGCGGATCTTGTTACTCTTGGGTGTTTGAGCACCCTAGACGGTTGAGGTCACCTCGAAGCCATATTCCATTGTGGTGAAGCTTCGTGGTGTCGTTGGGAGCCTCCAATTCGGTTGTGGAGATAGCCCCAACCTTGTTTGTAAAGGTTCGGTTGCCGCCTTCAAGGGCACCACTAGTGGAATCACGGCACCTTGCATTGTGTGAGGGCGTGAGGAGAATACGGTGGCCCTAGTGGCTTCTTGGGGAGCATTGTGCCTCCACACCGCTCCAACGGAGACGTACTTCCCCTCAAAGGGAAGGAACTTCGGCAACACATCCTCGTCTTCACCGGTTCCACTTGTGGTTATTTCTTACCTTTACTTGTGCAAGCTTTACTTGTTTATCCTATATAGCTTGCTTGTGAGGTTGTTATCTTTACTTCCAATAAGTTGTCATCTTAGTAGCATATCTAGACAACTTAATTTGACGCTTAATTTAAAGTGGTTAAGAAAAGCTAAAAATTGTTAGTTGCCTATTCACCCCCCCCTCTAGTCAACCATATCGATCCTTTCACCAGACTCATCAAGCAGATTTGCTTTCAACAATGAAAAATCTCATCCCGCAACAAAAATCCACCACCGATTAACACTCATACACAACACAACTGAAAATACAAAACAGTAACATGATATCGATGAATCTGAAGGGCATGATGTATCGGCTCAGACTACTTTGAAGGTCTTCAAGGCGGATGAAAACCCGCCTTTAAGACGAGCGAACCTTGTTTTTCCTCATCGCCGTTGATCCCTTCCGATTAACACTAGCGGAGAAAAGACAACTTAAACAGGAGAGAAGCATAGACCAAAAAGACTTGTAGATCCTTGAGATCTGCTTTGGCTCAGACTACATTTAAGGTCTGCGAGGCGGTCGTGAGCCAGCCGTTAAGACAAGCGAACCTTGTTTTTCCTCACCGCCGGCGCCGGGGATAGATCCCCATTGTTGTCAAAGAAATGGAAAGAGCAAAAGTCAACCACGAAAAAGAAAACGACAAACGATGGGAAGAACTGGACATAGTCATCGCCCTATGCTCGTTCATCATCAAGAGTTCGCCGTCAAGACCCGGCTACACCACGCCGCTCCACTTCAGGAACCCTCCAGCCTGCACATGCTCCAGAAAAATATGCACCCATGAGAGTAAAGGACACCTTGCACCGTCATCGTCTAATCTCGGAGACCAAGATCTAGGTTCTGGGCGGGAAGACAGCGGTTGCAGCAACAATGCCTCCAACAAGAAAACTACACAAATATGCCATCATCTAGTGGTGGAGCGTCGGCGGGACAATTCCGGGCCTTTGTCCCCCCTTCCTGGAAGAATTTTTACCAAATATGCTTATTTATCTGCTAATCACTCTACTAATTAACCGTTCGGCTCTCTGGTCGCCTGTGCCGCCCCAAGACCGATGCTCCAGAACACTTCCAGATATTCTGGGTTATTGCCGTGTGTTTCTTTGTTCTTGCTCTTTTTATTTTTTGCGTTGCATCATGTCATCATGCCATCATGTCATTAATCTTTGCATCTCAACCAAATAAACTATGTGGATTTTCGATCCATTTAAACCGAGGGAACTCACATGGTGATTTCTCTTTATAACATATCCTCCTAATATTTGTGGAGCTATTTTGAAATATTCCATTGTGTTGGAATCACCAAAACACACTTGCAAAATTCCCCATATTCTTTTCTACATCAAGTTTCTACTACCAAACCTTGCCAACAATTCTTATCTCTTTTGTCGAGGCTCCTACAAAAACCTCAACATTTTTGTACCTCCCATACACCCACTTCCATGTGTAACCCATTTGGATTTATTCAAATGAATTTGAATTTATATATTTCAATCATGCCTCTTTTCTATTTTTCTTGGAACCAGCGCATTTTGCGAGTCCGGAAAAATTATCTTCGTGTCCAAATTCCATATCTAACCCTTCATTTCTTCTATTTTCTTCTTGCTATTATTCTGTAATTGGAAAAGAAGATTAAAGTGAGGGAGAGAGAGAGCCCAGCCGCAGCCAGGCCCAGCCGGCCACTACGACTCCCTAGGCCCAACTCCCGCGGCCTCCCCAGTGAAGGAAATATGCCCTGGAGGCAATAATAAAGATGTTATTTGTATTTCCTTATATCATGATAAATGTCTTTTATTCATGCTAGAATTGTATTAAACCGGAAACTTAGTACATGTGTGAATACATAGACAAAACAGTATGTCCCTAGTATGCCTCTACTAGACTAGCTCATTGATCAAAGATGGCTATGTTTCCTAGCCATAGACATGAGTTGTCATTTGATCAACGGGATCACATCATTAGGAGAATGATGTGATGGACTAGACCCATCCGTTAGCTTAGCACTATGATCGTTTAGTTTTACTGCTATTGCTTTCTTCATGACTTATACATGTTCTTATGACTATGAGATTATGCAACTCCCGAATACTGTAGGAACACCTTGTGTGCTATCCAACATCACAACGTAACTGGGTGATCATAAAGATGATCTACAGGTGTCTCCGAAAGTATTCGTGGTGTTGGCATAGATCAAGAATAGGATTTGCCACTCCGAGTGTCGGAGAGGTATCTCTGGGCCCTCTCGGTAATGCACATCATAATAAGCCTTGCAAGAAAATGACTAATGAGTTAGTCACGAGATGATGTATTACGGAACGAGTAAAGAGACTTGCCGGTAACGAGATTGAACTAGGTATAGAGATACCGACGATCGAATCTCGGGCAAGTAACATACCGATGACAAAAGGAACAACGTATGTTGTTATGCGGTTTGACCGATAAAGATCTTCGTAGAATATGTAGGAACCAATATGAGCATCCAGGTTCCGCTATTGGTTATTGACCGGAGATGAGTCTCGGTCATGTCTACATAGTTCTCGAACCCGTAGGGTCCGCACGCTTAATGTTTGATGACGATCGGTATTATGAGTTTATGAGTTTTGATGTACCAAAGGTAGTTCGGAGTCCCGGATGATATCACGGACATGACGAGGAGTCTTGGAATGTCCGAGACATAAAGATTGATATATTGGACGACTATATTCAGACACCGGAAGTGTTCCGGAAAAGTTTTGGATTTAACCGGATTGCCAGAGGGGGTTACCGGAACCCCCCACGAGGGGGTATGGTCCATAGTGACCTTTGAGGAAAGAAGAGAGGCAGCCCATAGAGACTGGCCGGCGCCCCACCAGGGAATCCTAGTTGGACTAGGATTGGGGGCGCCACCTCTCCCTCTCCTTCCTTCCCCACTTCTCCTTCTTGGTGGACTCCTACTAGGAATAGGATTGCAATCCTATTCCTAGTAGGATTGCCTCTCCTTACGCGCCATAGAGGGCTGGCCGGCCCCTCCCCTTGCTCCTTTATATATGGGGGCAGGGGGCACCCTAGGACACACAAGTTGATTAGTTGATCTCTCCCAACCGTGTGCGGTGCCCCCCTCCACAGAAACACACCTCGGTTATACCGTTGCAATGCTTAGGCGAAGCCCTGTGCCGGTAACTTCATCATATCCGTCACCACACCGTCGTGCTGACGAAACTCTCATGTGAAGCTCAACTGGATCAAGAGCTCGTGGGACGTCATCAAGCTGAACGTGTGCTGAACGCGGAGGTGTCGTACATTCGGTGCTTGATCGGTTGGATCGCAAAGAAGTTCGACTACATCAACCGCGTCACTTGATGCTTACGCTTCCGGTCTACGAGGGTACGTAGACACACTCTCCCCCTCGTTGCCATGCATCTAGTAGATAGATCTTGCGTGATCGTAGGAAAATTTTGAAAATACTACGTTTCCCAACAGTGGCATCATGAGCCAGGTCTATGCGTAGATGATATGCACGAGTAGAACACAATGAGTTGTGGGCGATACTAGTCATACTGCTTACCAGCATGTCATACTTTGCTTCGGCGGTATTGTGAGATGAAGCGGCCCGGACCGACATTACGCGTACGCTTACGCGAGACTGGTTTCACCGTTATGAGCACTCGTTGCTTAAAGGTGATTGGCGGGTGTCTGTCTCTCACTTTAGCTGAATCGAGTGTGGCTACGCCCGGTCCTTGTGAAGGTTAAAACACCACATACTTGACGAAACATCGTTATGGTTTTTGTATGTGTAGGTAAGAACGGTTCTTGCTAAGCCCGTAGCAGCCACGTAAAACTTGCAGCAACAAAGTAGAGGACGTCTAACTTTTTTTTGCAGGGCATGTTGTGATGTGATATGGTGAAGACATGATGAGATATACGGTTTTCTATGAGATGATCATGTTTTGTAATGTTATCGGCAACTGGCAGGAGCCATATGGTTGTCGCTTTATTGTATGAAATGCAATCGCCATGTAATTGCTTTACTGTATCACTAATCGGTAGCGATAGTCGTAGAAGCAATACTTGGCGAGACGACAACGATGCTACGATGGAGATCAAAGTGTTGCGCCGGTGACGAAGGTGATCTTGACGGTGCTTTGGAGATGGAGATCAAAAGCACAAGATGTTGATGGCCATATCATGTCACATATTTTGATTGCATGAGATGTTTATCTTATTATGCTTCTTATTTTGCTTAGTACGGCGGTAGCATTATAAGATGATCCCTTACAAAATTTCAAGGTATAAGTGTTCTCCCTGATATGCACCGTTGCGAAAATTCGTCGTGCAGAGAAAACACGTGATGATTGGGTGTGATAAGCTCTACGTTCAAATACAACGGGTGTAAGCCAGTTTTGCACACGCAGAATACTCGGGTTAAACTTGACGAGCCTAGCATATGCAGATATGGCCTCGGAACACTGGAGACCGAAAGGTCGAGCGTGAATCATATAGTAGATATGATCAACATAAGATGTTCACCATTGAAACTACTCCATCCCACGTGATGATCGGACATGGTTTAGTTGATTTGGATCACGTTATCCTTTAGATGACCGGAGGGATGTCTATCTAAGTGGGAGTTCTTTAAGTAATATGATTAATTGAACTTTAATTTATCATGAACTTAGTCATGATAGTTTTTGCATATCTATGTTGTTGTAGATCAATGGCCCGTGCTACCGTTCCTTTGAATTTTAATGCATTCCTAGAGAAAGCTAAGTTGAAAGATGATGGTAGCAATTACACGGACTGGGTCCGTAACTTGAGGATTATCCTCATTGCTGCACAGAAGAATTATGTCCTTGAAGCACCGCTAGGTGACAAGCCCCCTCCCACTAATGTAGACGCTTTGAACGTCTGGCAGACGCGGTCTGATGGCTACACGATAGTTCAGTGTGCCATGCTTTACGGCTTAGAACCGGGACTTCAACGACGTTTTGAACGTCATGGACCATATGAGATGTTCCAGGAGTTGAAGTTAATATTTCAAGCAAATGCCCGGATTGAGAAATATGAGATTTCCAATTAGTTCTACAGCTGCAAGATGGAGGAGAATAGTCCTATCAGTGAACACTTGCTCAGAATGTCTGGGTACTACAATCATATGACTCAACTTGGTTGCAAAGTTGACGAGGATAGTGTTATTGATAGAGTTCTTCAATCACTGCCACCAAGCTATAAAGGCTTCGTGATGAACTATAATATGCAAGGGATGCAGAAGACAATTCCCGAGCTCTTCTCTATGCTCAAGCTGCGGAGGTAGAAATCAAAAAGGAGCATCAAGTGTTGATGGTTAACAAGACCACTAGTTTCAAGAAAAAGGGCAAGGGAAAGAAGGGGAACTTCAAGAAGAATAGCAAGACAGTTGCTACTCCCGCGAAGAAACCCAAGTCTGGAGCCAAGCCTGAAACTGAGTGCTTCTACTACAAAGGGACCGGACACTGGAAGCGGAACTACCCCAAGTATTTGGCGGATAAGAAGGATGGCAAGGTGAACAAAGGTATATGTGATATACATGTTATTGGTGTGTACCTTACTAATGCTCGTAGTAGTACCTGGGTATTTGATACCGGTTCGGTTGCTACTATATGTAACTCGAAACAGGGACTACGGATTAAACAAAGATTGGCTAAGGACGAGGTGACGATGCGCGTGGGAAATGGTTCCAAAGTTGATGTGATCGTCGTCGGCACGCTACCTCTACATCTACCTTCGGGATTAGTTTTAGACCTAAATAATTGTTATTTGGTGCCAGCGTTGAGCATGAACATTATATCTGGATCTTGTTTGTTGCGAGACGGTTATTCATTTAAATCAGAGAATAATGGTTGTTCTATTTTTATGAATAATATATTTTATGGTCATGCACCCTTGAAGAGTGGTCTATTCTTGTTGGATCTCGATTGTAGTGATACACATATTCATAATATTGAAGCCAAAAGATGCAAGGTTAATAATGATAGTGCAACTTATTTGTGGCACTGCTGTTTAGGTCATATTGGTGTAAAGCGCATGAAGAAACTCCATAGTGATGGACTTTTGGAATCACTGATGACTAAAACTCCGTTCTCCGGAACTGTGGAGCGAGCAACAGAGTTGTTGGAAATCATACATACTACCGTATGCAGACCAATGAGTGTTGAAGCTTGCGGCGGGTATCGTTATTTTCTGACCTTCACTGATGATTTGAGCAGATATGGGTATATCTACTTAATGAAGCACAAGTCTGAAACATTTGAAAAGTTCAAAGAATTTCAGAGTGAAGTAGAGAATCATCGTAACAAGAAAATAAAGTTTTTGCAATCTGATCATGGAGGAGAATATTTGAATTACGAGTTTGGTCTTCATTTGATACAATGTGGAATAGTTTCACAACTCATGCCACCCGGAACACCACAGCGTAATGGTGTGTCCGAACGTCATAACCGTACTTTATTGGATATGGTGCGATCTATGATGTCTCTTACCGATTTACCACTATCGTTTTGGGGTTATGCTTTAGAGACAGCTGCATTCACGTTAAATAGGGCACCATCTAAATCCGTTGAGACGACACCTTATGAACTATGGTTTGGCAAGAAACCAAAGTTGTCATTTCTTAAAGTTTGGGGCTGCGATGCTTATGTGAAAAAGCTTCAACCTGATAAGCTCGAACCCAAGTCAGAGAAATGTGTCTTCATAGGATACCCAAAAGAGACTGTTGGGTACACCTTCTATCACAGATCCGAAGGCAAGATATTCGTTGCTAAGAATGGATCCTTTCTAGAGAAGGAGTTTCTCACAAAAGAAGTGAGTGGGAGGAAAGTAGAACTTGATGAGGTAAGTGTACCTTCTCCTGAATTGGAAAGTAGTACATCACAGAAAATTGTTCCAGTGATTCCTACACCAATTAGTGAGGAAGCTAATGATGATGATCATGAAACTTCAGATCAAGTTTCTGTTGAACGTAGTAGATCAACCAGAGTACGTTCCGCACCAGAGTGGTACGGCAACCCAGTTCTGGAAGTCATGTTACTAGACCATGATGAACCTGCGAACTATGAGGAAGCGATGATGAGCCAAGATTCCGCAAAATGGCTTGAGGCCATGAAATCTGAGATGGGAGCCATGTATTAGAACAAAGTGTGGACTTTGGTTGACTTGCCCGATGATCGGCAAGCCATCGAAAATAAATGGATCTTCAAGAGGAAGACCGACGCAGACGGTAATGTTACTGTTTACAAAGCTCGACTTGTTACGAAAGGGTTTTGACAAGTTCAAGGAGTTGACTACGATGAGACTTTCTTACCTGTAGCGATGCTTAAGTCTGTCCGAATCATGTTAGCAATTGCCGCATTTTATGATTATGAAATATGGCAAATGGATGTCAAAACTGCATTCCTGAATGGATATCTCAAAGAAGAGTTGTATATGATGCAACCAGAAGGTTTTGTTGATCCAAAAGGTGCTAACAAAGTATGCAAGCTCCAGCGATCCATCTATGGACTGGTGCAAGCATCTCGGAGTTGGAATATGCGCTTTGATGAGGTGATCAAAGCATATGGTTTTATACAGACTTTTGGAGAAGCCTGTATTTACAAGAAAGTGAGTGGGAGCTCTGTAGCATTTCTGATATTATATGTGGATGACATATTGTTGATTGGAAATGATATAGAATTTCTGGATAGCATAAAAGGATACTTGAATAAGAGTTTTTCAATGAAAGACCTCGGTGAACCTGCTTATATATTAGGCATCAAGATCTATAGAGATAGATCAAGACGCTTAATTGGGCTTTCACAAAGCACATACCTTGATAAAGTTTTGAAGAAGTTCAAAATGGATCAGTCAAAGAAAGGGTTCTTGCCTGTGTTACAAGGTGTGAAGTTGAGTAAGACTCATTGCCCGACCACTGCAGAAGATAGAGAGAAAATGAAAGTCATTCCCTATGCCTCACCCATAGGATCTATCATGTATGCAATGATGTGTACCATACCTGATGTGTGCCTTGCTATAAGTCTAGCAGGGAGGTACCAAAGTAATCCAGGAGTGGATCACTGGACAGCGGTCAAGAACATCCTGAAATACCTTAAAAAGACAAAGGATATGTTTCTCGTGTATGCAGGTGACAAAGAGCTCATCGTAACCGGATATATATTTTTATTAAATGGTGGAGCTGTCAGTTGGTGCAGTTCCAAGCAGAGCGTCGTGGCGGGATCTACGTGTGAAGCGGAATACATAGCTGCTTCGGAAGCAGCAAATGAAGGAGTCTGAATGAAGGAGTTCATATCCGATCTAGGTGTAATACCTAGTGCATCGGGTCCAATGAAAATCTTTTGTGACAACACTGGAGCAATAGCCTTGGCGAAGGAATCCAGGTTTCACAAGTGAACAAAGCACAACAAAAGACGCTTCAATTCCATCCGCGATCTAGTCAAGGAGGGAGACATAGAGATTTGCAAGATACATACGGATCTGAATGTTGCAGACCCGTTGACTAAACCTCTTCCGCGGGCAAAACATGATCAGCAACAGGACTCCATGGGTGTTAGGATCATTACTTTGTAATCTAGATTATTGACTCTAGTTCAAGTGGGAGACTGAAGGAAATATGCCCTAGAGGCAATAATAAAGATGTTATTTGTATTTCCTTATATCATGATAAATGTCTTTTATTCATGTTAGAATTGTATTAAACCGGAAACTTAGTACATGTGTGAATACATAGACAAAACAGTATGTCCCTAGTATGCCTCTACTAGACTAGCTCAATGATCAAAGATGGCAATGTTTCCTAGCCATAGACATGAGTTGTCATTTGATCAACGGGATCACATCATTAGGAGAATGATGTGATGGACTAGACCCATCCGTTAGCTTAGCACTATGATCGTTTAGTTTTACTGCTATTGCTTTCTTCATGACTTATACATGTTCCTATGGCTATGAGATTATGCAACTCCCGAATATCGTAGGAACACCTTGTGTGCTATCAAATATCACAACGTAACTGGGTGATCATAAAGATGCTCTACAGGTGTCTCCGAAAGTATTCGTGGTGTTGGCATAGATCATGAATAGGATTTGTCACTCCGAGTGTCGGAGAGGTATCTCTGGGCCCTCTCGGTAATGCACATCATAATAAGCCTTGCAAGCAAATGACTAATGAGTTAGTCACGAGATGATGTATTACGGAACAAGTAAAGAGACTTGTCGGTAACGAGATTGAACTAGGTATAGAGATACCGACGATCGAATCTCGGGCAAGTAACATACCGATGACAAAAGGAACAACGTATGTTGTCATGCGGTTTGACCGATAAAGATCTTCGTAGAATATGTAGGAACCAATATGAGCATCCAGGTTCTGCTATTGGTTATTGACCGGAGATGAGTCTCGTTCATGTCTACATAGTTCTCGAACCCGTAGAGTCCGCACGCTTAACGTTTGATGACGATCGGTATTATGAGTTTATGAGTTTTGATGTACAGAAGGTAGTTCGGAGTCCCGGATGATATCACGGACATGACGAGGAGTCTCGGAATGTCCGAGACATAAAGATGGATATATTGGATGACTATATTCGGACACTGGAAGTGTTCCGGAAAAGTTTCGGATTTAACTGGATTGCCGGAGGGGGTTACCGGAACCCCCCACGAGGGGGTACTGTCCATAGTGGGCTTTGAGGAAAGAAGAGAGGCAGCCCATAGAGACTGGCCGGCGCCCCACCAGGGAATCCTAGTTGGACTAGGATTGGGGGGCGCCACCTCTCCCTCTCCTTCCTTCCCCACTTCTCCTTCTTGGTGGACTCATACTAGGAATAGGATTGCAATCCTATTCCTAGTAGGATTGCCTCTCCTGGCGCGCCATAGAGGGCTGGCCGGCCCCTCCCCTCGCTCCTTTATATACGGGGGCAGGGGGCACCCTAGGACACACAAGTTCATCAGTTGATCTCTCCCAACCGTGTGCGGTGCCCCCTCCACAGAAACACACCTCGGTTATACCGTTGCAGTGCTTAGGCGAAGCCCTGCGCCGGTAACTTCATCATATCCGTCACCACATCGTCGTGCTGACGAAACTCTCCCGTGAAGCTCAACTGGATCAAGAGCTCGTGGGACGTCATCAAGCTGAACGTGTGCTGAACGCGGAGGTGCCGTATGTTCGGTGCTTGATCGGTTGGATCGCGAAGAAGTTCGACTACATAAACCGCGTCACTTGACGCTTCCGCTTCTGGTCTACGAGGGTATGTAGACACACTCTCCCCCTCGTTGCTATGCATCTAGTAGATAGTCCTTGTGTGATCGTAGGAAAATTTTGAAAATACTACGTTTCCCAACACCTAGGCCCACCTAAAACCTAACCCTAGCCCGACTCCCCTGCTCGACCCGTCCTCCCTGTCGAGTGAGCCCCTCAGCGCCCCACCTATCTCATCTCCCTCTCGATCCTCCCCGCGCCGCCATCTCTCCATCTCGACTCCCTACCATGGCCGCGTGTTGCCCTCTCCTCCGAGCGCCGCCCGGCTCCCCCGTCCTCGCCTCTGCACCTTTCGTCGGCGAACCGTCCGCCAAGAGCTTCCTCGCGCCCCTCTTCTCCTTACTGACGCCGCTGCTGGCGCCCCAAGCGTCGCGCTGTAAGGGCATCTCTTGCCTGAGGTTTTGGTAATGATGACAATCCTTGTGTGGACTAATCGTGTCTCAATATTACTCAGGTTGATAACATGTGGCACAAGACGGTTAGGCCTTCCCTCTTTAAGGAAAAGATCGAAGACGGAGGTTCCGATGCCTTTTTGTTTCTTTTGGTCATAGGAAATCCATACTATTAAGAGGGAACCCACATCGGAAGGTAATGGGTGAATCAAGTCACGTACACAGATACTTTGCACCCACTATATTGCCTCCGTTCGTGGAGAGAGAGATCCCTTTCCATTCCTCCTTTTTGTGTAGACTCATCCACAGCGGTAGTACCACCCTAGTTGGCGGTTGTATCGGTGGCCGGTAGTTCTGGTCAAACCACCGCCCCAAGTACCGCTCAGGGGTGATACCTTCTGCACTGGGTGCGGTGGTAGACCGGTGGTGGCCCGGAAGTACCGGTGTTCTTCTCGCAATACCGGTACTACCGGTGTTCCGAGCGGTAGTACCGCTCTGACTGCCACCACGCAGAAACTATCTGCCTGGCGGTAGTTCCGGCCCAACCACCGTCCCAACTACCGCCCCTGCTTGAAACCTTCTGGTTTCCAAGCGGTAGTTGACCGGAGGTGGGGCGGTAGTTCCGGTTTTCTCCGAAAGACCGGTACTACCAGGTGAGCCACCGGAAGTACCGCCTTAGTGGCAAGGGCGCAGGTTCCTTCACTCACCGGTACTACCGGTTGGGCTAGCGGAACTACCGGTCCTATGTAAATCTGCACATAACGGTTGGATTGGTGGAGACCCTATTTAAGGAGCCCCTTCTCCCACCTCCACCTTATCTCTTACCTCTCTCTCTCTCCACCATTAATGCCATTGAAGCTTTCTTCCCGATCTCTCTCCCTAGCCAACCAAACTTGTTGATTTGCTAGGGTTTGAAGGAGGAGACCTAGATCTACACTTCCACCAAAGGAAACTTGATTCCCCCATACTTTCTTGTGTGGATTTTGTTACTCTTGGGTGTTTGAGCACTCTAGACGGAAGAGGTCACTTCGGAGACACAATCCATTGTGGTGAAGCTCCGGGGTTTCGTTGGGAGCCTCCAATTAAGTTGTGGAGAGAGCCCCAACCTTGTTTGTGAAGGTTTGGTTGCTGCCTTCAAGGGCACCACTAGTGGATTCATGGCACCTTGCATTGTGTGAGGGCGTGAGGAGAATACGGTGGCCCTAGTGGCTTCTTGGGGAGCATTGTGCCTCCACACCGCTCCAACGGAGACGTACTTTCCCTCAAAGGGAAGGAACTTCGATATCACATCCTCGTCTTCACCGTCTCCACTTGTGGTTATTTCTTACCTTTACTTGTGCAAGCATTACTTGTTTATCTCCTATAGTGTGCTTGTGAAGTTGTTACCTTTACTTTCGGTTAGTTGTCATCTTAGTAGCTTATCTAGACAACTTACTTTGACGCTTAATTTAAAGTGGTTAAGAAAAGCTAAAAATTGTTAGTTGCCTATTCACCCCCCCCCCTCTAGTCAACCATATCGACCCTTTCAATTGGTATCAGAGCCTCGTCTCTTTTTAAGGACTTTACCGCCCAAAGAGTATGGGTGACAACGTAGTCGAGACGGAGGATCATTTCGGTGGAACTCCGTCCTTGCCTACGTCAGATGGGGGAGCCTCGGTCTCTCGTGAGGAGTTCAATATGGCCTTGACCACATTGAAAGAGTCACTAGCGAGCGAGGTCAAAGGCATGTTTAAAGATTTGCTTGAGGGGCTTAAATTATCCACCGCACCGTTGGAAGTGGTTCGTCCCGCAACCAACGTGTCCGAGGCTAATCCCGACAAGGGAGAAGCTAGTAGTGAACAAGCCCATGTTACTAAGAATGGGAGTGGGATCTTTGCCCAATCCGCTCCTCCTACTCACTATGGAGGACCCGTTCCCACACCGTATTTAAATTCCGTTGGGCCTCCTCCCAAATTTATCAAAAAATCTGATTATGCTACTTGGGTGTTTCGTTTCAAACGTCATATAAATCATTGTTCTACTAATCTTTGGAGAATCATTGAGCAAGGTTTTTATCCGCGTGATCCCGACAACATGACTCCAAGAGAAACTGCGGATCATCAATTCAACGAGTCTGCTCTTTGCATTCTTCAAGATGCCATCCCTCCTAAAGACATTGCACATCTTCGACCCTCTACTGTGGCCAAGGAAGCTTGGGAACATGTTGGCACTATGTACAAGGGAAGCACTAGCATTCAACGCTCTAACTATGAAGTTGTGCAAGATGATGCCGATGAGTTTGCTATGATCGAAGAAGAAGATCCTCGTGAACTTTATCGGAGATTAACCACCCTTGCGGTCTCTCTTCGAGATCATGGCAGTAAGGACACGGATGACAACTGGATCAAGCGCAAGTTCCTCAAGGCCATGATGCCCTATCATAAGGCCATGTCCTCTGTCATTCGTCAAAGACCGGATTTCCACCACTTGTCATCTCATGAAGTGTTGGATGAGTTCGTTGCCATGAGGATCTTGGACATGACCGCCGACAATGCGGTCTTAAGAGCTCAACGATCAAAGAAGCCAAATCTTGCCCTGAAGGCCAAGGCTTGTGTGGAAGAAGAGGAGGTGGAAGATGATGATGAGTGTAGCCCCGAGGACACCAAATATGCCTATCGTGAGCACATGGCTCTTGCTCAAGGCAATTCTGGGGCAAGAAGAACATAAGACCCAACTTCAACAGGAACAACTCAAGTGGAAACAAGGGCAAGCAACGAGTAAGGACATGCTTCAACTGTGGCAATGTAAGCCACTTCGTTGCAGATTGCCCATATGAGAAGAGAGAAGACTTTGGAGGCAAGCTTATCCGGAAGGACAAGTCAAAGTCATATCCCAACAAGAACAACTTCAACAAGAAGACTCCTCCTAAAGGGTTGGTGGCCCAAGAAGAATATGTTGAGGATGATGATAATGATGAAGATGATGAGATGGTCACCATGGCCACAATTTCAATTGCTACTACTCCGCACTCATCTCTCTTCGACTCACCAAATGAGAACATCACCGCCAAGTGTCTCATGGCCAAGGCCACCAACAAGGTAACCCCAAACATCAATACTACTATCTCTTCTAATCCTTCATTGACGAATTGTATTGATGAGAGTGAGGGTGCTAAGGAGGGAGAGAATGAATTTGAGTTGTTCATGAAAAATCTCAAGGGCAAACCCAAGAAGCATTTTGTTGCTCTCTTGGAACAACTCGGTGAGGCCAACGACATGATCGAGGCTCACGAGGAAACCATTACTAAAATGGAAGGACATAGTCGAGACTATGCCGATGAGATATCGGATCTCTCTAACGCCCTAGAGGAAGAGCGTGGTCTTCGTTTGGCTCTTGAGGAGTCACACAACGATGGTCATGCCAAATTAAAGAAAGATCTTGATCATGCTTTAGTTGTCTCTCATGTGCTTAATTCCGAGAAGGCAAAACTTGAGGTTGACCATGAGAAACTCAAAGAAGAGTTTGCCATACTTGACAAGGCTCACAAGGCCTTGAAAGGTATGCATGCTACTCTCAAGGAGTCTCATGATCAACTCCAAGTTTCGCTAACTAAAGAAAAGGCTATCTTTCCTTGCATGGTATTAATTGATAATGCAAATCCTACTAACCCGTGTTGCGAGCATGTGCATCTTGTTGAAGAGAATGCCGAGTTGAAGAAGAAACTTGAGAAAGGCCTTGTGACATGCATACAAGGTGAGAAGAACCTCAACAACCTTTTGAGCAATCAAAAGGAGGTTGTGGCAAAGGAAGGAATTGGGTTTGTTCCTAAGCCCAAGAAGAAGAAGAATGACAAGACCAAGCAACCACCCCCTCTCCGACAATCTTTTGTGAAAGAAGGAGAGGGCACATCAAACAAGAAGAAAATGGTGAAAAGTGGTCGTGTCAAGAAAAACTCCACCATACCATCAAACATGGCCGGCGACTTTAATCCTTCATATGTTTTATGTCGTGCTAGTGATGGTCATGTGTTTGCTAAATTTGTTGGTTCTTCTTATGAGTACATTGAATGGTCCATTTGGGTTCCTAAGACCCTTGTTACTAACTGATACGTCCAAAACGTATCTATAATTTCTGCTTGCTCCATGCCTCTTTTGTGTGATATTGCTATGATATTTATGCACTTCCATACACTTTTGATCATATTTGGACTAACCTATTAACTCAGTGCACCACAGTGCCAGTTCCTGTTTTCTGCTGTTTTTCTATTTCAGGTTTCCCCCATATTAAAAGTGCCCTAAAAATTCCGGGAAAAATACAGGAAAAATCAGCGTATCGGGAGCTTCCAGAAAAACCAAAGCAGGGCCAGAGGGGAGCCTGGGGTGGCCCAGGCGGCCACCCGGCGCGGCCCCACCCCTGGCCGCGCCAGGGGGCGCTTGGGCCCCACCTCCGCCTCTGGTGACCCCCTTTTGCATATATATTGCTCGCGTCCCGAAACCCTCGAGGACGGAACCCTTTTTTATGATCTTGCCTCTGTTCCGCCACCGCCGCGCTTCCAAGATCGGGAGCACCAGGAGAACTCTTCCCGGCACCCTGCCGGAGGGGAGAACCACCACCGGGAGCTTCTCCACCACCATGGACGCTTCCCGGATGAGTTGTGAGTAGTCCCCCTTGGACCATGGGTCCATGACCAGTAGCTATGTGATGTTCTCCTCCCCTCTTTGTTCTTCATGGATTAGACCTCGTGAGCTGCCCTACATGATCGAGGCACATATGTAATCTTTATGTTGTTGCTCTGCTGAGTTTGCTGGGATCCGATGGATTATGAGATTATGTTCAGATTGTGTGTGAGTAATATATTTTATTCACCTCTTTTATATTTATGTTCTTGAGTAATTCTTGCATGTTCTCCGTTGCTATTTATTGCTTTGGCCGAGTAGTAGGTAGTAACTCCAAGAGGGAACGTTATGCTTGATTGTGGGTTCATGCCCCTCGATGACTAGTTTGAGTGACAGAAACATGAGTCTAGGGGATGTGTTGTTGCCACAAGGGGGAAAACAACGGTGCTTGTACTTGCGGGTGCAAGGATTGTTTACTTTACACAAAGTTCTTTTAATGCAATTGTCTGTTGCTTTGAGTTTACACTTTGGGTGGGACTCGCAACTTAATACCAGCGAGATGTTCTGGATAGATATCTCAAGGTGGATGATTAGTAGTAGATGCAGATGGATTTCGGTCTACTTGCCTTGGCGTACCGCTCATGCTTTTGAGCCTCTACCTTTCTTTACAGCATAGTTAGCATTGGTTTGCCCACATAATCCTGTCAATTGCCCAGCTGTAATTTGTTTACCTCGCTTAGCTGTTTTATCGTCTTTTGGGAGAGAGACATCACTAGTGAACATCATGGGACCCCGGTCCATATTACCATCACTGATCACACCCGCTATTTACTTCCTGTTCTTATTTCCTAGTTGCAGTCATACCTATCACTATTACCTCTTGCGTTTGATCCTTTGTAAACAGCAAGGCCGGAGGGATTGACAACCTCTCTGTACTCGTTGGGAGAAAAGTTATTTGTATCTGTGTGCAGGTCCTGTCAACCGCTAAGTTGGCGCAGTTAGCGTTGAGACCTACTTGTTGGCCCTCGGAGTCTCACGGGATTCGATCCTTGGTATCTTGCCAAGGGAAACTTTCCGTTACGCTACATCTCAAACCTTCCACTTGGGGTAACCAACGAGGGGCGAGAAGCCATCAAGCAAAGTTTCTGGCGCCGTTGCCGGGGACTCCACTCTTCAAGATAGGGGAGTTGCACGCTATCTTTTATCTTTGCTTTTTAGTCTTGTTAGTTTACCTTTCAGTTTTTGCTTTAGTGTTCCTTTACCAAAAATCACAAAAATAGTTATCTTGCTTGCTGCTGCTATGGGTTCCACCGAGAACACCAAGTTGTGTGACTTCACTAGTCATAACAACGATGACTTTATCTGCATGCCTATTACTACACCTGCCACTTCAGCACCTTCTTATGAAATTAAACCTGCTTTACTGAACCTAGTTATGAAAGATCAATTCTCCGGTGCTGGAGATGATGCTGCTTTGCATTTAAATAATTTTGTTGAGCTCTGTGATATGCAAAAGTACACAGAAATAGATGGTGATATTGTTAAGCTTAAGCCTTTTCCTTTCTCCTTGAGAGGAGGAGCTAAAATCTGGTTTCAATCCTTGCCTAGGAATAGCATAGATTCTTGGGACAAGTGCAAGAATGCCTTTATCGGGAAGTACTATCCCCCTGCTAAAATTATCCAACTAAGGAGTAACATAATGAATTTTAAACAATTGGATAATGAACACGTTGCCCAAGCTTGGGAACGCATGAAATCTCTTGTCAAGAACTACCCTACTCATGGTTTGACTACTTGGATGGTTATCCAAACTTTTTATGCAGGCTTGAACTTTACCTCGCGGAACTTGTTGGATTCGGCCGCGGGAGGAACCTTTATGTCAACTACACTTGGTGTTGCCAATAGGCTTCTCGATGAGATGATGACCAACTATTCCCAATGGCACACCGAACGCGCTCCAACAGGTAGGAAGGTAAACTCTGTCGAGGAGATTTCCTCCCAAAATGAAAAAGTTGACTTGATCATGTCTCTACTTTCCAAGCAATCTTCTATTGATCCTCATGATGTTCCTTTAAATTCTTTGATTGCTCAAGATCAAGTAGATGTGAACTTTATCTCTAGAAACAATTTCAATAACAATGCTTATCCTAGCACCAAGAACTCCACCCAAAGAGATAGAGACATGCCTAGTTATGATAAACTTCTAGAAATAGAGAAGGCCACTAAGAACTACATGCACACCCAATATGAACAAAACAAGACCTTCTCGAGGCAATTAGATGAGCATACTGCTATCTTGCAAGACATTGGTAGACAACTGGAGAGCCTAAATATTGAGATTTCTAACCTCCAGACTAGGCTCACCATCACTGAGACACAAGTTTCCAATATGTCCCACACACAAGCCACTTTGATAAACCAAATGGCAGCTAAACCCGAAGTGGTTGCACCCCTAAAGGAGGAAGAAGATAGAATTAAGGGCCTTCCTACCCACCACACTGTTGCTACTATCCAAGTTGTTGAGGATATCCAAACTCTTAGCACCCAATGCACTCCTAGTCCCATTGGACCTATTAATGGTGATGCTATGACCTCAACCGTAAAAGAAGAAACTCCTATGACCATAGAAGCTACCAAACAAGTGAGCCTAAAGGACACCACTACCACTTTACTTGATAGTAGTGACCTTGATTTTGATAATTGCACCCTTTCTGGAGTTATTGTTTTTCTTCACAAGATGTCTAGAGATCCCCACACTAGCACGCTTAATCTTGCCTTCACGGAGCATATCACTAATGCTCTCATCAAAGCTCAGGAGGAGAAGCTTAGGGTAGAAGCCTCCATACCTAGAAAGCTAGAAGATGGTTGGGATCCTATGATTAAAATTAAGTTGAATAACTTCTCTTGCTATGCTTTATGTGATGTTGGAGCTAGTACCTCCGTTATGCCCAAAAGAATGTATGATATGCTTAAATTGAAATCTTTTGATCCTTGTTCTTTTGGTGTTCGTCTTGTTGATTCTTCTGTAAAGAAACCTTTGGGGAGGATCGAAGATGTTCTTATCGTTGTCAATGACAATTATGTTCACATTGATTTTACTATTATGGATATTGAATGTGAACCTTCATGTCCAATTATTTTGGGACGTCCTTTTCTTCGCACCGTTGGTGCTATCATTGACATGAAAGAGGGGAATATAAAATTCCAATTCTCTCTCAAGAAAGGAATGGAACACTTCCCTAGAAAGAATATTAAGTTGCCTTTTGAGTCCGTTACACGGGCTAGCTATTCTTTTACTCTTGATAAAACTTGATCCTCTCTTTTTGCATTATGCCTAGCTTAAACGCATAAAAGAAAGCGCTTTTGGGAGGCAGCCCACAACGAATTAGGATTTATTTTTTGCTTTGGTTGTGTCTTGATGTTTGTTACTACAGTAGCATCATCATTGTATCTTTTCTTTTCAGCTTTGTGCCAAGTTTAGCCTCCGATTGCAAGAAAGATCAAAAGTTGTGGCGTGCAGTCTAGAAAACAGATTCTGTCCTTGGACAGACAAATTCGTATAAAATCACCAGATCATCCTTTTGATCTGAATTTTTTTGACAGCGTGCTCTATACAATTGGCTTTCGGGCGTCTGTTCTGAGTTTTTTGATTTGAGTTGCAGAAGTGCCCCAAAAAAATTATTTACTACCTGCTGGTCTGTTTTTCACAGATTCTGTCCTGTTTTGCCTTTTCTTTGTTTTGCAAACCTTGAGCTTGCTTTTTCTTTGCAAAAACCTTTTGGCAATCTTGAGAAACAGTAGCTCTTCAAGATTATCTTTATTTCCAGCAAGGAAAAATTATTTTATTATGGGTACTAACCTCGCTAATCATATTATGATGAGTTATGTATGAAGGGAGTTTTCAAGTGTGCGAGGGAAGATGATAAAAAGATTCAGGAGGGTCAAATGCTCAAGCTTGGGGATGCCCCCGTGCACCCCCAAGAAATATTCAAGAAGACTCAAGCGTCTAAGCTTGGGGATGCCCCCGTGCATCCCCTTCTCCATCAATAATTATCAGTTCGTCTTTCGTTCCACTATATTTTAATCACTTCATGCGTTATGTGCTATGCTTGGAGCGTCTTGCTTTTAGTTTCCTTTTTAGTTTTCTTTAGCTTTGCTTGCTGTTCATAACGAGTTAGAACCCAGCTTTCTTTGTGTGGGAGAGAAACACGCTCCACTTCAACCTAGAACACAACATAGGATTTTCATGCTTATCTTTGCTGTGTGTGTTCTTTGTCTTTCCATAGCTACTGTCATGTTTAGCTCTTAGTTTTCATGCTTTTCTTTTTAAAGGGCTTTTGTTTAGTTGGTTGTTGAACTCTCTTGAGTTTTCACGTTTATCTTGTTAAGAGAGTTTGTCTGCTGCATTGAGTTGTGTGTCTTAACTTAAAGTAGGTAGTTGAGGTTGCTATTTAATTTTAGTAGTAACTTGCAATAGTTTTGAGGTGTTGCCATGAGTAATGTCTGAACTTTTGGTGTCAAGAGCTTTAGCCTATTAGTGATAGATGTCGTATTTTGGGCAATCCGTGTTTATTTTCGAAAACCTACAAAATAGTTGAGAACTTTAGCTACTAAATGGATCACGAATCTTTGGAGGGATCGAATATTAGAGTACACTCACGTACCATGGGTCGAGGATGCGCAAGGGTAACCAAACCCCCATACACACCTCCTAGGGGTACCTGTCTCTTTGTGAACCTCCTAATTAGATTGAGAGTTACCGATAATAAGTGCATGAGTTCTTCGGACTAATGTGAGTATTCGAAGGTTGACACTTCCACCTAACCATAATTTTCTAGCCTCTTCGGTACCGTGCATTGCCCTTTCTCACCTCGAGAGTTGGCGCATACTTCGTCGGTGCATCCAAATCCTTGGCACGATACGCTCTGTCATCATAAGCCTCATTATATCCTTCCTCAAAACAGCCACCATACCTACCTATTAAGGCATTTACATAGCCTTTCCGAGATACATTGCCATGCAACATCCATCTTCTCATGACTTGATCTTCATGTCATACATGCTTTTTGCTTGATCGATGAGCCGCATGCTAGTTGGGCCTTGCCCTAATCATTGCTACATGACGCGCTAGTATCATTGCATATCCTGCTACACTGGCAGAGGCATACATTTGCATACATCATGATAGTTTCATTTTCTTTATGTTGAGAACTCTTGTAAAGTGTGAAAGATCTTCTATACTTCTTGTAATACATAGAGTGTTGCCCCTAAAGTGAGGGAAATATCCCAAAGAGGACAAATCAAAAGATCCCAAAGAGGACAAAATCAAAAGATCCCAAAGAGGACAAATGAGAGATAAATAGAAAGAGCCATTGAGGCCACAAAAAAATAAAAAATATAGAAAAAAGAGAAAAAGAAATAAAAAGAGAGAAGGGGGCACACTACTATTTCTTTTGAGAGATCCACACTCGTACTCCATCTTATACCTTGTACTCCATAGAGATTATCATTCATGCATATAGCTATGTGGGGACCTTTACACTATAGAACTTGGCTTGTATATTCCAATGATGAGCCTCCTCAAAAGAGCTCTAGGTCTTCTTGAGCAAGCAAGTTGGATGCACCCCCACTAGTTCCATTGGAGAGCTTACCTTAGCTCATATGTGCATCCGTTGCATGGCAATCCCTACTCCTCACATCATATCTATCATTTGGCTTTCTCTCGCCGATGATTGTCCTCATTGATGTGAGCCCTTCATACCTTTTTTATCTTCCTCCTCTATCATTTTTCTCTCTTTGCCATCCTAAGTGTCGACTTTCTTGCTTACGCTCATCCATTGCATGAGTGCTCAAAATATCGAAAGGGAGTGGATCATTTTGACTTGTACCTGGCTGACGGTATGGGGATGAGTCAAGATAAGATTCCAAAGAAGACCAAGTGTGAAACTTTAGTAGATTAAGTTCTCAACAATACAAAAACTATGTTTTACTCTCTCATATATCCCTATCCCCTTTCTTGCACGCAAACACCATTTGGAGACATTCGAGTCACGGACAGCGAGAGCTCTTGCACCTTTATGTTCTTATGTTACTTGTTACAATGCTAATATAGACTCTTGCTTGTTATGACTTGAATTGGATTACATGCCTTGATTACTTTACTTAAAATTTCTTATATGGTTGATAGCATGTCACCACAGAAATTATGCTTGTTATCATTTACCTACTCGAGGACGAGCAGGAATTAAGCTTGGGGATGTTGATACGTCCAAAACGTATCTATAATTTCTGCTTGCTCCATACCTCTTTTGTGTGATATTGCTATGATATTTATGCACTTCCATACACTTTTGATCATATTTGGACTAACCTATTAACTCAGTGCACCACAGTGCCAGTTCCCGTTTTCTGCTGTTTTTCTATTTCAGGTTTCCCCCATATTAAAAGTGCCCTAAAAATTCCTGGAAAAATACAAGAAAAATCAGCGTATCGGGAGCTTCCAGAAAAACCAAAGCAGGGCCAGAGGGGAGCCTGGGGTGGCCCAGGCGGCCACCCGGCGCGGCCCCACCCCTGGCCGCGCCAGGGGGGCACCTGGGGCCCCACCTCCGCCTCTGCTGACCCCCTTTTGCATATATATTGCTCGCGTCCCGAAACCCTCGAGGACGGAACCCTTTTTTACGATCTCGCCTCTGTTCCGCCGCCGCCGCGCTTCCAAGATCGGGAGCACCAGGAGAACTCTTCCCGGCACCCTGCCGGAGGGGAGAACCACCACCGGGAGCTTCTCCACCACCATGGACGCTTCCCGGATGAGTTGTGAGTAGTCCCCCTTGGACCATGGGTCCATGACCAGTAGCTATGTGATGTTCTCCTCCCCTCTTTGTTCTTCATGGATTAGACCTCGTGAGCTGCCCTACATGATCGAGGCATATATGTAATCTTTATGTTGTTGCTCTGCTGAGTTTGCTGGGATCCGATGGATTATGAGATTATGTTCAGATTGTGTGTGAGTAATATATTTGATTCACCTCTTTTATATTTTTGTTCTTGAGTAATTCTTGCATGTTCTCCGTTGCTATTTATTGCTTTCACCGAGTAGTAGGTAGTAACTCCAAGAGGGAACGTTATGCTTGATTGTGGGTTCATGCCCCTCGATGACTAGTTTGAGTGACAGAAACATGAGTCTAGGGGATGTGCTGTTGCCACAAGGGGGAAAACAACGGTGCTTGTACTTGCGGGTGCAAGGATTGTTTACTTTACGCAAAGTTCTTTTAATGCAGTTGCCTATTTCTTTGAGTTTACACTTTGGGTGGGACTCGCAACTTAATACCAGCGAGATGTTCTGGATAGATATCTCAAGGTGGATGATTAGTAGTAGATGCAGATGGATTTCGGTCTACTTGCCTTGGCGTACCGCTCATGCTTATGAGCCTCTACCTTTCTTTACAGCATAGTTAGCATTGGTTTGCGCACATAATCCTGTCAATTGCCCAGCTGTAATTTGTTTACCTCGCTTAGCTGTTTTATCATCTTTTGGGAGAGAGACATCACTAGTGAACATCATGGGACCCCGGTCCATATTACCATCACTGATCACACCCGCTATTTACTTCCTGTTCTTATTTCCTAGTTGCAGTCATACCTATCACTATTACCTCTTGTGTTTGATCCTTTGTAAACAGCAAGGCCGGAGGGATTGACAACCTCTCTGTACTCGTTGGGAGCAAAGTTATTTGTATCTGTGTGCAGGTCCTGTCAACCGCTAAGTTGGCGCAGTTAGCGTTGACACCTACTTGTTGGCCCTCGGAGTCTCACGGGATTCGATCCTTGGTATCTTGCCAAGGGAAACTTGTCGTTACGCTACATCTCAAACCTTCCACTTGGGGTAACCAACGAGGGGCGAGAAGCCATCACTAACCTCAAAGGACCCATTACCAAATGGGTACCTAAATCCAAGCATTAATCTCTTGTAGGAGTTTGTTTCCGGTGGGGAATCATGGTTGCTCGATAGCGGAGCCACAAATCATATGACCGGAAGCAAAGACTTGGTGGTGGACGTGCATCTAGGTTCATCTATGGCCACCAACGTCGAATGGGGTGATGCTTCATCTTCTAAGGTATTGGGGCTTGGCAAGGTTGTTGTCTCTCATGATATCACGATCGAGAAAGTCATGCTTGTTGAGTCCCTTGCATACAATTTACTTTCTGTTCACCAACTTGCACTCATGGGCTTTGCTACATTCTTTGATATTGATACTGTGGCCCTCTTGTGGAGCAAGACTCTTAAAGTAGCCTATGTTGGGCATGTCGAGAACGGCCTTTATGTGGTTAACTTCTCGAAGCAACCCACTAAGGTCGCGACATGCTTAATGGCTAAAGTTGATGTGGGATGGCTTTGGCATCGCCGTTTGGCCCACGTCAATATGAGATCTTTGCAAAGTCTTCTCAAGGGGGACCATGTCCGTGGACTAACAAATGTTCGCTTTGCCAAAGATCGTGCTTGCAGGGATTGCATTGAAGGAAAGTTACATGAGACGGCTCACCCTCCCACGACTATCATCTATTCAAAGAGACCCCTAGAGCTCCTTCACATGGACCTCTTTGGGCCTCCATCTTTTGATAGTCTTGGGGGTAGAAAGTACTGCTTGGTGATTGTGGATGATTACTCAAGATACACCTGGGTATACTTCTTCAAGAAGAAGAGTGAGACCCAACAAACCGTCATCAACTTTGCAAATGAAGCTCAACGACAACATGAAGCAAAGATTTTGATGATCAGAAGTGACAACGACACCGAGTTCAAGAACTACACCTTGGATGAGTTTCTCAGTGATGAGGGGATCAAACATCAATATGCAGCCCCATATACCCCTCAACAAAACGGTGTAGCGGAGAGAAAGAACCGAACTCTGATGGATGCGGCAAGAACCATGATGGAGGAATTCAAATCTCCATACAACTTTTGGGCAGAAGCCATCAACACCGCTTGCCATGCATCGAATCGGCTCTATCTCCGCAAAGGCTTGAACAAAACTCCATATGAGATTCTTACCGGTAACAAGCCCAATCTCAAGTACTTCCAGGTATTCGGGTGTAAGTGTTTCATTCTCAAGAAAGGTGTTCGCTTGTCTAAATTTGAATCTAGAGCTCACGAGGGCATATTTGTTGGTTATGCTACAAACTCTCATGCTTACTGTGTCCTCAACAAGTCCAATGGACTCATTGAGGAGACGAGTAACGTAGAGTTTGATGAAAATAACGACTCCCAAGTGGAGCAAAGTGGTACTTGTGATGTAGGTGATGAAATTCCTCCTCAAGCCATAAGAAGAATGGGTGTTGGATATATCCTACCCATGTTGGAAATATGCCCTAGAGGCAATAATAAAAGAGTTATTATTATATTTCCTTGTTCATGATAATCGTTTATTATCCATGCTATAATTGTATTGATTGGAAACTCATATACATGTGTGGATAAATAGACAAACATTGTGTCCCTAGTAAGCCTCTACAGGACTAGCTCGTTGATCAAAGATGACCGCGGTTTCCAGGTCATAGACATGAGTTGTCATTTGATAACGGGATCACATCATTAGGAGAATGATGTGATGGACGAGACCCAAACGTTAAACATAGCTTTTGATCGTATCAGTTATCGCTATAGTTTTCTGCATGTCAAGTATAAGTTCCTATGACCATGAGATCATGTAACTCACTGACACCGTAGGAGTGCTTTGTGTGTGCCAAACGTCGCAACGTAACTGGGTGACTATAAAGGTACTCTACAGGTATCTCCGAAGGTGTCTGTTGAGTTGACATGGATCGAGACTGGGATTTGTCACTC
>LR738715.1:765483993-765528855 GCA_902687465.1 Secale cereale
CCCCCTATATAAAGAGAGGCAGAGGGAGGGCAGCCACACACGTCCGTGCCTCGGTGCTGCCCTCCCTCTCCCACTACAATCTTCGTTTTCCCGCGGTGCTTGGCGAAGCCCTGCTGGAATCCTCCACCACCATCTCCACCACGCCGTCGTGCTGCCGGTGTCTCCATCAACCTCTCCTTCCCCCTTGCTGGATCAAGAAGGAGGAGACGTCCCCGAGCTGTACGTGTGAAGAACGCGGAGGCACCGTTGCTTCGGTGCTAGGATCTTCGGCGATCTGAATCGCGGCGAGTACGACTCCATCAACCGCGTTCTTGAACGCTTCCGCTTAGCGATCTACAAGGGTATGTGGATCCTACTCTCCCCTCGTAGATGCATCTCCTAGATTGATCTTGGTGAACGTAGGAAAATTTTTTGTTTCCCATGCAACGTTCCCCAACAACCCATTGAGGAACCCCTTGTGGCCGAAGGAGAAGGATAATGTTCCACTCAAGTGGAACCATCACCAACCCAAGACCCACACGCTTCCGAAGAACAAAGTGAAGGCCCTCAACCTGACGAACAAGGCCAAGTGCAAGATCAATCACAAGATGGTGGAGAGCCACCAAATGATACACAAGGCCAAGTTCTGTCCTCCGAGCAAGATCAAGGTCAAGAGGAAGCTCAAGATCAAGATCTAGCTCCTGACGACACTCAAGATGATCAACTCAGTGCTCCTCAGTTATCCCTTGAAGAGCAATTAGAGCGTCGTGCTGCAAAAGTTGCCTCCAGGCTTGCTTCCAGAGAACATCACATGGAGAACATTCTAGGAAGCATCAAAAGGGGGGTAAGCACTCGTAGACAATTAGCAAACTATTGTGCTCATCAAGCTTTTGTCTCCTGTGTGGAACCTCGGAAGGTTTATGAGGCGCTCGAAGATCCCAATTGGCTTAATGCCATGCATGAAGAACTCCATAACTTCGAGCGCAACAAGGTGTGGCATCTGGTGCCAAGGCCAAAGGAGAACCATAATGTCATTGGAACCAAGTGGATCTTTAAGAACAAGCAAGATGCTCATGGCATTGTCATCCGCAACAAGGAGCGTCTGGTGGCTCAAGGCTACCCCCAAGTCGAGGGTATCGACTACGGTGAAACCTTTGCCCCCGTTGCTTGTCTTGAATCCATTCGTTTGTTGCTTGCCTATGCTTCCCATCATAACTTTAAATTGCAACAAATGGATGTAAAAAGTGCATTTCTTAATGTTCCCATTAAAGAGTTGGTGTATGTTAAACAACCCCCGGGGTTTGAGGATCCTAAGTTCCCCAATCACGTGTACCAACTCGATAAGGCACTCTATGGCCTTAAACAAGCCCCACGTGCGTGGTATGAGCATCTTACCGAGTTGTTGCAAGATCGTGGGTTTGAAATTGGGAAAATCGACCCCACTCTTTTTACTAAGAAGGTCAAAGGGGAGTTGTTTGTATGCCAACTATATGTTGATGATATTATCTTTGGTTCTCCTAACAAAGCTTTCAATGATGAGTTCGCCGCACTCATGACCACACATTTTGAGATGTCTATGATGGGAGAGTTGAATTACTTCCTTGGGTTTGAGATCAAGCAAAGAAGAGAAGGGGTCTTCATCAAACAATCCAAGTACACTCAAGACATGCTCAAGAGGTTCAATGTAAGTGATGTCAAGCCGGCTACTACTCCAATGCCAACCAAGTGCCAACTTGACATTGATCCAAATGGTAAAGCAGTTGATCAAAAGGTATATCGCTCTATGATCGGTTCCTTGCTTTACCTTTGTGCATCTAGACCAGATATTATGTTGAGTGTGGGAATTTGTGCACGGTTTCAAGCCTCACCTAAGGAAAGTCACTTTGTGGCTATCAAGCGAATCTTTCGATATTTGGCTCATACCCCAAACTTTGGCTTATGGTACCCAAGAGGAGCAAACTTCAACCTTGTTGGTTTCCCTGATTCTGACTGGGCGGGAGACAAAGTGGATAGGAAGTCCACTTTTGGAGGGTGCCAATTTCTTGGTTTCTCTCTGGTTAGTTGGTCTTCCAGAAAGCAAAGTTGTGTGTCTCTCTCATCCACTGAAGCAGAGTATGTGGCTGCTGGAAGTTGTTGTGCTCAACTCTTATGGATGAGGCAAACTTTAAAGGATTACGGTGTCACTTGTGACAAAGTGCCTCTCTGGCGTGACAATGAAAGTGCCATCAAGATTTCTCTCAACCCGGTACACCACTTCAAGACGAAGCATATAGAGATTTGGTATCACTTCATCCGAGATCACATAAGGCAGGGAGAGATTGAGCTTCACTATGTCAACACTCATGACAACCTTGCAGACATCTTCACGAAGCCGTTGGATGAAGCAAGATTTCGCGAGTTAAGGCATGAGCTAAATATCATTGATTTGAGCAATGTGGCTTGAGCACGTGCACACCCCACCATACTCATCATATTGTCTAGTCTAGGTGTAGGCATGGAAATAGGGGGAGTGGTGTTCTCTCAATGAACTCATCCTCCCCCCATTATGCATAAATTAATATGCTTTTCACATTCGTCATTTGTGATGACACGTGTGTTTCAAAGACGAGTTTTGGTTATGGGCCCAAGGATAATTCTTCGCAGTGCCATGCCAATTGACTCTAACATTGGTGGCTCCGGCCACCGCCCTCCGGTTTGGTTGGATTCTGGCTTTCGTGTTTTTCTCGTACTACAGTGACTTGCTCCATCCTAAGCCATCTCATCCAAGCCATCTACTCCAAATGTACACAATCTTGTTATCATGGAGTGAGTGGGCACTCCCAGGTGGTACAACCGGTGGTTCAAGCGGTTCTACCGCTTGATCATCTGGTTACAGCCCAGCGGTTGTACCGGTCTAGAGCAGGCGGTTCTACCGCTTGTGCTCTGACCTGTGCCCCTGGCCGGTACTACCGGTGTTGATTAGCGGAACTACCGCCTGGCGCGGAAGTACCGCTCCAACCACCTGGTAGCATCCGGACCGGTACTACCGGTCCCCGGACCGGTACTACCGGTGCTGATCTGGGCGGATATATAAGGCACGGGCTGAAGAGGTTTTCCCCTTCACCCGTTCATTCTTTCGCCCTAGCCGCCGGTTGCTCCGCTCACTGCCCCGTAGCGCCCTCCGGCTCTACGGATCCGTCGGCCCTTCACCGGATCTGCTCCATGGAGGCCGCCTCTTCCTGGATCTCCTCCCATGGATACCAGTATTGCCCTACTTCTTCTTTTTGTTAGGGTTCTTCTTGAATCCTTCTTCTAGGGCAATGCGTGTATTCCCTCATTTTTGGCTAAATGTTTTGAGGGAGAGGTCCATATAGATTCCTATTCACTTTTGCGTAGTTAGTAATAGACATCGTGCATGTAGTTTTGAGATCGGGTAGTTCCACTCCTCTTGGTAGATCCGCTCTCAGCAGTACTACCGGTCACACGACCGGTACTACTGCCGGTCCGGAACTACCGGTGCTGATACCGGAACTACCGGTTGCTCTGAATTTATATGCATTGTTTCTATTCGCCTTACGTACTTGTGAATTATTCTTCTGCTCTTGTGTACATTCCTCTCATCTTTTCTGGGTTGCTATGTGTTCTCCATGTGCGTTTGCAGGTGGCTCTAGCTCTCGCCCTGGTCAGTTTGCCAAAAGGAAGGCCCGTAGGGGCAAGAGGCAAGCAGATGATGAAGATGTTCCCGAGGTTGTGATCCCCTCCAAAACAACTCGCCGGGAAAAGTCAGTGGCAGCCAAGCAGCGTGTAGCGCTTCCTATGTACAAATGGAAGCTTTCGGACTGGGAGAAGTTTCGGTTTCAAGACCCCTACACCGCACCACCTCCTCCACGTTGGAATAATCCTAACTTCCGCAATGAGATGCAGTTGAGGATTGTGGATGAAATCTTCGAGCACCACAAGAACAAGTTCACCCGTATGTGGTCCATTGACCTTGCAAAGTGGAGAAGCAGCCCCAATTACTTTGGAGAGGCTCTGGAGGTCTGTGAGGAGTTTGATTTGGTCAAGCTCATGGAGCTGCGATGTGACTTTGATGTGGAACTCATCCATCAGTTCTATGCTACTGTCCACTTCGGTAGTGACGATCAGCATCACCTTTCATTTATGTGCTGGGATGAGTTCTTCCGTGTTCCCTGGAGTGCCTTCTGCAATGCTCTGGGCTATGATGACACTGGCTTGGAAGGCCAAGGTGGTCTCCGTCCTCACGACCGAGCCAATCCCATGGACAAAGTGAAGCTAGCACCTTTGTATATCCCTGGTCATGGCATAATAGGTAAATCCAATGACCTTCTGCCAGTTTATGACATTCTTCACCGTGTGTTCCGGTGTGTGCTGCTGCCCAAAGTTGGGAACCAGGATGATATCTATGGTTATCTGGTGGATCTGCTTGTGGCAATGAAGACCAAGCGAGGCAAGGGCATCACTTTTGATGTGTCCAAATGGATGTGGGAGGAGATGTACAACTGTGTTTGGTACCGCAAGGTACCGATCTACGCTCCCTTTGTGATGCGCTTCCTTTACTCAGTTTGGGAAGTTCGGAGGCCTGGAGAGCCTCTTTCTTCTCCGGATAGGCTCACGGTGCATGAGGTCAAGGTGCTGAGACACAAGAAGCATAAATCTCCTAGATTGGCCGTGGGAAATGAGGAGGATGTCTTCGCCACCTCGGATGATGATGACTTTGAGTTAAAGGCTGGTGCCAAGCCCTCTTGGGTGGAGAAGCTTACTGCCAAGGTCAAGAAGACCTTCTGCCTGCAGGCCCACGTCCAGAAGAAGCTCTACAAGGCTCATGTGAATGAGAAGATGGCACGTCGCCGGCAGATTCAGTTGATGAAGCACCTCAATGTGCCTGATGTGAAGAGTGGCTCCGAGAAAAGCATCACTCCTAAGGATAAGTGGTGTCTGGCCAACTGCCAGTGGTCTGATGATGAGCCTACAACCTCCACTACTCGAGCGACTGTGGATGCAATGGAGACTGAGGCTGAGGCTGCTGAGGACGATGAGGACACAGAGGACTCTGGCGATGGTGACTCGGATGATTCTCTGGCGACTGGGGAGGAGCTATACTGAGCCCTGGGGCGTTAGTCTCGCTCTTTTCCTTTTTGGTGCTTGATGCCAAAGGGGGAGAGTTGAGTATTGCTAAAGGTCACGGGAGTTGCATGGGTGTTTCTTGGTGTTCTTTTTCTTCCCTGTGAACTTCCGTAGCATGGTGTAAGACATGTTATCTAAGTTTTCTATGCTCTGTCTTAGCTCTATGAATTTTGTTCCTGTGAACTTCAGTTGCATGGTGTAAGACATGTGCCCTTATCTTAGTTATCCATGCACTTACGTTTTTAAGCTCTATGCAATCATATGCTCTATTGTATATTTGTTTTGTTTTTGGTCGCTGGTTGGTTTATAAAACCTAGGGGGAGCATAGATCCTAGTGTGAGCACTTTTGCATTCCAAAAGCAAACTCTATTAAGTGCTCACACTCAGGGGGAGCTCTACCTTCATTCTATAGACCCCCGTGATTATCTCGTGGTTGTCATCATTCACCAAAAAGGGGGAGATTGTAAGGGCATCTCTTGCCTGAGGTTTTGGTGATGATGACAATCCTTGTGTGGACTAATCGTGTGTCAATATTACTCAGGTTGATAACATGTGGCACAAGACGGTTAGGCCTTCCCTCTTTAAGGAAAAGATCGAAGACGGAGGTTCCGATGCCTTTTTGTTTCTTTTGGTCATAGGAAATCCGTACTATTAAGAGGGAACCCACATCGGAAGGTAATGGGTGAATCAAGTCACGTACACAGATACTTTGCACCCACTATATTGCCTCCGTTCATGGAGAGAGAGGTCCCTTTTCATTCCTCCTTTTTGTGTAGACTCATCCACAGCGGTAGTACCGCCCTAGTTGGCGGTTGTATCGGTGGCCGGTAGTTCCGGTCAAACCACCGCCCCAAGTACCGCTCAGGGGTGATACCTTATGTACTGGGTGCGGTGGTAGACCTGTGGTGGCCCGGAAGTACCGGTGTTCTTCTCGCAATACCGGTACTACCGGTGTTCCGATCGGTAGTACCGCTCCGACTGCCACCACGCAGAAACTATCTGCCTGGCGGTAGTTCCGGCCCAACCACCGTCCCAACTACCGCCCCTGCTTGAAACCTTCTGGTTTCCAAGCGGTAGTTGACCAGAGGTGGGGCGATAGTTCCGGTTTTCTCCGGAAGACCGGTACTACCGGGTGAGCCACCGGAAGTACCGCCTTAGTGGCAAGGGCGCGGGTTCCTTCACTCACTGGTACTACCGGTTGGGCTACCGGAACTACCGGTCCTATGTAAATCTGCACATAACGGTTGGATTGGTGGAGACCCTATTTAAGGAGCCCCTTCTCCCACCTCCACCTTATCTCTTGCCTCTCTCTCTCCACCATTAATGCCATTGAAGCTTTCTTGACTGATCTCTCTCCCTAGCCAACCAAACTTGTTGATTTGCTAGGTTTTGAAGGAGGAGACCTAGATCTACACTTCCACCAAAGGAAACTTGATTCCCCCATACTTTCTTGTGTGGATTTTGTTACTCTTGGGTGTTTGAGCACTCTAGACGGAAGAGGTCACTTCGGAGCCACAATCCATTGTGGTGAAGCTCCGGGGTTTCGTTGGGAGCCTCCAATTAAGTTGTGGAGAGAGCCCCAACCTTGTTTGTGAAGGTTCGGTTGCCGCCTTCAAGGGCACCACTAGTGGATTCACGGCACCTTGCATTGTGTGAGGGCATGAGGAGAATACGGTGGCCCTAGTGGCTTCTTGGGGAGCATTGTGCCTCCACACCGCTCCAACGGAGACGTACTTCCCCTTAAAGGGAAGGAACTTCGATATCACATCCTCGTCTTCACCGTCTCCACTTGTGGTTATTTCTTACCTTTACTTGTGCAAGCATTACTTGTTTATCTCCTATAGTGTGCTCGTGAAGTTGTTACCTTTACTTTCGGTTAGTTGTCATCTTAGTAGCTTATCTAGACAACTTACTTTGACGCTTAATTTCAAGTGGTTAAGAAAAGCTAAAAATTGTTAGTTGCCTATTCACCCCCCCCCCTCTAGTCAACCATATCGATCCTTTCACGCGCTTCCTCCTCCCCGCTGCGGGCGACCAAGGCCGCCGGAGCAGCCCGGCGGACCAGGCTGCCTCGTCCCCCTCCATCCTCGTCATCGCGCCGCCGGCCCTCAAGCCCGCCGTCCATCGCCGCCAAGTCCTTCCCGCCGCCGCGTCAGACCTCGCCGATCTGCTCGAGCGCTTCAAGACCCCGCCGTCAAGCTCCACGTCGCTGCCTCTGCTTTGCTTCGAGCCCTCCTATGTGTCGTTCGCTCAGGCCGCCAGCAGGCTCAGCATGCCAAGGCTCGACCCTGGTGCTTCCTCGAGTTCCCTCCTGCCCTGACCCCATCCAGCCGGAGGTCTCCGTGCCTTCGTCCTGCTGCTGTCGCACAACATCTCCGCGGCCTTTTTTCCGTTTCGAGGCAAGCTCCATGCCAAATACTATCTCTGAGGTTTTTCATCAAGTACCCCTACGCACGGATATGCCAAGGTCGACTACGCCCGACGATGCGACAAGTTCATCTTCGAAACGAGAATGACTACATGACGAAGGGCCAAGTACCTCTACGACGACCCGAACATCTACAGAAAACGAGTACAACAACCGTCGCCGAGACCTGGAAGCGTCAAGTTCCACTACCGTCATGTGTACCGCTACCGTCGAGGACCGATAGCACCACTACTTCCCACTATGAACGTGAACGACTTCTTCCACTACCGCCGAACTAAAACCACCCTGAAACCCACGCTTCGAAGGTATACCGCCGAGACGATGACCCGTGGACGAATGCTTATCTGTGTATGAGATGTTTGCATGTATCCGATGTTTGCCGTGCATGAATTGTTACTTGCACGTTTCCCGATTCCATGTCTCCGACCTGTGGGAACCCGGTAACGGGAGCACCCCACCTATCTCTTGCATGACACGCTCACGCCACCCTTCATCTTTTGCACCGGTCTCTCAACGAGTTACCGGAACCGATATGTTGTCGTGGCATCATTTTCGGATTCGTCGCCGTGGCACCTTCTCTTTCCACCACGGCGACAAATGCTCCATATCATCTTCATGTCAACTTTTAACTAAAATTTGCATAAAACTTGAATATGTCATCCGCATCATGTTAACAACATTTAAATGTTTTAAATTGTTGTTTGCTTAAAATATGCCAATTTTGCACATGGGGAGTTTCCGGAATTGTTGCTTGTTGTTTCCGGCATCATTTAAATTGCTTAGATAGTGTAGTTGCTCATGCTTCACCTCTTGCCATGCTAAAACAATTAAACTTGTTGGGTTCATAACGAGATCAAACTAAATAATCGAATGTGGCGTTTCATCAATATGCAACTCGTTGCATATTGAGCTCCACTTAAATTGTAGTGTTGTTTGAGCACTTTGCCATGCCTTGCATATTTAAACCGAACATGCATCATACTTGGTTGTGCATCAGTATGCCATGTTTATGCTTGTGTGTTTACCGTGTTGTTTGCTTCTTTCCGGTATGCTTCTCTCGTTAGCTTCGGTTTCATTCTGGAGTTGTGAGGATTCGTTCGACTGCGTCTGTTTGTCTTCTTCATGGACTCGTTCTTCTTCTTTGCGGGATCCCAAGCAAGATGGCCATTCCCTGATATCACCTCTATCTTTTCCTTGCTAGTTGTCTCGCTCTATAGATATGCCTCGATGCCTATTCCTGTTTGTCAGCCTCCTATTGTTGCCATGAAACACTCTAACCGCCTTCCTAGCAAACATTTGTTTGGCTAAGTACGCTTTTGCTCAGCCCCTTGCTACCTCTTGAGCTTGCGTTGTATTCCCTCAAAGAGGAAAGGGAGATGCAGCACAGTAGCGTAAGTATTTCCCTCAGTTTCTGAGAACCAAGGTATCAATCCAGTAGGAGACCACGCGCCAGTCCCTCGCACCTACACAAACAAATAAGAACTTCGCAGCCAACGCGATAAGGGGTTGTCAATCCCTTTATGGTCACTTACGATAGTGAGATCTGATAGAGATGATAGATAATATTTTTGGTATTTTTTTAGTTTAATAAAACAGCAAATAAACAACGGAGATATAAATTGACGGGAAAGTAATATGATAAAGATAGACCCCGGGGCCATAGTTTTCTCTAGTGGCTTCTCTCATGACAGCGGTATTTTACGGCGGGTAAACAAATTACTGTCGAGCAATTGATAGAAAAGCGAATAATTATGAGACTATCTAGGCATGATCATTGTATATAGGCATCACGTCCGAGACAAGTAGACCGACTCCTGCCTGCATCTACTACTCTTACTCCACACATCGACCGCCATCCAGCATGCATCTAGTGTATTAAGTTCATACGAAAAGAGTAACGCCTTAAGAAAGACGACATGATGTAGAGGGATAAACTCAAGCAATATGATGAAAACCCCATCTTTTTATCCTCGATGGTAACAATACAATACGTGCCTTGCTGCCCCTACTGTCACTGGGAAAGGACACCGCAAGATTGAACCCAAAGCCAAGCACTTCTCCCATTGCAAGAACTATAGATCTAGTAGGCCAAACCAAACCAATAATTCGAAGAGACTTGCAAGCATATTATGAGAACACATAAAAAGTTCAGAGAAAAACCAAATATCTTTCATAGATGACCTTGATCATAAACTCACAATTTATCGGATCTCGACAAACACACCGCAAAAAGAGATTACATCGAATAGATCTCCTCGAAGACCGAGGAGAACTTTGTATTGAGATCCAGAGAGAGAGAAGAAGCCATCTAGATACTAGCTATGGACCCAAAGGTCTGTGGTAAACTACTCACAACTCATTGTGAGGGCGATGATGATGATGATGAAGGCCTTCGTGATGGATCCCCCTCCCGGAACAGGCTCCAAGATGGGATCTCCACGGGAACAGCAGCTACGGCGGTGGAATTAGGGTTTTCTCTCTGCGTATGGAGTTTCTGGGGTACGTAGGTATATATAGGAAGAAGAGGGGCACTGTTGGGGAACGTAGTATTTTACAAAAATTCCTGCGATCACGCAAGATCTATCTACCAGATGCATTGCAACGAGAGGGAAGAGTGTGTCTACGTACCCTCGTAGACCGGGAGCGGAAGCGTCAAGTGACGCGGTTGATGTAGTCGAACTTCTTCACGATTCAACCGATCAAGCACCGAACGTACGGCACCTCCGCGTTCAGCACACGTTCAGCTTGATGACGTCCCACGAGCTCTTGATCCAGTTGAGATTCACGGGAGAGTTTCGTCAGCACGACGGCGTGGTGACGGATATGATGTATTCACCGGCGCAGGGCTTCGCCTAAGCTTCGCGACGGTATGACCGAGGTGTGTTTCTGTGGAGGGGGGCATCGCACACGGCTGTAACAATTCAACTTGTGTGTCTTTGGGTGCCCCCCTGCCCCCGTATATAAAGGAGCAAGGGAGGAGGCCGGCCGGCCCTTGTTTGGTGCGGCTAGAGGTACAATCCTACTAGGAATAGGATTGCAATCCTATTCCTAGTAGGAATCACCAAAAGAAGGAAGAGAGGGAAAGGAAAAAGGGAGAGGTGGCGCCCCCCAATCCTAGTCCAACTAGGAACCCTAGGTGGGGCGCCGGCCAGCCCTATGGGCTGCCTCTCTCTTTCCCTTAAGGCCCACCATGGACCATCCCCCCTCGTAGGGGGTTCCGGTAACCCCCTCCGGCAATCCCGTTAAATCCGAAACTTTTCCGGAACACTTCCGGTGTCCGAATATAGTCGTCCAATATATCTATCTTTATGTCTCGGACATTCCGAGACTCCTCGTCATGTACGTGATCTCATCCGGGACTCCGAACTACCTTCGGTACATCAAAACTCATAAACTCATAATATCGATCGTCATCAAACGTTAAGCGTGCGGACCCTACGGGTTCGAGAACTATGTAGACATGACCGAGACTCATCTCCGGTCAATAACCAATAGCGGAACCTAGATGTTCATATTGGCTCCTACATATTCTACGAAGATCATTATCGGTCAAACCGCATAACAACATATATTGTTCCTTTTGTCATCGGTATGTTACTTGCCCGAGATTCGATCGTCGGTATCTCAATACCTAGTTCAATCTCGTTACCGGCAAGTCTCTTTACTCGTTCCGTAATACATCATCTCGTGACTAACTCATTAGTCATTTGCTTGCAAGGCTTATTATGATGTGCATTACCGAGAGGGCCCAGAGATACCTCTCCGACACTCGGAGTGACAAATCCTATTCTTGATCTATGCCAACACCACGAACACCTTCGGAGACACCTGTAGAGCATCTTTATAATCACCCAGTTACGTTGTGACGTTTGATAGCACACAAGGTGTTCCTCCGGTATTCGGGAGTTGCATAATCTCATAGTCATAGGAACATGTATAAGTCATGAAGAAAGCAAAAGCAGTAAAACTAAACGATCATAGTGCTAAGCTAACGGATGGGTCTTGTCCATCACATCATTCTCCTAATGATGTGATCCCGTTGATCAAATGACAACTCATGTCTATGGTTAGGAAACATAACCATCTTTGATCAATGAGCTAGTCTAGTAGAGGCATACTAGGGACACTCTGTTTTGTCTATGTATTCACACATGTACTAAGTTTCCGGTTAATACAATTCTAGCATGAATAATAAACATTTATCATGATATAAGGAAATATAAATAACAACTTTATTATTGCCTCTAGGGCATATTTCCTTCAGGCACCGGGGGCCACAGGGGCTGCCCTCGAGGCAGGGGGTGATGGCTTCTCGCCCCTCGTTGGTTACCCCAAGTGGAAGGTTTGAGATGCAGTGTAGCGGTAGTTTTCCCTTGGCAAAGATACCAAGGATCGATTTCCCCTGAGACTCCCAGTTTCAACAAGAAGGTGTCAACTGCTAACGGCGCCAGATATTAGCAATCAACGTGGACCTGCACACAGATACAAATAACTTTGCTCCCAACGAGTACAGAGAGGTTGTCAATCCCTCCGGCCATGTCGTTTACAAAGGATCAAACGCAAGTGATAATAGTGATAGGTTTTGCTGCAAATAGTAAATAAAAGTGGAAAGTAAATAGCGGATGTGATCGGTGATGGTAATACGGACCGGGGTCCCATGATGTTCACTAGTGATGTCTCTCTCCCAAAAGACGATAAAACAGCTATGTGAGGTAAACGAATTACAGCTGGGCAATTGACAGAATTATGTGCGCAAACCAATGCTAACTATGTTGCAAGAAAGGTAGAGGTTCAAAGCATGGGCGGTACGCCAAGGCAAGTAGACCGAAATCCATCTGCATCTACTACTAATCATCCACCTTGAGATATCTATCCAGAACATCTCGCTGGTATTAAGTTGCGAGTCCCACCCATAGTGTAAACTCAAAGCAACAGACAACTGCATTAAAAGAACTTTGCGTAAAGTAAACAATCCTTGCACCCGCGGGTACAAGCACCGTTGTTTTCCCCCTTGTGGCAACAGCACATCCCCTAGACTCATGTTTCTGTCACTCAAGCTAGTCATCGAGGGGCATGAACCCACAATCAAGCATAATGTTCCCTCTTGGAGTCACTACCTACTACTTGGCCAAAGTAATAAATAACAACGGAGAACATGCAAGAATTACTTACGAACATAAATATAAAAGAGGTAGATCAAATATATTACTCAAACACAATCTGAACATAATCTCACAATTCATCGGATCCCAGCAAATTCATCATAGCAACAGCATAAGGATTACATATGTGCCTCGATCATGTAGGGCAGCTCACGAGGTCTAATTAGTGAAGCACAAGAACGGGAGGAGAACATCACATAGCTACTGGTCATGGACCCATGGTCCAAGGGAGACTACTCACAACTCATCCGGGAGGCGTCCATGGTGGTGGAGAAGCTCCCGGTGGTGATCCTCCCCTCCGGCAGGGTGCCGGGAAGAGTTCTCCTGGTGCTCCCGATCTTGGAAGCGCGGCGGCGGCGGAATAGAGATGAGATCGCGAAAAAGGGTTCCCGTCTCGAGGGTTTCGGGACACGATATAAATATATGCCAAAGGGGGGCATCAGCGGAGGCCTGGGGGGGCCAGGCGCCCCCCCCCCCCCGGCGCGGCCAGGTGGGGGGCCGCGCCACCAGGGCGCCTGGAGCCCTGGTGGCCCCCTCCGGCTCTACTTCGGGTGCCGGGAAGCTTCTGGAACACTGATTTTTTATATAATTTTTCCGGGATTTTTCTGGCAGTTTTCGTAATGGGAAAACCTGAAATACAAAAACAGCAGAAAACTGAAACTGGCACTGGGGTGCACTGAGTTAATAGGTTAGTCCAAATATGATCAAAAGTGTATGGAAGTGTATAAATATCATAGCAATATCACCCAAAAGAGGCATGGAGCAAGCGGAAATTATAGATACGTTTTGGACGTATCAACATCCCCAAGCTTAATTCCTGCTCGTCCTCGACTAGGTAAATGATAACAAGAATAATTTCTGTGGTGACATGCTATTAACCATATAGGACTTTTCATAGTCATATGACAAAAGCTTACTGAGACAATGAATCTGTAGTAATTAAGTTGCCTCATGAGAAAATCACAAAGAACTGAAAGTTTTACAACATGATACTGAAATATCAAATAGATTTGTAATGAGCATGGTGTGCAAATATGATAAAGTGATATCTCGCTTGCCCCCTTTAGTGAAACAAAACATAAATGCAGCGGCACCTCCAAGGTTTAAGTGATGACTAGATACAATGATTTCAGAATAAACGATATCACAATCATGCAAAAGACAATGCTACTTTGGGACAATGCACATTACACTCAGAATGACAATCATGCTCTCAATAGTTGGTGCTTTAAAAGAAGGTGGAGACTCTCGAACCGTGGCTTTTGTTGGCAAGGTTGAAAACCCATGGTCGGAAACAAAGACAAAGCATGTACCAGAGCTCTTGGTTTTAAAAACAGAGGTAATAATATTTTTTTAGATTATGCATGTTCCGTCAACGAATGCTAGCAGACAACTCAATCACTTCTTGAGATGGACAAGTTTCGAGGAACGGCTCCCGAATGAGGACGATCACATCCTCTTAATCTCCTTTGTTTATCACTGCCAAAGTTTTCTGATTTCTCATGAACATTGCGTGAAGGAGGGTTTGTTTGTTATATTATTTTTGAGCCGGGCGCACTCTTTGCCAGTTCCTTCTCGTATTATGGGTTTGCACATTAGACATGCAATCCCGGGGTGAAGCTTGTCCAACTTAAAAAGATCATGAATTAACTACTACTTCCTCATGAACTAAAACAGAGGCACAAAACAGAAATGCATTTTTTTTTTGAATAATTTCGAGATGATACATGAAAGTCTTCGTTAGGAATGGCAGGTAAATACCATGTATAGGAAGGTATGGTGGACTCATATGGCATAACTGGTTTCAAGGATTTGGATGCACAAGCAGTCAGTCCGCTTAGTACAGGTGGAGGTTAGCAAAAGACTGGGAGCGACCAACTAAAAGACCAATGACGGTCATAATCATGCAGAGCGACAAAGCAGCATTGAATCAGGCATGGAAGTTATATCGCTACTCAGAAATAAAAGATCATCGAGGCTTGACAGACTTTCTTTACAGTCTTAAATATGCGTGAGCATACGCCAAGTCAATCAAAATAAATTCTCGAAGGAAGATATTACTAAACCATACCACATCATAGGCAAACAAATCATGTTGGTACTCCAATAACACATTTGGAACCCCCCCAGCTATTTGAGACTAACCATAAGAAAACATGAACTACTAAGCACCATTATGCACGTAGCATTTTTATCATAGACATATCAACCAATGCAACAGAAGCAAACTCTCTTAATAAGATAAGCATGATAACTAAAGAGAGTTCAAGCAACCAACTAAACAAAAGCTCTTTAAAAAAAAGATAAGCATGAATACTGAGAGCTGAACATAATAGTAGCTATTGAAAGACAAAGAACACACACAACAAAGATAGACATGAAAATTCTATGTTATGTTCTAGGTAGAAGTGGAGCGTGTTTCTCTCCCACACAAAGAAAGTTGAGTTCCGACTCGTTATGAAAAGCTAAAGAAAACTAAAAGGGAAACTAAAAGCAAGACGCTCCAAGCATAGCACATAACACATGAAGTGATAAAAATATAGTGGAACGAAAGACGAACTGATAATGTTGATGGAGAAGGGGATGCACGGGGGCATCCCCAAGCTTAGACGCTTGAGTCTCCTTGAATATTTCTTGGGGGTGCATGGGGGCATCCCCAAGCTTGAGCGTTTGACACTCCTGAATCTTTTTATCATCTTCCCTCGCACACTTGAAAACTCCCTTCATACATAACTCATCATAATCTGATTAGCGAGGTTAGTACCCATAATAAAATAATTGTTCCTTGCTGGAAATAAAGATATTCTTGAAGGTCTACTGTTTATCAAGATTGCCAAAAGGTTTTTGCAAAGAAAAAGCAAGCTCTAGGTTTGCAAAATGAAGAAAAGGCAAAACAGGACAGAATCTGTGAAAAACAGAACAGCAGGTAGTAAATGATTTTTTCGGGGCACTTCTGCAACTCTAATCAAAAAACTCAGAACAGACGCGCGAAAGACAATTGTATAGAGCACGCTGTCAAAAAATTCAGACCAAAAAGATGATCTGGTGATTTTATACGAATTTTTTTATCCAAGGACAGAATCTGTTTCCTGGACAACACGTCACAACTTTTGAACTTTCTTGCAATCAGAGGCTACACTTGCCACAAAGTTGAAAAGCAAAGATACAATGATGATGTTGCTGTAGTAACAACATCAAGACACAAAAAAGGCAAAAATAAAAATTTTATTCATGTGGGCTGCCACCCAAAAGCGCTTTCTTTTATGCCTTTAAGCTAGGCATAATGCAAAGAGATCAAGTTGTATCAATTGTAAAAGAATAGCTAGCCCGTATAACGGACTCAAAAGGTAACTTAATCTTCTTTCGAGGGAAATGTTCCATCCCTTTCTTGAGAGGAAATTGGAATTTTATATTCCCCTCTTTCATGTCAATGATAGCACCAACGGTGCGTAGAAAAGGACGTCCCAAAATAATTGGACAAGAAGGTTCACATTCAATATCCATAATAGTAAAATCAACGGGAACGTAATTGTCATTGACAATGATAAGAACATCGTCGATCCTCCCCAAAGGTTTCTTTATGGAAGAATCAACAAGACGAACACCAAAAGAACAAGAATCAAAAGGTTTCAGTTTAAGCATATCATATATTCTTTTGGGCATACAGAGGTACTAGCACCAACATCACATAAAGCATAGCAAGAGAAGTTATTCAACTTAATTTTAATCGAAGGATCCCAACCATCTTCTAGCTTTCTAGGTATGGAGGCTTCTACTCTAAGTTTCTCCTCCCTAGCTTTGATGAGAGCATTAGTGATATGCTCCGTGAAGGCAAGGTTAATCGTGCTAGTGCGGGGATCTCTAGACATCTTGTGAAGGAAATCAATAACTTCGGTAAGAGTGCAATTATCAAAATCAAGGTCACTACTATCAAGTAAGGTGGTAGTGGTGTCCTTTAGGTTCACTTGTTTGGTAGTTTCTATAGTCATAGCATCACCATTAATAGGTGCAATGGGACCAGGAGTGCATTGGGTGCTAAGAGTTTGGATATCCTCAACAACTTGGATAGTAGCAACAGTGTGGTGGGTAGGAAGGTTCTTAATTCTATCTTCTTCCTCCCTTTCTCTAGCCCATCTCTCTTTAAGTTTAGCCATCATCCTAATATTTTCATTAATTTGCACTTGAATAGCATTCATAGGAGTGACCTTCCTCTCCTCAAGAGGAGAAGTTCTAATTTTAAGCAATTCTACCTCATGGGCTAAATTGTCTACCTTCGAAGAGAGATCATCTAGTTTGTTTTGTTTTTCTTCTACACTCTTATTAAAGGCTTTTTGGGTAGTGATGAAATCTTTAAGCATAATCTCTAGTTCAGTAGTGGAGTTCTTGGTGCTAGGATAAGCATTGTTGTTCCCATAAGAATTAGAGGGAAACGGTCTAGGATTGCTACCAAAATTACTCCTATAAGCATTGTTATTAAAATTGTTTCTAGAGATAAAGTTCACATCTACTTGTTCTTGAGCAATCAAGGAATTTAAAGGAACATCACGAGGATCAACAGAAGATTGCTTCGAAAGTAGAGACATGATCAAGTCAACTTTTTCAGTTAGGGAGGAAATCTCCTCGACAGAGTTTACCTTCCTACCTGTTGGAGCGCGTTCGGTGTGCCATTGGGAATAGTTGGTCATCATCTCATCGAGAAGCTTTGTGGCAGCACCAAGTGTAGTTGACATAAAGGTTCCTCCCGCGGCCGAATCTAACAAGTTCCGCGAGGTAAAGTTCAAGCCTGCATAAAAAGTTTGGATAACCATCCAAGTAGTCAAACCATGAGTAGGGCAGTTCTTGATAAGAGATTTCATACGTTCCCAAGCTTGGGCAACGTGTTTATTATCCAATTGTTTAAAATTCATTATGTTACTTCTTAGTTGGATAATTTTAGCAGGTGGATAGTACTTTCCAATAAAAGCATCTTTGCACTTGTCCCATGAATCTATGATATTTCTAGGCAAAGATTGAAACCAAATTTTAGCTCCTCCTCTCAAGGAGAAAGGATAAAGCTTAAGCTTAACAATGTCACCATCTACTTCTCGGTACTTTTGCATATCACAGAGTTCAACAAAGTTGTTTAAGTGTAAAGCAGCATCATCTCCAGCACCGGAGAATTGATCTTTCATAACTAGATTCAATAAAGCAGGTTTAATTTCATACGAAGGTGCTGAAGTGGCAGGTGTAGTGATAGGTGTGCAGATAAAGTCATCGTTGTTGTGACTAGTGAAGTCACACAACTTGGTGTTCTCGGTGGAACCCATAGCAGCAAGCAAGCAAGATAACTATTTTTGTGATTTTCGATAAAAGATACTAAAGCAAAAACAGAAAGGTAAACTAACAAGACTAAAAAGCAAAGGTAAAAGATAGCGTGCAACTCCCCTATCTTGAAGAGTGGAGTCCCCGGCAACGGCGCCAGAAAACTTTGCTTGATGGCTTCTCTCCCCTCGTTGGTTACCCCAAGTGGAAGGTTTGAGATGCAGTGTAGCGGTAGTTTTCCCTTGGCAAAGATACCAATGATCGATTTCCCCTCAGACTCCCAGTTTCAACAAGAAGGTGTCAACTGCTAACGGCGCCAGATATTAGCAATCAACGTGGACCTGCACACAGATACAAATAACTTTGCTCCCAACGAGTACAAAGAGGTTGTCAATCCCTCCGGCGTTGTCGTTTACAAAGGATCAAACGCAAGTGATAATAGTGATAGGTTTTGCTGCAAATAGTAAATAAAAGCGGAAAGTAAATAGCGGATGTGATCGGTGATGGTAATATGTACCGGGGTCCCATGATGTTCACTAGTGATGTCTCTCTCCCAAAAGACGATAAAACAGCTATGTGAGGTAAACGAATTACAGCTGGGCAATTGACAGAATTATGTGCGCAAACCAATGCTAACTATGTTGCAAGAAAGGTAGAGGTTCAAAGCATGGGCGGTACGCCAAGGCAAGTAGACCGAAATCCATCTGCATCTACTACTAATCATCCACCTTGAGATATCTATCCAGAACATCTCGCTGGTATTAAGTTGCGAGTCCCACCCATAGTGTAAACTCAAAGCAACAGACAACTGCATTAAAAGAACTTTGCGTAAAGTAAACAATCCTTGCACCCGCGGGTACAAGCACCGTTGTTTTCCCCCTTGTGGCAACAGCACATCCCCTAGACTCATGTTTTTGTCACTCAAGCTAGTCATCGAGGGGGATGAACCCACAATCAAGCATAACGTTCCCTCTTGGAGTCACTACCTACTACTTGGCCAAAGCAATAAATAACAACGGAGAACATGCAAGAATTACTTACGAACATAAATATAAAAGAGGTAGATCAAATATATTACTCAAACACAATCTGAACATAATCTCACAATCCATCGGATCCCAGCAAACTCATCATAGCAACAGCATAAGGATTACATATGTGCCTCGATCATGTAGGGCAGCTCACGAGGTCTAATTAGTGAAGCACAAGAACGGGAGGAGAACATCACATAGCTACTGGTCATGGACCCATGGTCCAAGGTAGACTACTCACAACTCATCTGGGAGGCGTCCATGGTGGTGGAGAAGTTCCCGCTGGTGATCCTCCCCTCCGGCAGGGTGCCGGGAAGAGTTCTCGTCTTGGAAGCGCGGCGGTGGCGGAACAGAGATGAGATCGCGAAAAAGGGTTCCCGTCTCGAGGGTTTCGGGACACGATATAAATATATGCCAAAGGGGGGCATCAGCGGAAGCCTGGGGGGCCCAGGCGCCCCCCCCCCCCCCGGCGCGGCCAGGAGGGGGGCCGCGCCACCAGGGCGCCTGGAGCCCTGGTGGCCCCCCTCCGGCTCTACTTCGGGTGCCGGGAAGCTTCTGGAACGCTGATTTTTTATATAATTTTTCCGGGATTTTTCTCGCAGTTTTCGTAATGGGGAAACCTGAAATACAAAAACAGCAGAAAACAGAAACTGGCACTGGGGTGCACTGAGTTAGTAGGTTAGTCCAAATATGATCAAAAGTGTATGGAAGTGTATAAATATCATAGCAATATCACCCAAAAGAGGCATGGAGCAAGCAGAAATTATAGATACGTTTTGGACGTATCAGGGGGCGCGCCCCCACCCTCGAGGGTGGGCTCTCTGTCCTCTGGCTTGGCCCCGAAGTCTTTCATGCGTGATTTCCTCCAAAAATATCTCCTGCGAAGGTTTCATTCCGTTTGGCCCGTTTGATATTCCTTTTCTGCAAAACCCTGAAATAGGCAAAAAAAACAGCAATCTGGACTGGGCCTTTGGGTTAGTAGGTTGGTCCCAAAAATTATATAAAAGTGAATGATAAAGCCCATTAAACATCCAAGACTTCATAAATAATAGCATGGAACAATCAAAAATTATAGATACGTTGGAGACGTATCAAGCATCCCCAAGCTTAATTCATGCTCGTCCTCGAGTAGGTAAATGATAAAGAAAGAATTTTTGATGTGGAATGCTAACCAATATAGTTTTTCAATGTAATTCTCTTAATTGTGGCATGAATGTTCAAATCTGAATGATTCAAGATAAAAGTCTATATTGACATAAGAAATAACAATACTTCAAGCAATACTAACAAAGCAATCACGTCTTCTCAAAATACTATGGCTAAAAGTTATCCCTACAAAATCATATAGTGTTGGCTATGCTCCCTTGTTATCACACAAAATATTCATATCATGCACAACCCCGATTTCAGCCAAGCATTTGTTTTCATGCTCTATCTTTTCAAACCTTTCAACTTTCACGCAATACATGAGCGTGAGCCATGGATATAGCACTATGGGTGGAATAGAGGTGGTTGTGGAGAAGACAAAAAGAGGGAGATAGTCTCACAACGACTAGGCGTATCAACGGGCTATGGAGATGCCCATCAATAGATATCGATGTGAGTGAGTAGGGATTGCCATGCAACGGATGCACTAGAGCTAAATACGAATGAAAGCTCAACAAAAGAAACTAGTGGGTGTGCATCCAACTTGCTTGCTCACGAAGACCTAGGGCATTTGAGGAAGCCCATCGTTGGAATATACAAGCCAAGTTCTATAACGAAAATTCCCACTAGTATATGAAAGTGACTAAGCATGAGACTCTCTACAATGAAGAACATGGTGCTACTTTGAAGCACAAGTGTGGAAAAAGATAGTAGCAATTGTCCCTTTTTCCTTTTCCTTTTTTTTTCTTTTTTTTCTTTTTTGGGCCTTTATTTTTTTCTTTGGCCTTTCCTTCTTCTTTTTTCTTCTTTTTCTTTTTTTCTCTTTTTTTCTTTTTGCGAAGGGGCTTTATAGATTCAGCCTTTCCGCCCATGGGACAATGCTCTAAAAATGATGATCATCACACTTTCATTACAACTCGATACTACAACAACAAAGTATGACTCTATATGAATGCCTCCGGCGGTGTACCGGTATGTGCAATGAAACAAGAGTGACATGTATAAAATTTATGCATGGTGGCCTTGCCACAAATACGATGTCAACTACATGATCATGCAATGGCAATATGACAATATGATGCGTGTCATATAAACGGAACGGTGGAAAGTTGCATGGCAATATATCACGGAATGGCTATGGAAATGCCATGATAGGTAGGTATGGTGGCTGTTTTGAGGAAGGATATATAGTGGTTTATGACACCGGTGAAAGTTGCGCGGTACAAGAGAGGCTAGCAATGGTGGAAGGGTGAGAGTGCGTATAATCCATGGACTCAACATTAGTCATAAGAACTCATATACTTATTGCAAAAATCTACGAGTCATCAAAACAAAGCAATCAACGCATTCCCCTAGGGGGTGGTAGGAGTTAACCATCGCGCGCCCCCGGCCTCCACACAAAGGTTGGCACTCTACAAATACCTCATGCTTTAACTTAGTCACATAACGGTTCACCATACGTGCATGCTACGGGAATCACCAACCTTAACACAAATATTTCTCAATTTCATAATTACTCCACCAGCATGACTCTAATATCACTATCCTCATGTCTCAAAACAATTATCAAGCATCCAACATCTCTTTCTATTCAATGCACTTGATGTGAAAATTTTACTACATTGACATTGGATGTTTATCATGTGAAGACTAGTTTCTTTAGCCTAAACACTTTACCATGCTGTTTTAATAGACTCTCAAATAGATATAAGTGAAGCATGAGAGTTCAACAATTTCTACAAAATATTACCACCACCATGCAAAAACTATTCAACTCAAAAGATATAAGTGAAGCACATAGAGTGTTCTAATAATTTCTAGGCCATATTTAACTCTCTAAAATAGGTGTGTCCAGGAAGGATGATTGTGGCAAACTAACAAGCAAAGACTCAAATTATACAATACGCTCCAAGCAAAACACATAGCATGTTGCGAATAAAAATATAGCTCCAACTATAGTTACCGATGGATGAAGACGAAAGAGGGGATGCCTTCCCGAGGCATCCCCAAGCTTAGGCTTTTGATTATCTTGAATTTACTTGGGGTGCCATGGGAATCCCCAAGCTTAGGCCTTTGCTACTCCTTGTTCCATAGTCCATCGAAGCAATACTCAAAACTTGAAAACTTCACAACACAAAACTTAGACAAAAATTCTCGTGAGCTCCGTTAGTAAGAGAAAGCAAACCACCACTCAAAGGTACAGCAAGGAATTCATTCATTGTTTATATTAGTGTTAAACCTACTGTACTCCAAGTTCTCTATGGTTCATATCCTCCAATATTACTCATAGATGCTTCGGAATAAGCAAACAACACACGAAAAACAGAATCTGTCAAAAACAGAACAGTCTGTAGTAATCTGGTGGGTTCGCCTACTTCTGGAACTCCAAAAAATTCAAACTAAATTGGTAATTTTGCGCAATTTGTCTGCCAATCAGCATAAAAAAGAGTCAACTAAAAATCACGCTCCAGTAAAATCTGAAGTCTACTTTAGCGAGCGCTAACGATTCTGTTTTTCACAGCAAGATCAAATAAACTTCACACAAGTCTTACCAAAGGTTCTACTTGGCACAAACACTAAACAAAACATGAAAACACATCTAATAAGAGGCTAGATGCAATATTTATTCCCTAACAGCAACAAAAACGAAAAACATAAAATTGGGTTGCCTCCCAACAAGCGTTATCGTTTTACGCCCCTAGCTAGGCACGATACAAGATAGATCTAGGGATAGCCATAATGGTATGATATGTCGCGAAAGCTCATCTCATATTCCCTACGTTCAGCAGCAAGCTTCCTTTGTGGCAAACAAAAGTAATCAAAAGGGCTAAATTTAATGGGACAAAAGTCCCCTACATCAATCTCGGAGGAATAGGTTCCTCCTTTGGCCCTTTGTAGTGGATGACCAATTCATCATTATAGGCATTCTTTTGGTAGAAGGCCAACAACCTTCGTTCAAGGAAGGGGCCTAACCCATTATTTTGAACAGCGAGGTCATCGTTTATCTCAAAAATTCTATCAATCAAGATCTCAATAGGAACCTTTTTTCTAAGGTTTTCATTAAAAGCAACATGATCAAGAGATCGCGAACGCATAAGGTCTTCTTGATTGAACAAGATAGCCTCTATAGGAGGTCGACCGGCATGTACTCTATAATAAGCAAAGATTTCTCTGGCCTCTTTCATGATATATCTAAATTCATGAGCCAAAAAGATAGTAGCTGCCCGCTTAACGGAAGAATGCTCAATATTTGAGAACTCCAAAAATACTCTCTGAATACAGGGATGCATATGGATAAATTGCCTTTCAATTTCTACTATGAGCATAGATACAACATCTGCAAGGCTACTAGTTCTGTGAAGAATAGATCCACCCATAATGGGCAAAGCACCGGCACAAGTAAAGAAGTCTTGAAGAACCCCTTTTCCAATAATATTGCCACTACCAACCCGGAACTTCTTGACATGTAAAGTGGTAGCTTCATCCGAGAGGTCAACATGAGTGTTGCCCTCAGTATTGCTACCCTTCTCGATAAAATCGTCCCCCATCTCAGACATGGGGGCAAACAAGCAAGCAAGCGACACACAAGCAAACAAGAGGCAAGCGAACGAGAAACACACGGCGGAAGAAGGGCGAATAAAATGGCAAAGGTGAAGTGGGGGAGAGGAAAACAAGAGGGAAATAAATGTAATGCGAAGGATAAGGATTTGTGATAGGTACTTGGTATATGACTTTTGCGTAAGTCTCCCCGGTAATGGCACCAGAAATTCTTCTTGCTACCTCTTGAGCTTGTGTTGTATTCCCTCGGAGAGGGAAGGGAGATGCAGCACAGTAGCGTAAGTATTTCCCTCAGTTTTTGAGAACCAAGGTATCAATCCAGTAGGAGACCACGCGCCAGTCCCTCGCACCTGCACAAACAAATAAGAACTTCGCAGCCAACGCGATAAGGGGTTGTCAATCCCTTTACGGTCACTTACGATAGTGAGATCTGATAGAGATGATAGATAATATTTTTGGTATTTTTTTAGTTTAATAAAACAGCAAATAAACAACGGAGATATAAATTGGCGGGAAAGTAATATGATAAAGATAGACCCGGGGGCCATAGTTTTCTCTAGTGGCTTCTCTCATGATAGTGGTATTCTACGGCGGGTAAACAAATTACTGTCGAGCAATTGATAGAAAAGCGAATAATTATGAGACTATCTAGGCATGATCATTGTATATAGGCATCATGTCCGAGACAAGTAGACCGACTCCTGCCTGCATCTACTACTATTACTCCACACATCGACCGCCATCCAGCATGCATCTAGTGTATTAAGTTCATACGAAAAGAGTAACGCCTTAAGAAAGATGACATGATGTAGAGGGATAAACTCAAGCAATATGATGAAAACCCTATCTTTTTATCCTCGATGGCAACAATACAATACGTGCCTTGCTACCCCTACTGACACTGGGAAAGGACACCGCAAGATTGAACCCAAATCCAAGCACTTCTCCCATTGCAAGAACTATAGATCTAGTAGGCCAAACCAAACCAATAATTCGAAGAGACTTGCAAGGATATTATGAGCACACATAAAAAGTTCAGAGAAGAACCAAATATCTTTCATAGATAACCTTGATCATAAACTCACAATTCGTTGGATCTCGACAAACACACCGCAAAAAGAGATTACATCGAATAGATCTCCTCGAAGACCGAGGAGAACTTTGTATTGTGATCCAGAGAGAGAGAAGAAGCCATCTAGATACTAGCTATGGACCCGAAGGTTTGTGGTAAACTACTCACAACTCATGGTGAGGGCGATGATGATGATGAAGAAGGCCTCCGTGATGGATCCCCCTCCCGGAACAGGCTCCAAGATGGGATCTCCATGGGAACAGCAACTACGGCGGTGGAATTAGGGTTTTCTCTCTACGTATGGAGTTTCTGGGGTACGTAGGTATATATAGGAAGAAGAGGGGCACCGGGGGCCACAGGGGCTGCCCTCGAGGCAGGGGGCGCGCCCTGGGAAGGGGGGTGCGCCCCCCACCCTCAAGGGTGGGCCCTCTGTCCTCTGGCTTGGCCCCGAAGTATTTCGTGCGTGATTTCCTCCAAAAATATGTCCTGCGAAGGTTTCATTCCGTTTGGACTCCGTTTGATCTTCCTTTTCTGCAAAACCCTGAAATAGGCAAAAAAACAGCAATCTAGACTGGGCCTTTGGGTTAGTAGGTTAGTCCCAAAAATGATATAAAAGTGAATGATAAAGCCCATTAAACATCAAAGACTTCATAAATGATAGCATGGAACAATCAAAAATTATAGATACGTTGGAGACGTATCACCCCTCTTATAGCGTTGTTAGTTGCATGTGAAGTTTGAAGATTGCTCCAAGTTTGGACTCGTTTATTGGGATAACATAATATTTATCTTAATTAAATTAATGCACATATATATTGGTAATGGGTGGAAGGCTTGGCCTTCTGCTTGGTGTTTTGTTCCACTCATGCCACCTTAGGACCCGATAAACTGGTGTTATGTTCCTTGATTTTGCGTTCCTAACACGGTTGGGGTTTATGGGCCTCCCTTGATAATTCGCTCTGCTTAAAGCATTTCCAGCAAGGCCCAACTTTGGTTTTACCATTTGCCTAACAACTAAAAACTTGCCGAGGGAGTAATTAACCCGAAGATTTATTAATCAACCCCCGGGCTAGTGCTCGTTTTGAGTGTTGGTCCAAACTGGGCAGCCTGCGGGGCCAACTTGAGGCAACTCAAGGTTCTGGTTCTACCGTAGCTTTTCCCATCCGGTCGTACCTGAGACGAGATACGCGCGGCTACTATCAGGGTGTCGGCACGCCGGGAGGTCTTGCTGGATTAGTTTTACCTTTGTCGAAATATCTTGAGCACGGGATTCCGAGGATACTCTGGTCTTCCCAATTTGGAGTTGCAACTCTGCAGATTGTGAGCTTGTGATGGGCTAAGTTGGGACACCCCTGCAGGGTTTTGAACTTTTGAAAGCCGTGCCCGCGGTTATGTGGCAGATGGGAATTTGTTAATATCCGGTTGTAGATAACTTGACACCATATCCTTAGGAATACACTACCTGTGTGAGTAACCATGATGGTCTCTTTCCGAAAGGCTTCGGGAAGTGAACACGGTGGGGTTATGTATGACGTGAGTAGCTAGGATCACTTCTTGATCAACTTGGCGGCCGTTCGCACTTATTCTCATAACGCTCTGGATTCGTAAGCTAGTTGCTTAGTGCTTGCTGTAGACACTTTATCACCTCTCCACACCTAAAGGCTTTGTTAGTTTTGATACCCAGGAATGGGATTGCTGAGTCCTTGTGACTCACAGATTACAACACACACCAGTTGCAGGTACAGACGAGTACAGCGCAGGAGATGGATCAGAAATTCACTGGGAGTTCGATGAAGAGCGTGGTCTTTACTATGTATCGTATCCCGACGATCAGTAGTGGTTCCTACTAGGAGTGATCCGGGCCTGTGTTGTGGTATCTTTTCTCGTTTGGATTTCGTCCGTAGTCGGACCCTGTGTTATTTGGATGAATGTATGTATTGTATTCATTGTGTGACGTGGCGATTGTAAGCCAACTATCTTTTAAACTTTCATCCCTGAACTTTTACATGAGTTGTGCAAAGATACCACGCTTGCGATCATTCCAGAATGCGCTTATGTCTCTAAGTCATGCCTCGACACGTGGGAGACATAGTCGCATCTTGGGCATTACAAGTTGGTTTCAGAGCCTTCTCCGACCTAGGAGCCCCCTGATTGATCGAACCACTGACGGTTGAGTCTAGGCACACACACAATATGTTTTGAGTCCTATATATATATCGGAGAGTAGGATTTCTGTTTTACTCCTCATCCCCTTCATCGCTCTGGTGAGGACTCCTGACGTTGTTTTATCTTCACTGTTCTCAAAATTTCACCAAATTTTTTTTAGGATCACGCGGGTATTGTTTGGATTGTTTCGATATCTTTGTGACGAGAACATTGTTCTTGGTGCCTCCTATCATTTAGGGGTTGTGGCAGTGTCCCGGGGAGTTGAGCTCCGAGGTGTTGTCGTCACAAATGTATTGTTGCGGTTCTAGAATACCAGAGGCGGCCGACATCGAAAACTCTTCTATGCATGTCTGGTGGTGAGATAACCCCGACATCACCCAGTACTGGTGGGATAGTTTGGGAGTATTTCCATAGCTAGTATAGCGGATGCATTTCGAAGGTCCGAGGTAAACAGTTTCCGAAGGTGCCTGGTTATGTGTTGACGGATGGATACAGCTGGATGTAGGTTTAGAGTTGAGTGCGCGGTGCTTCCCCTGTATCCCCAACACCAGATTGCATAATCGGAAAGCTTCGGGAATTAATAGGTGGGATACACGTAGCTATTAGGTAATCTTCCAACGGGTGCATGATATGAGGTTGGGGTTCAACATCTAGTGGAGAGGTTATCATGGGCATTGTTGCACTAGGGGGTTGCATCTTAAAGGATCCTTGGCTATGCTGGTCTGGGGATTGCAAGGCCCTTTGTAACACGTGCCATGGGGCTTTCAGCACGAACATGTGGGATGAAACCTATATTATGTATTTGTTCCATCTGCACCTTGTTGTTTTATTCTATCATTTTGTTCTCCCAAGTGGCTTCTCGACAAGTTGATGTACCATTAAGCTACGGAATTCGTTCGTTCAATTCTCTTTGATATTGTGAAGATTATGTTGCAACATATCTATCCTTTGTTTTTGTTTTGACTGTGGTATTCGAGTGCTTCGATGTCAAGTGTTGATTACATACCTTCCTAAGTTGTGTTCTCATATTTCTATGGGAGTGCTAATCCTTCTTGATGATCGAGATTATTATGTAAATTATTTTCAACCGGCGTGCTTCGCTTCAAGTTATTCCGATCTCTTCATCATCTGCAAGATCAACTCTCAGTCTTTTCGCAACGGTGTCTGTTTCATTCATCCCAAGTTGTCTTTATTTTTTCCCACCCTCCCACCCTTTTCTTTATGGAGCCTGAGTCCTTAATCAAGTGTCCTTATATTCTTGTGATGCCTCTTCATCAATCTTCTTTAATGTTTTATCCGTTGATTTCTCAGGAAAATGCTCAGGAGCTTCAAGTTCATTATTCTTCGTTCTCTTTTTCTTCTCCGGTGGATTTAATTCAAGCTGTGGTGTTGATCATATCTCTTCCTTCTTGTTTCGCATGTTTTCTTATGTTCGAATTCTTTTCAAAGTCTCTCTTGTTTATTCAACTCTCTCTAATTCTTCTCCGGAGTGTTCAAGATATCTCGGAAGATTCGTGTTTCCATTCTTAATCCGTTCAAGCTGTTTTGAGGTTGTTATCTCATTTAAGCCATTTAATTCAACCGGTGCAATATCTCTTAAGCAATCTTTTTGAACGGTGATTTCTTTTGAGTGGGCCCTAACCCACAGGTCTTTTCCCAGGATCTTACCTGACTCTTCTAATTTTCCGGAGTTATTCTGAAATTCTCTTCAAAGTGTGACGTAAGTATGGATTCCATCAGTCATATGCCTTCTCCAAAATCGCTTTCAAATTCTTTCTATCGTTGCTTCTATTGGGGAACGTAGTATTTCAAAAATTTCCTACGATCACGCAAGATCTATCTACCAGATGCATAGCAACGAGAGCGGAGAGTGTGTCCACATACCCTCATAGACCGGGAGCAGAAGCGTCTAGTGACGCGGTTGATGTAGTCAAACTTTCGTCGCGATCCAACTGATCAAGCACCGAACGTACGTAGCCTCCGCGTTCAGCACACGTTCAACTTGATGACGTCCCACGAGCTCTTGATCCAGTAGAACCTCGCAGAAGAGTTTTGTCAGCACGACAGCGTGGTGACGGAGATGATGAAGCTACCGGCGCAGGGCTTCGCCTAAGCACTGCAACGGTATGACCGAGGTGTGTTTCTGTGGAGAGGGGCACCGCACACGGTTGGGAGAGATCAACTGATCAATTTGTGTGTCTATGGGGTGCCTCTACCCCCGTATATAAAGGAGGAGGGTGTTGGAAATATGCCCTAGAGGCAATAATAAATTGGTTATTATTATATTTCCTTGTTCATGATAATTGTTTATTATCCATGCTAGAATTGTATTGATAGGAAACTAAGATACATGTGTGGATACATAGACAACACCGTGTCCCTAGTGAGTCTCTACTAGACTAGCTCGTTGATCAAAGATGGCTACGGTTTCCTAGACATAGACATGAGTTGTCATTTGATAACGGGATCACATCATTAGGAGAATGATGTGATGGACAAGACCCAAACGATAAACGTAGCATATGATCGTGTCAGTTTATTGCTATTGTTTTCTGCATGTCAAGTATATGTTCCTACGACCATGAGATCATGCAACTCACTGACACCGGAAGAGTACCTTGTGTGTACCCAACGTCACAACGTAACTGGGTGACTATAAAGGTGCTCTACAGGTATCTCCGAGGGTGTCTGTTTAGTTGGCATGGATCAAGACTGGGATTTGTCACTCCGTATGACGGAGAGGTATCTCAGGGCCCACTCGGTAATACAACATCACAATGAGCTTGCAAGCAATGTGACCAATGAGTTGATCACGGGATCTTGTATTACGGAACGAGTAAAGAGACTTGCCGGTAACGAGATTGAACTAGGTATAGAGATACCGACGATCGAATCTCGGGCAAGTAACATACCAACAGACAAAGGGAACTATATACGGGATTGTCTGAATCCTTGACATCGAGGTTCAACCGATAAGATCTTCGTAGAATATGTGGGAACCAATATGGGCATCCAGGTCCCGCTATTGGTTATTGACCGTAGAGGTGTCTCGGTCATGACTGCATAGTTCTCGAACCCGCAGGGTCTACACACTTAACGTTTGGTGATGATATAAGCATAGTCGAGTCATTATGTTGGTAACCGAAGGTTGTTCGGAGTCCCGGATGAGATCCCGGACGTGACGAGGAACTCCGGAATGGTCTGGGGATGAAGATTGATATATTGGATGATGGGAATCGGAGTCCGGAAGTGTTCCGGGGAGCACCGGGGAGTCGTCGGATGACCGAAAGGAGTTTCGGGGGGTCCCGGCAAGTGTTGCGGGCCTCATGGGCCAAAAAGGGGGAGGCACATCAGCCCACACAGGGGCTGTGCGCCCCCCCACAGCCCTGCCACGCAGCTAGGAGGGTGGGGGCGCCCCTAGGGCAGCCGGCCCCCTCTGGCTTGGGGGGCAAGGCGCCTAGGGGGGGCCACCCAAACCCTAGCCGCCCCCCCTCTCCCTTGTGGCCGCCACCCCCTAGGGGAAACCCTAGGGGCGCCTCCACTTCTCCCCTCCCCCTATATATATAGAGGTAGAGAGAGGGCAGCCAAACCCCCACGTGCCTTGGCGCTGCCCCTCCTCTGCCTCGAAGCATATCTTCTTCTCCGCAGCGCTTGGCGAAGCCCTGCTGAGTTTTCTCCATTACCACCTCCACCATGCCGTCGTGCTGCCGGAGGACTCAAGTTGCTACTTCACCATCGCTCGCTGGATCGAGGAGGTGAAGGCGTCATCAAGCCGTACGTGTGTTGAACGCGGAGGCGCCGTCCGTTCGGCGCTAGATCGGATCTTCCGCGATTTGAATCGCCGCGAGTACGACTCCATCAACCGCGTTCTAGCAACGCTTCCGCTTAGCGATCTACAAGGGTATGTGGATCCTACTCTTCCCTCGTAGATGCATCTCCTTAGATTGATCTTGGTGAGCGTAGGAAAATTTTTGTTTCCCATGCAACGTTCTCCAACAGTGGCATCATGAGCTAGGTCTTTGCGTAGATGCAATCACGAGTAGAACACAAAGGAGTTTGTGGGCGTTGATGTTTAGATTGCTTCCCTCCTTGGTCTTTCTTGATTCAGCGGTATTATGGGATGAAGCGCCCCAGACCAACTTTACATGTCCACGTACATGAGACCGGTTCCATCGACAGACATGCGACTTTTGTTGCATAAGATGGCTGGCGGGTGTCTGTCTCTCCTATCTTAGTTGAATCGGAATAGACAAAGGCGGTCCTTGTAGAAGGTTAAATAGCAACTTAAATATCACCGTTGTGGCTTTGCGTAGGTAAGAAGCGTTCTTGCTAGATACCCATAGCAGCCACGTAAAACATGCAACAACAAATTAGAGGACGTCTAACTTGTTTTTGCAGGGTATGTTTGTGATATGATATGGCCAATGACATGATGAGATATATTTGATGTATGAGATGATCATGTTGTAATAGTTAATATCGACTTGCATGTCGATGTATACGGCAACCGGCAGGAGCCATAGGGTTGTCTTTAATTTTTGTATGACCTGCGTGTCAATCATTAAGCGCTATGTAATGCTTTACTTTATCGCTAAACGGTAGCAATAGTAGTAAGAGCATGGTGAGCGCGCGACAACCCCGATGGCGACACGATGATGGAGATCATGATGATGGGGATCATGGTGTTACGCCGGTGACGGTGGAGATCATGCCGGTGCTTTGGAGATGGAGATCAAAAGCACGAGTTGATGGCCATATCATGTCACTTATGATTTGCATGTGATGTTAATCCTTTTATGCATCTTATTTTGCTTAGGACGACGGTAGCATTATAAGATGATCCCTCACTAAAATTTCAAGATGAAATTGTGTTCCCCCCGAGTGTGCGCCGTTGCGAAGGTTCGTCGTTTCGAAGCACCACGTGATGATCGGGTGTGATAGACTCTACGTTCGCATACAACGGGTGCAAGCCAGTTTTGCACATGCAGAACACTCGGGTTAGACTTGACGAGCCTAGCATGTACAGACATGGCCTCGGAACACGGAAGACCGAAAGGTCGAGCATGAGTCATATAGTAGATATGATCAACATGAAGATGTTCACCATTAACACCACCTCATCTCACGTGATGATCGGACTTGGGTTGGTGGATTTGGATCATGTCACGCTCGGATGACCAGAGGGATGTCAATTTGAGTGGGAGTTATAAGTAATTTGATTAGTTAAACTCACTTATCATGAACAATAGTCTAAGTTGGCTTTGCAAATTATGTTGTAGATCAATAGCTTGCGTTGTAGCTCCCTGTTTAATACGATCCTAGAGAAAGACTAAGTTGAAAGATATTGTAAGCAAGGATGCGGACTAGGTCCGTAGTCAGAGGAGTGTCCTCACTGCTGCACAGAAAGCTTACGTCTTTGATGCACCACTCGATGTGCAAACCCCTACAACGCTGTCTGTGGATGTTGTGAACACCTGAGAGACACGTCCTGATGACTACTTGATAGTTTAGTGCACCATACTTTACGGCTTAGAATCGGGATTCCAATGACGTTTTGAACGCCATGGAACATATGAGATGTTCTAAGAGCTGAAATTGGGATTTCAGGCTCATGCCCGTGTTGAGAGGTATGATACCTCTGACAAGTTCCTTTGCCAAAAAGATGGAGGAGAATAGCTCAACTAGTGAGCATGTGCTCAGAATGTCTGGGTGCTAAAATCACTTGAACCAGGTGGGAGTTAATCTTCCAGGTAAGATAGTGGTTGACAGAATTCTCTAGACACTATCACCAAGCTACTAGAACTTCGTGATGAACTATGACATGCAAAGGATGGAGATGATCCCGGAGCTATTAGCGGTTCTTAGTACCGCAAAAGTAGAGATCAAGAAGGAGCATCAAGTGTTGATGGTTTTAACAAGACCACTGGTTTCAAAAGGGTAAGGGCTAGAAGGGAAACTTCATGAATGGCAAACCTGTTGTCACTCTGATGAAGGAACCCATGGTTGAACCCAAACCTCGAGACTAAGTGCTTCTATTGTAAGGGGAACGGTCACATGATAGCGGAACCACCCCAAATACATGGTAGATATGATAGCTGGCAACTTCAACAAAGTATATTTGATATACGTGTTATTGATGTGTACCTTAGTAGTACTCCTTGTAGCACCTGGGTATTGGATACCGGTTCAGTTGCTATTATTAGTGACTTGAAGCAAAAGCTACGGACTGAACGGAGACTAGCTAAAGGCGAGGTGACGATGTGCGTTGGAAGTGTTTCCAAGGTTGATGAGATCACCATCGCACACTTCCTCTATTTTTCGAGATTAGTGTTGAACCTAGATAAATGTTATCAGGTGTCTACGTTGAGCATGAAAATGATTAGATCATGTTCATCGCAATACGGTTATTCATTTAAGTTAGAGAATAATGGTTATTCTGTTTACATGAATAATACCTTTATGGTCATGCACCCAATGGTTCGTTGAATCTCGATCATGGTAATACACATAATGATAATATTAATGCCAAAAGATGTAGAGTTAATAATGATAGTACCACTTTCTTGTGGCACTGCCGCTTAGGTCATTTTGGCATAAAATGCATGAAGAAACTCCATGCTGATGGACGTTTGGAGTCACTTGATTTTGAATCGCTTGACACATGCGAGCCATGCCTCATGGGCAGGATGACTGAGATCTCGTTTTCAGGTGCAATGAAACGGGCAAGTGACTTGTTGGAAATCATACATGCTGATGTATGTGATCCAATGAGAATTAAGGCGTGTGGTGGACATCGTTATTTTCTCATCTTCACTGACGATTTGAGTAGATATGGTATATTTACTTAATGAAGCAAAAGTCTGAAACGTTTGAAAGGTTCAAAAATTTCAGAGTGAAGATTAAGAATCATCATAACAAGAAGATTATGTTCCTACGATCTGATCAAGGGGATATTATCTGAATTATGAGTTTGGCAATCACTTAAGACATTGTGGAAATGTTTCACAGTTGAAGCCACCTGGAACACCACAGCGTAATGGTGTGTCCGGACATCGTAATCGAACCTTATGAGATATGGTGCGATCTATGGTGTGTCTTACCGATCTACCGCTGTTATTTTGAGGTTATGCATTAGAGACAGCTGCATTCACTTTAGATAGGGCACCATCTAAGTCCGTTGAGACGACGTCGTATGGTTTGGCAAGAAACCGTAGTTGTCGTTTCTCAATGTTTGGGGCTGCGAGGCTTATGGCTTCAGCCAGGAAAGGCTCGAACCCAAAGCGGACAAATACATCTTCATGGAATACCCACTGGTAACGGTTGGGTATACCTTCTATCTCAGATCCAAGGACAAAAATGTTTGTCGCTTAGAATGGGTCCTTTCTCGAGAAGGAGTTTCTCTCGAAAGAATTGAGTGGGAGGAAGATAGAACTTGATGAGGTTGTCGAACCCTCACTTCAACCGGAAAGTAGTGCAACACAGAAAGATGTTTCTGTGGAACCTACGACAGTTGAAGAGGAAACTAATGATAGTGATCATGAAGCTCCAGATCAAGTTGCTATCAAACCTCGTAGGTCGACAAGGATGTGTACTACTCCTGAGTGGTACGGTGATCCTGTCTTAGAGGTCATGTTGTTGGACAACGATGAACCTACGAACTATGGAGAAGCGATGGTAGGCCCATATTCCTACAAATGGTTAGAAGCCGATAAATCCGAGATAGATCCATGTATCAAACAAAGTATGGACTTTGGTGGACTTGCCCTATGATCGGCAAGCCATTGAGACAAATGGATCTTTAAGACTAAGACGGACGTGGACGGTAATGTCACCGTCTATGAAGCTCGACTTGTGGCGAAGAGTTTTCCACAAGTTCAAGGAGTTGACTACGATGAGATTTTCTCACCCGTAGCGATGCTTAAGTCCGTCGGAATCATGTTAGCATTAGCTGCATTCATGAAATCTGGCAGATGGATGACAAAACAAGTTTCCTTACCAGTTTTTCGTAAGGAAAGGTTGTATGTGATACAATCAGAAAGGTTTTGTCGATCCTAAGGATGCTAAAAGGATATGCTAGCTCCAGCGATCCTTCCATGGACTAGAGCAAGCATCTCGGAGTCGGAATATACACTTTGATGGAGTGATCAAAGTTTTTGGGTATACAAAGTTTGTTGGAAACTTGTATTTGCAATAAAGTGAGTGGGAGCACTACAACATTTCTGATAAGTATATGTGAATGACATATTGTTGATCCGAAATGATGTAGAATTTCTGGAAAGCATAAAGGGTTGTTTGAAATGAGTTTTTCAAAGGAAGACCTGGATAAAGCTGCTTACATATTGGGCATCAAGGTCTATACAGATAGATCAAGACGCCTGATGATACTTTCAAAAGAACACACACCTTTGACATGATTTTGAAGGAGTTCAAAATAGATCAGTCAAAGAAGGAGTTCTTACCTGAGTTGTAAGGTGTGAAGTTGAGTAAGACTCAAAACTTGACCACAGCAGAAGGAAGAGGAAGGACGAAGGTCGTCCCCTATGCTTTTGTCATAGGCTCTATACGGTATGCCATGCTAAGTACCGCACCTGATGTGTGCCTTGCCACATGTCTGGCAAGAGGGTACAAAGGTGATCCAGGAGTGGATTACTAGATAGTGGTCAAAATTATCCTTAGAGGAATAAGGAAATGTTTCTCGGTTATGGAGGTGATAAAGAGTTCGACGTAAAGAGTTACGTCGATGCAAGCTTAACACCTATCCGGATAACTCTAAGTGGAGATACCGGATACGTATAATGGAGCAACAGTTTGGAATAGCTCCAAGTGGAACGTGGTAGCAGCATCTACGATATGACATAAAGTTTTGCGAAGTTCATAGGGATCTGAATGTTGCAGACCCGTTGACTACAACCTCTCTCACAAGCATAACATGATCAAACACAGAACTCATTGAGTGTTAATCACATATTGATGTGAACTAGATTACTGACTCTAGTGAACTCTTTGGATGTCAGTCACATGGCGATGTGACCTATGAGTGTTAATCACATAGCGATGTGAACTAGATTATTGACTCTAGTGCAAGTGGGAGACTGTTGGAAATATGCCCTAGAGGCAATAATAAATTGGTTATTATTATATTTCCTTGTTCATGATAATTGTTTATTATCCATGCTAGAATTGTATTGATAGGAAACTAAGATACATGTGTGGATACATAGACAACACCGTGTCCCTAGTGAGTCTCTACTAGACTAGCTCGTTGATCAAAGATGGCTACAGTTTCCTAGCCATAGACATGAGTTGTCATTTGATAACGGGATCACATCATTAGGAGAATGATGTGATGGACAAGACCCAAACGATAAACGTAGCATATGATCGTGTCAGTTTATTGCTATTGTTTTCTGCATGTCAAGTATATGTTCCTACGACCATGAGATCATGCAACTCACTGACACCGGAAGAGTACCTTGTGTGTACCCAACGTCACAACGTAACTGGGTGACTATAAAGGTGCTCTACAGGTATCTCCGAGGGTGTCTGTTTAGTTGGCATGGATCAAGACTGGGATTTGTCACTCCGTATGACGGAGAGGTATCTCAGGGCCCACTCGGTAATACAACATCACAATGAGCTTGCAAGCAATGTGACCAATGAGTTGATCACGGGATCTTGTATTACGGAACGAGTAAAGAGACTTGCCGGTAACGAGATTGAACTAGGTATAGAGATACCGACGATCGAATCTCGGGCAAGTAACATACCAACAGACAAAGGGAACTATATACGGGATTGTCTGAATCCTTGACATCGAGGTTCAATCGATAAGATCTTTGTAGAATATGTGGGAACCAATATGGGCATCCAGGTCCCGCTATTGGTTATTGACCGTAGAGGTGTCTCGGTCATGACTGCATAGTTCTCGAACCCGCAGGGTCTACACACTTAACGTTTGGTGATGATATAAGCATAGTCGAGTCATTATGTTGGTAACCGAAGGTTGTTCGGAGTCCCGGATGAGATCCCGGACGTGACGAGGAACTCCGGAATGGTCCGGGGATGAAGATTGATATATTGGATGATGGGAATCGGAGTCCGGAAGTGTTCCGGGGAGCACCGGGGAGTCGTCGGATGACCGAAAGGAGTTTCGGGGGGTCCCGGCAAGTGTTGCGGGCCTCATGGGCCAAAAAGGGGGAGGCACATCAGCCCACACAGGGGCTGTGCGCCCCCCCCCCCCACAGCCCTGCCACGCAGCTAGGAGGGTGGGGGCGCCCCTAGCCGCCCCCCTCTCCCTTGTGGCCGCCACCCCCTAGGGGAAACCCTAGGGGCGCCTCCACTTCTCCCCTCCCCCTATATATAGAGAGGTAGAGAGAGGGCAGCCAAACCCCCACGTGCCTTGGCGCTGCCCCTCCTCTCCCTCGAAGCATATCTTCTTCTCCGCAGCGCTTGGCGAAGCCCTGCTGAGTTTTCTCCATTACCACCTCCACCATGCCGTCGTGCTGCCGGAGGACTCAAGTTGCTACTTCACCATCGCTCGCTGGATCGAGGAGGTGAAGGCGTCATCAAGCCGTACGTGTGTTGAACACGGAGGCGCCGTCCGTTCGGCGCTAGATCGGATCTTCCGCGATTTGAATCGCCGCGAGTACGACTCCATCAACCGCGTTCTAGCAACGCTTCCGCTTAGCGATCTACAAGGGTATGTGGATCCTACTCTTCCCTCGTAGATGCATCTCCTTAGATTGATCTTGGTGAGCGTAGGAAAATTTTTGTTTCCCATGCAACGTTCTCCAACAGAGGGGAGGGGAGGGGCCGGCCCTCTCTATGGCGCACCCTAGGGAGTCCTACTCCCACCGGGAGTAGGATTCTCCTCCTTTCCCTAGTAGGAGTAGGAGAAGAAGGAAGGAGGAGAAGGAGAAGAAGGAAAGGGGGGCCGGCCCCCCTCCCAATTCGGATTGGGCTGGTGGGGGGCGCGCCCCCACCTTGGCCGCCTCCTCTCCCTTTCCCCTATGGCCCATTAAGGCCCATTAACTCCCCGGGGGGGTTCCGGTAACCCCCCGGTACTCCGGTATATGCCTGAAACCTCCCGGAACCTTTCCGGTGTCCAAACATAGTCGTCCAATATATCGATCTTAATGTCTCGGACATTCCGAGACTCCTCGGCATGTCCGTGATCTCATCCGGGACTACGAACTACCTTCGGTACATCAAAACTCATAAACTCGTAATACTGATCGTCATCAAACGTTAAGCGTGCGGACCCTACGGGTTCGAGAACTATGTAGACATGACCGAGACTCATCTCCGGTAAATAACCAATAGCGGAACCTAGATGCTCATATTGGCTCCTACATATACTACGAAGATCTTTATCGGTCAAACCACATAACAACATACGTTGTTCCTTTTGTCATCGGTATGTTACTTGCCCGAGATTCGATCGTCGGTATCTCAATACCTAGTTCAATCTCGTTACCGGCAAGTCTCTTTACTCTTTCTGTAATACATCATCTCGTGACTAACTCATTAGTCATTTGCTTGCAAGGCTTATTATGATGTGCATTACCGAGAGGGCCCAGAGATACCTCTCCGACGTTCGGAGTGACAAATCCTATTCTTGATCTATGCTAACACCACGAACACCTTCGGAGACACCTGTAGAGCATCTTTATAATCACCCAGTTACGTTGTGACATTTGGTAGCACACAAGGTGTTCCTACGGTATTCGGGAGTTGCATAATCTCATAGTCATAGGAACATGTATAAGTCATGGAGAAAGCAATAGGAGTAAAACTAAACGATCATAGTGCTAAGCTAACGGATGGGTCTAGTCCATCACATCATTCTCCTAATAATGTGATCCCGTTGATCAAATGACAACTCATGTCTATGGTTAGGAAACACAACCATGTTTGATCAATGAGCTAGTCTAGTAGAGGCATACTAGGGACATTCTGTTTTGTCTATGTATTCACACATGTACTAAGTTTTCGGTTAATACAATTCTAGCATGAATAATAAAAATTTATCATGATATAAGGAAATAAATAATAACTTTATTATTGCCTCTACGGTATATTTCCTTCAGTCTCCCACTTGCACTAGAGTCAATAATCTAGTTCACATCTCCATGTGATTTAATACAGATAGTTCACATCGTTATGTGAATAACACCCATAGTTCACATCGCCATGTGACCAACACCCAAAGGGTTTACTAGAGTCAATAATCTAGTTCACATCGCTATGTGATTAGCACCCAAGAGTAATAAGGTGTGATCATGTTTTGCTCGTGAGAGAAGTTTAGTCAACGGGTCTGTCACATTCAGATCCGTATGTATTTCGCAAATTTCTATGTCTACAATGCTCTGCATGGAGCTACTCTAGCTAATTGCTCCCACTTCCAATATGCATCCAGATTGATACTTAGAGTCATCTGGATTAGTGTAAAGCTTGCATCGGTGTAACTCTTTACGACGAACTCTTTATCACCTCCATAATCGTGAAACATTTCCTTAGTCATCCAGTAATTAAGGATAATTTTGACCGCTGTCCAGTGATCTACTCATGGATCACTTTTGTACCTCCTTGCCAAACTCATGGTAAGGTATACAACAGGTTTGGTACACAGCATGGCATACTTTATAGAACCTATGGCTGAGGCATAGGGAATGACTTTAATTCTTTCTCTATCTTCTGCCGAGGTCGGGCTTTGAGTCTTACTCAACTTCATACCTTACAACTCAGGCAAGAACTCCTTCTCTGACTAATCCATTTTGAACTACTTCAAAAACTTATCAAGGTATGTACTCATTGAAAAAACTTATCAAGCATCTCGATCTATCTCTATAGATCTTGATGCTCAATATGTACGCAGCTTCACCGAGGTCTTTCTTTGAAAAAACTCCTTTCAAACACTCCTTTATGCTTTCCAGAAAATTCTACATCAATTCCGATCGACAATATGTCATTCACATATACTTATCAGAAAAGGATGTAGTGCTCCCACTCACTTTCTTGTAAATACAGGCTTCACCGCAAGTCTGTATAAAACTATATGCTTTGATCACCTCATCAAAGCGTATATTCCAACTCCGAGATGCTTGCACCAGTCCATAGATAGATCGCTGGAGCTTGCACACTTTGTTAGCACCTTTAGGATCGACAAAACCTTCTAGTTGCATCATATACAACTCTTCTTTGAGATATCCATTCAGGAATGCAGTTTTGACATCCATTTGCCAGATTTCATAATTATAAAATGCGGCAATTGCTAACATGATTCGGGCAGACTTAAGCATCGCTACGGGTGAGAAAGTCTCATCGTAGTCAACTCCTTGAACTTGTCGAAAACCTTTCGCAACAAGTCGAGCTTTGTAAATAGTAACATTACCGTCAATGTCGGTCTTCCTCTTGAAGATCCATTTATTTTCGATTTCTTGCCAATCATCGGGCAAGTATACCAAAGTCCACACTTTGTTCTCATACATGGATCCCATCTCAGATTTCATGGCCTCAAGCCATTTTGCGGAATCTGGGCTCATCATTGCTTCCTCATAGTTCGTAGGTTCATCATGGTCTAGTAACATGACTTCCAGAACCGGGTTGCCGTACCACTCTGGCGCAGAACGTACTCTGGTTGATCTACGAAATTCAGTAGTAACTTGATCCGAAGTTTCATGATCATCATCATTAGCTTCCTCACTAATTGGTGTAGGAATCACTGGAACTAGTTTTTGTGATGTGCTACTTTCCAATTCGGGAGAAGGTACAATTACCTCATCAAGTTCCAGTTTCCTCCCACTCACTTCTTTCGAGAGAAACTCCTTCTCTAGAAAGGATCCATTCTTAGCAACGAATATATTGCCTTCGGATCTATGATAGAAGGTGTACCCAACAGTCTCCTTTGGGTATCCTATGAAGACACATTTCTTCGACTTGGGTTCGAGCTTATCAGGTTGAAGATTTTTCACATCAGCATCGCAGCCCCAAACATTAAGAAACGACAACTTTGGTTTCTTGCCAAACCACAGTTCATAAGGCGTTGTCTCAACGGATTTAGATGTTGCCCTATTTAACGTGAATGCAGCTGTCTCTGATGCAGAACCCAAAACGATAGTGGTAAATCGGTAAGAGACATCATAGACCGCACCATATCTAATAAAGTACGGTTACGATGTTCAGACACACCATTACGCTGTGGTGTTCCGGGTGGCGTGAGTTGTGAAACTATTTCACATTGTTTCAAACGAAGACCAAACTCATAACTCAAATATTCACCTCCATGATCAGATCGTAGAAACTTTATTTTCTTGTTATGATGATTCTCTACTTCACTATGAAATTCTTTGAACTTTTCAAATGTTTCAGACTTGTGTTTCATCAGGCAGATATACCCATATCTGCTCAAATCATCAGTGAAGGTCAGAAAATAACGATACTAGCCGCGAGCCTCAACACTCATCGGTCCACATACATCAGTATGTATGATTTCCAATAAATCAGTTGCTCGCTCCATTGTTCCGGAGAACGGAGTTTTAGTCATCTTGCCAATGAGACATGGTTCGCAAGCACCAAGTGATTCATAATCAAGTGATTCCAAAAGTCCATCACTATGGAGTTTCTTCATGCGCTTTACACCAATATGACCTAAACAGCAGTGCCAAAAAATAAGTTGCACTATCATTATTAACCTTGCATCTTTTGGCTTCAATATTATGAATATGTGTATCACTACGATCGAGACCCAACAAACTATTTTCATTGGGTGTATGACCATCGAAGGTTTTATTCATGTAAACAAAATAACAATTATTCTATGACTATAATGAATAACCGTATTGCAACAAACATGATCAAATCATATTCATGCTAAACGCAAATGCCAAATAACATTTTATTTAGGTTCTACACTAATCCCAGAAGTATAGGGAGTGTGCAATGATGATCATATCAATCTTGGAACCACTTCCAACACACATCGTCACTTCACCTTTAACTAGTCTCTATTCATTCTGCAACTCTCGTTTTGAGTTACTAATTTTAGCAACTGAACTGGTATCAAATACCCAGGGGTTGCTATGAACACTAGTAAAATACACATCAATACTCTGTATATCAAATATACCTTTGTTCACTTTGCCATCCTTCTTATCCGCCAAGTATCTAGGGCAGTTCCACTTCCAGTGATCATTTCCTTTGCAGTAGAAGCACTTAGTTTCAGGCTTGAGTTTAGCTTTGAATTTCTTCACGGGAGTGACAACTTGCTTGTCATTCTTCTTGAAGTTCCCCTTCTATACCTTTGCCCTTTTCTTGAAACAAGTGGTCTTGTTAACCATCAACACTTGATGTTCTTTCTTGATTTCTACCTTCGCCGATTTCAGCATCGTGAAGAGCTCGGGAATTACTTCGTCATCCCTTGCATATTATAGTTCATCACGAAGTTCTACTAACTTTGTGATAGTGACTAGAGAACTTTGTCAATTACTATCTTATCTGGAAGATTAACTCCCACTTGATTCAAGCAATTGTAGTACCCAGACAATCTGAGCACATGCTCACTGGTTGAGCTATTCTCCTCCATCTTGTAGGCAAAGTACTGTCAGAGGTCTTTTACCTCTCGACACGGGCATGAGTATGACATATTAACTTCAACTCTTGGAACATCTCATATGCTCCGTGGCATTCAAAACATTTTTGAAATCCCGGTTATAAGCCGTAAATCATGGTGCACTAAACTATCAAGTAGTCATCCTACCGAGCTTGTCAAACGTTCATAACGTCTGCATCTGCTCCTGCAATAGGTTTGTCACCTAGCGATGCATCAAGGACATAATACTTCTGTGTAGCAATGAGGATAATCCTCAGATCGCGGACCTAGTCCGCATCATTGCTACTAACATCTTTCAACTTAGTTTTCTCTAGGAACATATCAAAAACATAGCGGAGCTATAACGCGAGCTATTGATCTACAACATAGAAATGCTAATACTACCAGGACTAAGTTCATGATAAATTAAAGTTCAATTAATCAAATTACTAAAGAACTCCCACTTAGATAGACATCTCTCTAATCATCTAAGTGATCACGTGATCCATATCAACTAAACCATGTTCGATCATCACGTGAGATGGAGCAGTTTTCAATGGTGAACATCTTATGTTGATCATATCTACTATACGATTCACGCTCGACCTTTCGGTCTCCAGTGTTTCGAGGCCATATCTTCATATGCTAGGCTCGTCAAGTTTAACCCGAGTATTCTGCGCATGCAAAACTGGCTTACACCCGTTGTATGTGAACGTAGAGCTTATCACACCCGATCATCATGTGGTGCCTCGGCACGACGAACTTTCGCAACAGTGCATACTCAGGGAGAACACTTATACCTTGAAATTTAGTGAGAGATTGTCTTATAATGCTACCGTCGATCAAAGCAAAATAAGATGCATAAAAGATAAACATCACATGCAATCAATATAAGTGATATGATATGCCCATCATCATCTTGTGCCTTTGATCTCCATCTCCAAGACACCGTCATGATCACCATCGTCACCGGTGCGACACCTTGATCTCCATCGTAGCATCGTTGTCGTCTCGCCAACTATTGCTTCTACGACTATCGCTACCGCTTAGTGATAATGTAAAGCAATTACATGGTGATTGCATTTCATACAATAAAGCGACAACCATATGGCACTTGCCAATTGCCGATAACTTTACAAAAACATGATCATCTCATACAATAATGTATCACTTATCATGTCTTGAGCATATCACATCACAGCATGCCCTGCAAAAACAAGTTAGACGTCCTCTACTTTATTGTTGCAAGTTTTATGTGGCTGCTACGGGCTTAGAAAGAACCGTTCTTACCTACGCATACAAAACCACAACGATATTTCGTCAAGTATGTGATGTTTTAACCTTCACAAGGACCGGGCGTAGCCACACTTGATTTAACTATAGTTGGAGAAACTGACACCCGTCAGCCACCTGTGTGTGAAGCACGTCGGTAGAACCAGTCTCGCGTAAGCGTACGTATAATGTTGGTCCGGGCCGCTTCATCCAACAATACCGCCGAATCAAAGTATGACATGCTGGTAAGCAGTATGACTAGTATCGTCCACAACTCACTTGTGTTCTACTCATGCATATCATCTACGCATAGACCTGGCTCATGATGCCACTGTTGGGGAACGTAGTATTTCAAAATTTTCCTACGATCACGCAAGATCTATCTACCAGATGCATAGCAACAAGAGGGGAGAGAGTGTCCACGTACCCTCGTAGACCGGGAGCGGAAGCGTCTAGTGACGCGGTTGATGTAGTCGAACTTTCTTCGCGATCCAACCGATCAAGCACCGAACGTACGGAGTCTCCGCGTTCAGCACACGTTCAGCTTGATGACGTCCCACGAGCTCTTGATCCAGTAGAAACTCGCGGGAGAGTTTCGTCAGCACGACGGCGTGGTGACGGAGATGATGAAGCTACCGGCGCAAGGCTTAGCCTAAGCACTGCAAAGGTATGACCGAGGTGTGTTTCTATGGAGAGGGGCACCGCACACGGTTGAGATTGATCGACTGATCAACTTGTGTGTCTATGGGGTGCCTCTACCCCCGTATATAAAGGAGGAGGGGAGGGGAGGGGCCGGCCCTCTCTATGGCGCGCCCTAGGGAGTCCTACTCCCATCGGGAGTAGGATTCCCCCCTTTCCCTAGTAGGAATAGGAGAAGAAGGAAGGAGGAGAAGGAGAAGAAGGAAAGGGGGGCCGGCCCCCCTCCCAATTCGGATTGGGCTGGTGGGGCGCATGCCCCCACCTTGGCCGCCTCCTCTCCCTTTCCCCTATGGCCCATTAAGGCCCATTAACTCCCTAGGGGGTTTCGGTAACCC
>LR738715.1:765529032-765579035 GCA_902687465.1 Secale cereale
CCCCCCCCCCCCGGTACTCTGATATATGCCCGAAACCTCCCGGAACCTTTCCGGTGTCCAAACATAGTCGTCCCATATATCGATCTTTACGTCTCGGACATTTCGAGACTCCTCGTCATGTTTGTGATCTCATTCGGGACTCCGAACTACCTTTGGTACATCAAAACTCATAAACTCATAATACCGATCGTCATCAAACGTTAAGTGTGCGGACCCTATGGGTTCGAGAACTATGTAGACATGACCGAGACTCACCTCCGGTCAATAACCAATAGCGGAACCTGGATGCTCATATTGGCTCCTACTTATTCTAGGAAGATCTTTATCGGTCAAACTGCATAACAACATACGGTGTTCCTTTTGTCATCGGTATGTTACTTGCCCGAGATTTGATCGTCGGTATCTCAATACCTAGTTCAATCTCGTTACCGGCAAGTCTCTTTACTCATTCCTTATTACATCATCTCATGACTAACTCATTAGTCATTTGCTTGCAAGGCTTATTATGATGTGCATTACCGAGAGGGCCCAGAGATACCTCTCCGACATTCAGAGTGAAAAATCCTTTTCTTGATCTATGACAACACCACGAACACCTTCGGAGACACCTGTAGAGCATCTTTATAATCACCCAGTTACGTTGTGACGTTTGATAGCACACAAGGTGTTCCTCCGGTATTCGGGAGTTGCATAAGTCATGGAGAAAGCAATAGCAGTAAAACTAAACGAGCATAGTGCTAAGCTAACGGATGGGTCTAGTCCATCACATCATTCTCCTAATCATGTGATCCCGTTGATCAAATGACAACTCATGTCTATGGTTAGGAAACATAACCATATTTGATCAATGAGCTAGTCTAGTAGAGGCATACTAGGGACATTCTGTTTTGTCTATGTATTCACACATGTATTAAGTTTCCGGTTAATATAATTCTAGCATGAATAATAAACATTTATCATGATATAAGGAAATAAATAATAACTTTATTATTGCCTCTAGGGCATATTTCCTTCAGCTTCAACATTTTAATTCTTCATTCGGAGTGCCCAATAATCCATGGTGGTGTATCTCATCGTCATTATCAGGATTTGAAGACTGAAGAAGAATTTCTCCTAAATCTTGTCCGTTCTCGCAAACATTCATGGTTCTAGCTTCATGCCATCCTCATTATTGTTTCGAATGTGAGGAATTCTTTTTATACCCATCCGAAGCATTTCATGAATTATTTCCATTGTGATCCTCTGAAGGTCATCATTTCAGAAGATTTCTTCGTTCTCAGTTTTCAACTTCATCCTCCAACTATTCTTAATTGATGCCTCTTCGTTCGTCTCCATATTCTTACGGTGGTTCATTCAAGATTACTCTTCTGTTGTTATCGTATCAATTCATTTGTTATTTTCATAATCCTATCAGTGCTTCGTTGAACATTTACCCAAGTTTGTGCGAGATCTCTCTTTAATTCTTTGCAACGAGAATAAGTAGTATGCCAAATCCATTGGTTGTCATCAATTTAAATTGGTGAAGGATAAGCATGACATAATTCATATTCTTATTTCCTCAAGGTGATTTAATTCCTTTGTCTGAAGCAGTGTTAGGGATATCTCTTATCGGGAACTTATCGGTCGACCCATGATAAGGGGTGAATCGGCCAGTTTATCGGCATATCGGTCAATTTATCGCCATATCGGCTCATTTATCGGCCAATTTATCTTATCGGCCAGACAGCGGTAAGCGATAAATCGGCCGATTTATCGGCATATCGGAAGATATCTTGAACAGTGCTGAAGTTTGTTCATGATATCAAATTATTGGTTGTTCATCTTTTCTTTCCGGAGTTCCAAACTCTCTCAATTATCTTGTCACGAAGCTCTATCTAAATCATTGCAAGGCTTCAATATTATTCTTTTCATTCTTCACTTGTCATCCTTTTGTTAACGGAGTTCTTATTGGTGGTTCATCATGATTTAATTCATCCTCAAAGTGTTCTTCAAGATTCTTGTTGGAGGAGCTCAAGTATTCTTCATATTGCATTTTGAAGTGCAATTCTTGCTCCCTTATCTTTTGAGGTGGTGTTTTATCATTCTTGGCAATTTTCCCTTCATGTTTCATGATTCACAAGTTGTCAGGAATGAGATATTTAAACCCATCATTTTCTTTGTTCAGGAGATCTTTCCAACCCTTCAATTTATTCGTTGGAGTGATCTTGGGTTGTATTTCACCTAAGAGCTTTCCCTAAGGATTGTTGCTATTGTGGTGCTTATCAATAATTCAAGTTATCTCTTCATCAATTTGCTGGAAGAAAGTTTTTCATCTCTTCGCTCATCTCAGATCAATCATTTCGTAGTGGCAGAATTTCACCTCAATTTTGAGATGTTTTCCATAAGGCCACAACAAGCTTATTCTTTTCGTTGTTGATTTTCCATCAACCCCATTCAACCCTTCTTCGTAAGGATGATTTTCAAATTCATTGGTGGTAGAAGTTATCATTTTCTTCTACTTTCCTAATGATCTAGCTTCTATTCTTTCGTTCCGGAGGTTTGTGATATTGCTTTGTTTGAACCATCATCTTGTCATATCAAGTTCATGTTCAATTCCTTCCAATTACAGTCGGAATGCTGTCCAAATTATTTCAGTCTTAGTCCTTCTCTACTTTTATTTAACCGGAGTGGTTTTTAAATTCTTTCATGATCCTTGAGATCTTCGTTTATGTCTTTGCAACCTCCAAATTTCTCGTGGTGTCCCTTGTTCCTCCTTTTTACCGAAGTGCACTTAACTTCGTTCATCTCTGTTGTATACTTTCTTTCAAGATTGTTCAACCTCTCAAAGTTCACGGTTTCACTCGTTTGTCGAAGAAGCAACTTTGTTTTACCCCTTCCTTTTCCGATTTATCCAGTTCCATCTCCAGGATCTCGGGTCGAGATCCTCTGTTAGTGTGGGAGAGTTGTGACGCCCCAAGATCGACGCTCCAGAAGACTTCCAGCTATTCCGGGTTATTGTCGTGTGTTTATTTGTGCTTGCTCTTTTTATTTTTTGCATTGCATCATGTCATCATGCCATCATGTCATTAATCTTTGCATCTCAACCAAATGAACTGTGTGGATTTTCGATCCATTTAAACCGAGGGAACTCACATGGTGATTTCTCTTTATAACATATCGATCTAATATTTATGGAGCTATTTAGAAATATTCCATTGCGTTGGAATCACCGAAACACACTTGCAAAATTCCCCATATTCTTTTCTGCGTCAAGTTTCTACTCCCAAACCTTGCCAACAATTCTTATCTCTTTTGTCGAGGCTCCTCCAAAAACCTCAACATTTTTGAACCTCCCAAACACCCACTTCCATGTGTAACCCATTTGGATTTATTCAAATGAATTTGAATTTATATATTTCAATCATGCATCTTTTCTATTTTTCTTGGAACCAGTGCATTTTGCGAGTCCGGAAAAATTATCTTTGTGTCCAAATTCCATATCTAACCCTTTCTTTCTTCTCTTTTCTTCTTGCTATTATTCTGTAATTGGAAAAAGAGATTAAAGTGAGGGAGAGAGAGAGCCCAGCCACAGCCAGGCCCAGCCGGCCACTAGGACTCCCTAGGCCCAACTCCCGCGGCCTCCCTAGGCCCACCTAAAATCTAACCCTAGCCCGACTCCCCTACTCGACCCGTCCTCCCTGTCGAGCGAGCCCCTCAGCGCCGCACCTATCTCATCTCCCTCTCGATCCTCCCCGCGCCGCCATCTCTCCATCTCGACTCCCTGCCATGGTCACGTGCTGCCCTCTCCTCCGAGCGTCGCCCGGCTCCCCCGTCCTCGCCTCTGCACCTTCCGTCGGTGAGCCACCCGCCAAGAGCTTCCTCGCGCCCCTCTTCTCCTTACTAAGGCCGCCGCCGGCGCCCCAAGCGCCGCGCCTCCTCCTTCCCATTGCGGGCGACCAAGGCCGCCGGAGCAGCCCGGCGGTCCAGGCCGCCTCGTCATCGCGCCGCCGGCCCTCAATCCCAATGTCCATCGCCGCCAAGTCCTTCCAGCCGTCGCGCCGGCCTCTTCCTCGTCTCTGGCCTCGCCTGCACCTCGACCGTCGCCGCCTTCGCGCCTCCCGACGCCATCGCTGCCTCGCGTTGTCTCCGTCGGCTCTGTCCCCGCGTCAGACCTCGCCGTTCTGCTCGAGCGCTTCAAGACCCCGCAGTCAAGCTCCACGTCGCTGCTTCTGCTTCGCTTCGAGCCCTCCTATGCATCGTTCGCTCAGGCCGTCAGCGGGCTCAGCATGCCAAGGCTCGACCCTGCTGCTTCCTCGAGTTCCCCCTGCCCTGACCTCGTCCAGCCGGAGGTCTCCGCGCCTTCGTCCTGCTGCTGCAGCACGACATCTCCGCGGCCTTTTGCCGTTTCGAGGCAAACTCCACGCCAAATACCATCTCTGAGGTTTTTCGTCAAGTACCCCTACGCATGGATACGCCAAGGTCGACTACGCCCGACGATGCGATAAGTTCATCTTCGAAACGAGAACGACTACACGACGAAGGGTCAAGTACCTCTACGACGACCCGAACATCTACAGAAAACGAGTACAACTACCATCGCCAAGACCCGGAAGCGTCAAGTTCCACTACCGTCGTGTGTACCACTACCGTCGAGGACCGATAGCACCACTACTTCCCACTACGAATGTGAACGACTACTTCCACTACCGCCAAACTAGAACCACCCCGAAACGCACGCTTCGAAGGTATACCACCGAGACGATGACCCTTGGACGAATGCTTATGTGTGTATGAGATGTTTGCATGTATCTGATGTTTGCCGTGCATGAATTGTTACTTGCACATTTCCCGATTCCATGTCGCCGACCTGTGGGAACACGGTAACGGGAGCACCCCACCTATCTCTTGCATGACACGCCCACGCCGCCCTTCATCTTTTGCACCGATCTCTCAACGAGTTACCGGAACCGATATGTTGTCGTGGCATCATTTTCGGATTCGTCGCCGTGGCACCTTCTCTTTCCACCACGGTGACAAATGCTCCATATCATCTTCATGTCAACTTTTAACTAAAATTTGCATAAAACTTGAATATGTCATCCGCATCATGTTAACAACATTTAAATGTTTTAAATTGTTGTTTGCATAAAATATGCCAATTTTGCACATGGGGAGTTTCCGGAATTGTTGCTTGTTGTTTCCGGCCTCATTTAAATTGCCTAGATAGTGTAGTTGCTCATGCTTCACCTCTTGCCATGCTAAAACAATTAAACTTGTTGGGTTCATAACGAGATCAAACTAAATAATCGAATGTGGCATTTCATCAATATGCAACCCGTTGCATATTGAGCTCTACTTAAATTGTAGTGTTGTTTGAGCACTTTGCCATGCCTTGCATATTTAAACCGGACATGCATCATACTTGGTTGTGCATCAATATGCCATGTTTATGCTTGTGTGTTTACCGTGTTGTTTCCTTCTTTCCGGTATGCTTCTCTCGTTAGCTTCGGTTTCGTTCCGGAGTTGTGAGGATTCGTTCGACTACGTCCGTTTGTCTTCTTCATGGACTCGTTCTTCTTCTTTGCGGGATCCCAGGCAAGATGACCGTTCCCTGATATCACCTCTATATTTGCCTTGCTAGTTGTCTCACTCTATAGATATGCCTCAATGCCTATTCCTGTTTGTCAGCCTCCTATTGTTGCCATGAAACACTCTAACCGCCTTCCTAGCAAACCGTTGTTTGGCTAAGTACGCTTTTGCTCAGCCCCTCTTATAGCGTTGGTAGTTGCAGGTGAAGTTTGAAGATTGCTCCAAGTTTGGACTTGTTTATTAGGATAACACAATATTTATCTTAATTAAATTAATGCACATGTATATTGGTAATGGGTGGAAGGCTTGGCCTTCTGCTTGGTGTTTTGTTCCACTCATACCACCTTAGGACCCGATAAACCGGTGTGTATGTTCCTTGATTTTGCGTTCCTAACACGGTTGGGGTTTATGGGCCCCCCTTGATAATTCGCTCTGCTTAAAGCTTTTCCAGTAAGGCCCAACTTTGGTTTTACCATTTGCCTAACAACTAAAAACTTGTCGAGGGAGTAATTAACCCGAGGATTTATTAATCAACCCCCGGGCCAGTGCTCGTTTTGAGTGTTGGTCCAAACTGGGCAGCCTGCAAGGGGCCAACTTGAGGCAACTCAAGGTTCTGGTTCTACTGTAGCTTTTCCCATCCGGTCGTGGCCTGAGACGAGATACGCGCGGCTGATATCAGGGTGTCAACACGACGGGAGATCTTGCTGGATTAGTTTTACCTTTGTCGAAATATCTTGAGCACGGGATTCCGAGGATACTCGGGTCTTCCCAATTTGGAGTTGCGACTCCGCAGATCGTGAGCTTGTGATGGGCTAAGTTGGGACACCCCTGCAGGGTTTTGAACTTTTGAAAGTCGTGCCCGCGGTTATGTGGCAGATGAGAATTTGTTAATATCCGGTTGTAGATAACTTGACATCATATCCTTAAGAATACACTACCTGTGTGAGTAACCGTGATGGTCTCTTTCCTAAGGGCTTCGGGAAGTGAACACGGTGGGGTTATGTATGAACGTGAGTAGCTAGGATCACTTCATGATCAACTTGGCGATCGTTGGCACTTATTCTCATCTCGCTCTGGATTCGTAAGCTAGTTGCTTAGTGCTTGCTGCAGACACTTTATCACCTCTCCACACCTAAAGGCTTTGTTAGTTTTGATACCCGGGAATGGGATTGATGAGTCCTTGTGACTCACAGATTACAACACACACGAATTGCAGGTACAGACAAGTACAATGCAGGAGATGAATCAGAACTTCACTGGGAGTTCGATGAAGAGTGTGGTCGTTACTATGTATCGTATCCCGACGATCAGTAGTGGTTCCTACTAGGAGTGATCCGGGCCTGTGTTGTGGTATCTTTTCTCGTTTGGATTTCGTCTGTAGTCGGACCCTGTGTTATTTGGATGAATGTATGTATTGTATTCATTGTGTGATGTGACGAGTGTAAGCCAACTATCTTTTACACTTTCATCCCTGAACTTTTACATGAGTTGTGCAAAGATACCATGCTTGCGATCATTCCAGAATGCGCTTATGTCTCTAAGTCGTGCCTCGACACGTGGGAGACATAGTGGCATCCTCAGCATTACATCACCCTAGCCTTTTCTATGTCATAATAAACTCATTTGCCCCCCTCCCTAGTATTTAGTTCACGCCCCGCCACTACCGCCATGAGCAAAGTTGGCGCGGTTTTCATCGCAGTCGCAACCCCCCGAACCCACGGTCGGCTTCCAATCCGCAAAACTCCTGAGGGTTGTGGATCTCCCGCATTAACCGCCATAGATATCGAAGAAATATTCGACCGCAACACTCCATGAACCCGGGTATGGGATCCCTTGATTCGCCGTCACATGCACGACCACATGAAGCCTCCTCATGGCACATCGAGGGGATGCCACCGCCTCCGTATCCAGAGCCGTCACTTCAAGGACCTTGCGCCATAGATTTGGCCCACCCCCAGCCGAGTGCGTCATCCCCATGTTGTCATTTTGAGATAATTATGCATGCAACATTTTTGCAATGCCTTCGCTATGCACAATGGTGAGATGTATGTGTAGCACAAAAATCAAATGGAAAAATACATAGTATTGTACTGTGCAACATAGCCAAGAACAAGGAGGAACATGTACATAATCCTCGTCTTAATAGATTTCCCGCATCAAGAGCATTTGCATTGGTAGTTAGATATTAAAAAGTTGATATCCACGTGACAGAAGCAGCCTCCCTACATGGAGGACGGTAACAAGCTTGAATGAGTATCCCATGTGATTACAGAGAATGTAATCCATGTCATAGGAGACCATAAAGAGATGTTAGTTCCAAAAAGTTCAAACAGGCGCCGTACAGACGGAACAAGGTTCCTTCACGGCTACTACACGTGGAAGGTACACCTACAAACTCCACGACAAATGGATCTTTCCGAGCCATCAAATTTTAGACGACACGGAAATCATACAAGGTAGTTCTAAGTATGGCGTTGTCGGAAAATCCTATGCTTAACTAAGAAGTCATTTCGGTCCCGATGCCTCTTATCTCTACACCTTCTCAACAACACTTTGGTTTTTCGATCATTCGATGCTAAACTTAAGTAGACTTCCATCTACATATTTGGTGCATCAAAGCAAAACACTAAAATAAAGAGATGGGTTAGCAATGTGGATGAATGAGATGATGGATTTTGTTTATTCCTCGAGTGAAGATCGCGCAGTAGTATATATAGGACGCTTGATCGCCCATTTACTTGTACCAGTTTCCTTATTTATACTACTTTTTAAGTCTTTACACAATTCTTAAATGTTAGTGGGTGGTCTATTTTAGAGCAAGTATAATATGATGACATAAACGGACTATAAAAGATGTCACATCAGATATTTGCGAAGGAGAAAGAAGATAAGTGAATTGTAGATTTACACAAAGCTCCAACACCTTTTTCGGAGAGAAATATTACTAGTACAGAAAACGGTCTTCGGCGGTGGTTGTCGTAGATGGGCCGCCGACGGTTCCTCGTTTCGTTTTAAAGTCTATATCACTAATACTCGTGGGAGCGCAAGCGGTTTCCAAAACCACTTGTTCCTTTCTCATAGCACACATGGTTCCTCCACCGCCTCTAATGAATTTTTTTTACAAATGTAGTTTGTTCTTGAAAACCGCCAACAATACTCTACGATGTGGAGGTTGTTTGTCTTTAGAACCGCCTACAATATTAATCAGGTCATTTGTTCAAATTAGCCGTTGTAGCCACCATTCTGCAAATAAATTTGTCAGCCAATACTCATACAACTCAAGCATCGCATCACTAACATAAAATCCATTGAAAAAGATCAATGCCACACTTGAAATAGCACAGGTATATGACAAAGATCAAAACTAGGACATTTTACAATGTATAGACAAGGTCCTTCAAAAAAAACAATGTATAGACAACAAATTTGAATGCAATAAAAGAATCTATTATGACTTTATGAGTTATAACAATCACCAGTACTAAAAAGTCATTAGGAGTCGGGTTCAAGCTAATCATGTTTCTACGAATAAGCATTTTATGCTCAGAGTTAATAGCACACTGCGTTATGGAGCAGCGCTGGCTAGTTACTGATCTGTCAGCGCAAGCCATGGGGTTGCTCGAGCGGCAGAGTTTGTCGAGCAGAAACTTTCCAACAAATCAAGCACCCCAAGTTCTTCACCGATACCAGGTCTGCTATTGATACAAACTTTTGAAGCAGTACCTGGTTGCCGATCCTGAGATCAAGGTCTGTGACAAAGATCATACTAAATGATACTGTAACTATATTCAGACTAGTGCTACATGATACAGTACTGATGAGTCCAACAGGAGATGCTATCCAGAATCAAGGTTTGTGTTCATACACGGCACTGTCCGTGCTGGTGAGTTCCTCATCCTGGCGAGCGACGGGCTGTGGGACGTCGTCACCAACGAGGTAAACACACTACTCGTCCCTTTAGCAGACAAACCCGTCACTACTCATCCCACAAAAAAAAAACGTCACTCCTCATCCTTGTACCAGCTGTCCTCGCATCTACTAGCATGATGCAGAATTCTGAAATGACCTGCCTCGAGGCGGCCATGAGGGGAGGCGCCGAAACCTGTGTTGAAGTGAATTGCAGAAAACATAGACATTGAAGGCTAGGTTTGTAGGAATCACAAGTCTACGGAATTGTGCCCAAAAACACTAATTTTTTGTTTAATTTTTTGCAAAAAACACTAGTTGACGGCTTTGGTCGTTTTGATGACGATTATGACAGATTGGTCCCGCTTTTGCCGACATGGCATAACGGTTCGCATGCGACGCCACGGTTTTACATCAACACCCTTTTTGGCAAAATTAAAAAGCAATCGGGTCCTTGGCCCTGAAAACAAAAGCAATCAGAACCTTCATCTCCCTCCGGTCCGGTGGGATTTCTTCAGTGCGCGGCCGGCGCTGCGTCCGCCGCCGCGTGCTAGCGCCAGTGCACTGCCTGCTCGCCCCCGCCGACACTTGCTCGCGACCGTGCGCCGCTGCTCACGCCGTGCACTGCCTGCTCACGTCCACCGCCGCCGCCTACTACGCCGCCAGCGCCATAACCGCGATCAACCTCTCCGGGACAGGGCTCTCCGGCGGGCTCGTCGTGTCCGCGCCGCACCTCTGTGCGCTCCCAACGCTCAACGCGCTTGACCTCAGCCGAAACAACCTCATGGGCATTGTTCCCGACGCGCTCGCCACGTCCACGTCGCACCTATGTGCGCTCCCGACGCTCGCCGCGCTTGACATCAATCAAAACAACCTCGCAGGCATCGTTCCCGTCGTGCTCGTCGCGTGCTCCGCCGTCACCACGCTCGTCCTCGCCTTCAACCTCCTCACGGGCGCCATCCCTGCGGAGCTCCTCTCCTCGCAGAGTCTCCGAACGATCAACCTCAACACCAACGTGCTCATCGGGAAGATCCCCGCTGCTCTCTCCGGCTCCTTGCTCCACGTGTACTTTGACCTCAGTGCCAACTCACTCTCCAGCGCCATCCCGCCGGAGCTCGCCGTGCTCCCAGAGCACACCTACCTGGACCTAAGCAGCAACAACCTGTCCGGCCCAATGCTGAAGTAGTTCTTGGCTCCGTGTGGGCTCCTCTACCTCAACCCCTTCTCCAACCATACCCCAGAAGTGACGCGAGTTGCAGCAGCGCCACCACCAGGCCCGCGCGGCCGCGGCCATGGAAGGAGAGGTGGGAGTGCGACGCAGTGGTGGATGCAGTGGCGAAGCTAGCACAAGATCTCAGGGGAGGGGCAAACAAGAAATACACGGGAAATGACTAAACTCTCCTTAATCTAACCCTCTAATTTTCTTTTCCTTCGGTAATTAGGCTACGGCTGGGGCAGTGGCCACCCAACGCTGCACATAGCTCCGCCAGGCATGGCTCCGGCGTGGAGCACAGTGAAGGCGGGTCTTTTCTGAAAAAAGGAGGGAGTTTTTGGTAAATATATTCTCTAAAGATGTCTAATGTGAACAATTATGACATGTCATCATTTATGGGACCCACCTGTCATAATCGTCATCAAAACAACCAAAGCCTCCAGCTAGTGTTTTTTGCAAAAAGTTAGACAAAAAGATTAATGGTTTTCGACACAATTCCATGGATTTGTAGTTCCTGTAAACTTAGACTTCAATGTTGATATTTTTTGCAAAAATAGGCTTCCATGTTGATATTTTTTGTAATTCACTCCGCCGCGGCAACCACATTTTTTGCCGAAAGAGACCCTTTGCCTAATGGAATTGCCAAAAAAGACCCTCTTAGACAAAAATGGCAAAAAGGACCCCCTCGACCATGGCGGCAAGCGCAGCGGGCGACATGTGACACCTACCGCCATGACAGGAGGCGGCTGGCCCTGCCGCCACCCGGGTAAAACGATTTTACCCCGCAGGCCAGGTGGGATGCCACCACCGAGCGAGGCGGCCAGTACAGATGTTGCCGCGACCAAGCCGACAAAATTCCGTGCACACTCAACGTAACAGCGGACCACGCCGCCATTGAGGCGGCCGCGCTGTTGCTGCTGCACGCGGCCCGACCAAACGACGCTGATTTCCACGGCACTTCTTTCCACGGCGAGACAACACTTATTTCCACAAACGGGAATCCGATTCTCGCCTAAATTTTGATGTATTGTGCCGACACTCAGCGATTCTTCTGCACTGGTTGCTTTAGCGGGAATCACGCACTCCACTAGCTTTTGTTTTTTGGACGCAACCACATCAGTCACTCAGTTCTACTTTTGCTTCGGACGAGTGATGTCGTCTAAAGCAAAATAGAACTAAGTGATTGATTCGGTAACGTCCGCTAAAGCAAAAGCTAGCGAAATGCGTGATTCCCACCAAAGCAATCAGTGCAGAACCACCGCTGAGTGTCAGCACAATACATCAAAATTTAGGCGGGAAACGGATTCCCATTCGTGAAAATGAGTGTTATCTTGTCGTGGAAAGAAGTGTCGTGAAAATCAACATCGTATGGTTGGGCGCGGCCGCCTCACCCAATGATGGTGTGGCCCGCTGTCACGTTGAGCATGCACGGAATTTTATCAGCCTAGGCACGACAACATTTGTACCGGCCGCCTCAAGCGATGGCGGCATAGCCCACCTGGCCTGCCCCATTCCGTCCCGGCTCGAGCCCACGGGGTAAAACCGTTTTACCCAGGTGGCCGCCTCACGGCGTGGCGGCAGTACCAGCCGCCTCCTGCCGTTGCGGCAAGTGCCACGTGTCGCCTACCGCGCCTGCCGCCACGGCTAAGGGGGTCCTTTTGTCATTTTCATCTGAAGAGGGTCTTTTCTGGCAATTCCACTGGGTAAAGGGTCTCTTTTGACAAAAAATCCGGCAGCCAACGAATTACGAATCTCAAAACCCCGTCGTGTCGGGCAACTGAAGATTTGTGACCTTCGTCTTGTTTGTTGGTTCACACGGCAGTGTTGTGTTGAAAGTTTAAGCTGGAAGATCTGTTTGGACCACTCACAATACTAATTCAGCAGAGAAAAACGTCAATAGAAATTAAAGGCTAGTAGATTAAAAATAGCATACAATGGGGGCAAAGTGTTGCTCAGGTAACCGCTCAGGAGGAAATGGTATTTCCCAGATTCATGAAGCAGGGGTCTGCTTTCAACACTGAAATATCTCATCATTGCAACAAACACCGCACCATCGTCACAGAAAGATTTAAAACAATTACTTAGAAAACAGTGAAAACACGTAAGCAAGCTCAGTCTACTTTTATTAAGGTCTTCAAGCCAGATGAAAACCCATTAACAAATAACTTTTGAGGTCTTCAAGCCAGATGAAAACCCATTAACAAATAACTTTTGAAGAACATTCACAAATTTATTAAACAGGACATCCCCTGGTTAATTTAGTATGTTTCTCTTGGTGCAGGGACTGCTTAAATTATGTTCATCTACAAAAAACTATGTTCTCCAAAACCAATGGCCCAATCTACACTATTTTGGCACGACAGTAATCATACGGATTCTTAGGCTGCCAAACTTAACTAAGCTTCTCCACAGCTAAGGCACTGACTACAAATTATGGTCCTCACGTGTCAGCCCAAGTGTTTTTCTGGCTGGGAATTCCTTACAAGAATGAGTGCAGGTGTCATTCAGACCAGAGACCACCCCTTCTTTCACTATGAATTTGCTAATATTTATTTTAATATAATGGAATCCTCCAATTGGTCGGTTTGATACTGTTAATTTGTTCATTTCAGAGACCCTTTGAATGTACCTTTCTTCGTTCAGACATTTTATCAGCATTTATTTGAACATGAAATGATTTCATATTCAACAATTATCAGCCAAACCTATACAAATGCAGTCAGAAATTCGAAGTGGGAATCAATTGGTTGATTCATAAACCCACAAGGAAGAGATGCCATCAGTTTAAAGCCTGGGTTGAAGGCTTTCACTTGCTCTTTGGATCTTTATCTCCTAGGCTGTACATACATGTAACTTCTCTTATTTGAAAATCAATAAAAACACGCAGCATATGCACATAGTTTGTTTTTGTGTTCTAATCTTCAAATCTCATTCGTGCATCTACAACTGGTATACTGAAATACACAGGAAGATATATTTGTACCAACGAAATTTAAAAATAAATCTGCAGCGAGGATGAGGAGTTGCTCAGGTAACCGCTCAGGAGGAAATAGTATTTCCCAGACTCATCAAGCAGGGATCTGCTTTCAACACTGATAGATCTCATCATCGCAACAAACATCCACTACCGGTCGTAAAAACGAAGTACATAACAGTACTGAAAAACCAAGAAAAGAAAAGAGCTGTGAATCTTGAGGGGATGAATCGGCTCAGACTACTTTTAAGGTCTTCAAGGCGGATTAAAACCCGCCGTTAAGACGAGCGAACCTTGTTTTTCCTCATCGCCGTTGATTCCCTTGATAAATTAAACACTCGCCGGACAAAAGACAACACAAACAGCAGAGAACTAAACACAGAAAGGCTTGGTAGATCTTGAGATCTGTTTCGGCTCAGACTACTTTTAAAGGTCTGCAAGGCAGGCGTGAGCCAGCCGTTAAGACGAGCGAACCTTGTTTTTCCTCACCGCCGGCGACGGGGACGGATCCCCATTGCTGTCAAAGAAAATGCAAAGTGCAAAAAAAAAAAATCGAGAACGAAGAAGAACAAAGCAAACGAACGATGAGAAGAACTGAGCAGGTGTGAACTAAACAAGATCTAGATTCGATCTCTGTTGGATTGAATGAACTAACGAGAAGATACACTGACGAGGGCGGCCAGCAGGCGGCGCGGTGGTGATAGATGGAAGGAGCCCTAGGAGGTGACGAGCTACTTATAGGGAGACGGTCCCGTGAAAGCCCTCGGAGGTTGGGGTTATTTCCGTGCATGCCATCTCATAATGGCCTAGGAGTCCAGCCCGGTACGGCCCGTGAGGTCCCTTTTCTCCCCTCTCTGTGGCTGGCGTGGCTGGCACCAGAAGGCCCATGAAGGCCCTCGTAAGACATTTCTGAAAAAAAAAAGGAGAAAAGAAAACGCAAGCATGTATGCACATCAAGCCATTGATTTCTTCTCCTCGCAGCAGCCTCTCCACTAATTTCTCGAGAGTAAACCTGGGCTATGCGATGGAATTTAACCAACAGACATTTAGTTCGTCCAACTTGATTACATGAGTCAAGAGCCATCTACTTACTGCTAACAAATGAATAGCATCTTCGGATCAGCATTCTTCGACGTGCTCATCCTAATGAAGCACCTTAATTAGCAGGGGCTCCCCAGGTGATTGGGACCGTCAGGTGGAAGAGCTCATTTTTGCTATGATGTCACCTATTTCTTGCACATGTACTTCAATTTTGTAGGGCTTCACATATATGATGAGCATTTGTCCTTCAATACCATTTTTGGTATGGTGCAATGCAAAAGACCACCTAGACATGCTAGTTCCAGGATATCTAGATGGGCGCCATGTAGAGGGAACAAGGTTCCTACATGTCGGCCACAACATGGAAGGTACACCGGTTAACCCTACGACAAATTACTCTTTTTGAGCGATCAAATTTTAGATGACACAAGAGTCGATGCAACTTGTCCGAGGGATTGTGTTGTGGGAAAATCATATGCTTAATACAGATGTCATTTCGGTCTAGGTACCTCTAATCTCTATGTCTTCTCAACATCACTTTGTTTTTTCAACCGTTCTTTGTTATACTTGATTGGACTTCCATCTACATATTTGATGTACCAAAACACTAAAATTAAAGGGTTGTGTTAGCCGGATGAATGAATGAGATGATGGAGTTCGTTTCCTTCTCAAGTGAAGATAGGGTAGTGGTATACATATAGGACGCTTTGATTGCCCATTTACTTGCAGTAGTTTTCTTATCTTTACTACCTTTAAGGTTCTTACACTATTCTTAAATGGTAGTTGGTGGTCTGTGTATTGGCTCTTAACTCGTCATCCTAGGTGGTGGTAATTTTTTAGAGTCAAGCATCTCGATGAATCTTCTCTTAGGTATTGTTTGCAAGTGGTGTTTTATTCAATTAATTCAGGGATCACATGCGCATCCTGGGTATTGTGGCCTGGTTGTAGAGAAAAGAGAATAAGAGAAACATAGGAAAATAAGCCACACCACATCGAAGCATTAATTACACCATATAGAGAAACTAAGAGCCGTATTTCCATGAACATACGACTTCCTTCTCTTTCATCTTTAACTGATGTATCTTCACTATGTATGGAGACAGTCCTGGGAAAGCCCTTGGAGCTTCGGGTTATTTCTGTACATGCCAGCAAATCATGGGCTAAAAGTCCAGCCTAGTAGAACATGTGAGTTTCCATCCCAGTGTTTGAGTTTCCATCTGTGTGTGTGTGTGTGTGTGTGTGTGTGTGTGTGTTTGTGTGTGGCCGGCGTAGCCGGCACCACAAGGCCTATAAAGACCCGCATAATGGTTTTCTTACTTCAGTTGAACTTGATAGGAAAAACAAGCTCCCATAGAAAAACTGATAGGAAAAAAATCAACGGAGGTGCACACACACACCGACATGTACATCTCAACTAGTTTTGTCGAGTTGCTACAAAAACTAATTTTCTCGAGAGAACTTAGGCGGCGTGAAATAACTGACATACATTCCATTTGTCTAACACAATTACATGAGTTGGGAGTGATCTACTTAATGCTAATAACATATAGGATGTTTGGATGAGGATTCCCCAACGTGCTTAGCCTAATGAAGCATCTTAGCAGGAGCTTACCAAAATGGGTATGCTTGTTTGTAAGGTAGAAAACCCCATTTCTACTATTATGCGACCCATTCTTGGCACGCAGGACCCGAAATGTGCAGCCTGGTACGGCCCGTGAGCCCGTTATTTTTTCACAATGAATGTGAGCTAGGCGGAAAGCAACAAGTGGGGCAGCCCACCAAGTCACGATTTTCCCCCGTTTTCTTCTGTTCTGCTTTTCTATTACCCTTTTTTTCTATTTTCTTCTCTTTTGTTTTCTACTTTCATTTTCCTTTTATCCTTTATTTTTAAAAGTGTTCATCGCACATTTTTAAAATGTTGATCATGTAGTTAAAAATTGGTTAAATGAGTATAATAAATATTCCTGATGTATAACAAAAGATGGCCAATGTGTATTAAAAGAAGTAGATACCAATACATATATTAAAAAGTGCCAATACTTATTTGAAACATGTTAAATATGTATAAAAAATGTCCCTAATGCATAAGAAAGATGTACAGTGTGTGTGAAAACATGTAGTCATCAAAACATATATTTGAAAAGTTTTAATCAAGTATTAAAAAAATATTAGGTGTGTACAGAAAAATATTCTTGTTGTATACGAAAAAGGTATAATGTGTATGGAAAAGGTAGACATTAAAACATATGTGAATCATATATTTAAACTATGTTAACCGACCATAAAAATGTTACTAATGCATACAAAAAATGTACAGCATGCACGAAAAAAGTAGACATCAGACCATATATTTGAAAATATGTTAATTTTCTGTTCAAAAAATGTTAAATGTGTATAATAAAATGTTCCTAATGCATGCAAAAATGTGCAACATATATGAAAAAAATGTAGACATAAAAAACATATATTGTAAAAAATATTGATTATTTTATTTAAAAAGTGATATACATGTATAAAAATGACCTTCGTGCATAAGAAAAATGTACATTTGTGTGCAAATGAAAGAAAAAAACAAACTGGTGAAAAACGGAAAGTAAAAAAAGAAAACCAAGAAACAAAAAAAACCTGAGAAAAAACCAAGAAAAAGTGCTACCCAATCCCTTATTGGGTCGGCCCATGAGCAGGCGAGCAACAGCTACATCTTGCAGTAGGTGAGATATAGCTCTGGCGTGTATTCTCTCCCCCTGTGTGTGCGCGCGCGTGAAAACCGGAACAAATAAAACAAGAAACAAACAAATAAAAGCTGAGAAAAACCCAATAAAACCGCTACCCAATGCATCCCTTATTGGGCCGGCCCATGAGCAGCCGAGCCACAACTACATCTCGCAATAGGCGTGCGTGCGTGCGTGCGTGCGTGCGTGCGTGCGTGTGTGTCGAGCGTAGCTAGCACCACAAGGCAAGCACAATTATTTTCTCACTTCTAGAGAGGAAAAGTAACACGGGCATATGCACATCAAGCCACTGATTTCTTCTCCCCGTAGTAGCCTCTCCACTGACTTCTCGCGAGCAAACTTGGGCTATTCCATGGAATTTAATCAGCATACATTTAGTTCGTCCAACACGATTACATGAGTCAAAGAGCGATCTACTACTGCTAACAACTGGATAGGACGTTGCGTTCACCATCATGCTCAACCTAATGAATCACCTTAATTAGCAGTGGCTTCCCAACTTTGTTCTCCTTGCGAGGTGAAACGGTATATTTCTACTATGATGTCACCCACTCCTCATATATGCTCTTCAACTTTGTAGGGTTTCTCATCTCTATTGAGCATATGTCGTTCAATAGCATTTCACGTATGGATATGTATAGAAGACCACGAATACATGCTAGTTCCAGGATGTCTGGATGGGCGCCATGTTGAGGGAATAAGATTCCTACATGTCGGTCTAAACATGGAAGGTACACCCATGAACTCTACGACAAATGACACTTTTCGGGCCATGAAATTTTGGATGACACAAAAACCACAAAAGATGATCCTAGGGATTGCGCCGGGGGAAAATCCTATGCTTAATTAGGACATCATCTCGGTCCCGATGCCTCTTAACCCTACACCTTCTCAAGAACACTTTGGTTTTTCGATCATTCAACACTAAACTTACGTAGACTTCCATTTGTATATTTGTTGTAATCAAAAAATAAAGGGATGCCAATGTGGATGAATGAGGTGATGGATTTTGTTTCCTTCTCATGTGAAGATGGGGTAGTAGTATATATAGGATGCTTTGGTGACCCATTTCGTTGCATCGATTTCCTTATCTTTACTACTTCTTGTCGTTACACTAGTTTGAATGGTAGTTGGTGACTTGGTGGTATGCGGCAGCATTGGCGTCGTCCACTACTCAACTGAACCCCCTTGGAACTTATAAATGTTTGACATCTATTACCAACAAATTTTCCCACAGTTGTGCATCCTCTCTTGATTGTTTCTATCCAAATGGTGCACGACTTTCTAATGACTTCAACCTCATGTAGGATAAATTTTAAGTTGAAAGAAAGAGAAAATGAAAAAAAAAACAATGGGTGAGCGTTGTTTCTAGTATGTTTTTATCGTACCAGTAGTTACACACGTTTGAAAACCACGAATATCAATTGCTAAATATAACACTAATAAATGATCCATTATATTTTCCATTTGTTATCTCTAGTCAATACAGGGGTCTATAAAAGACAATCTTTTCAGCCACTTTACATTGCATTAACCATCTCATGTCTCCTGCGCATAGCATTCCTATATAAGGAAACATCCACTATGCTCATGATGTGTTAAACTTCTCGTTGATGTAGAACAAACATCCAATATACCTAGAGCACAATAATACCATATCCACCATATCGAGGGCAATCAATCCTCTGTGGTCTACCAATTGCCCCTGTCACGTTTTTCACCAGTGACACATGGACATGGCTAGCCAGGCATAACTCCTTCTACCACGTGGACCTCATGCGTGGAGAGAAGTTCTTCGCTCAGGGGCGGCGACAGGAGGGGGAGTCGATCGGCCCCCCTTAACAATACGTACATGTAATGCTAGTGCTTTGAGCGCTAATTTTTTTAGGATGCTTTGACCACTAATTAGCCTTAGTGTTAGGGAAATTTGGCCTTATTTTTTTAGAATCATAAATTCGGCCTTAATATGTGTCCATATGCAAACACCCATCACGAACGTGATGGAATGGGCCAAGCCCAGACATATTAGCCCATAGGTCTTCGGTTATGCACGGACTAGCATTTATTGTCGTTACTAAAAAAAGACTAGGGGCTTCAATTGGGCAATTATCCCATAATTGACCCCCTCCCCAACTTCTTCTAGAATTGTCACTCCATTTTTAACAATTCCTAGCTAACTAGACCTTAACTAGCTAGAAATTGTAAAAAAAATGAAATGACAATTCTGGGAGAAGCTAGGGAGGGGGTCAATTTTGGGAGAATTGCCCAAAAGAACTGGCCCAATATTGATTGCCGCCATCCTCAATCTTTGCCGCCGCTATCTACGCTAGGTTTCTTCGAGTGTCAGACATGCGAGCCGCCGCGCGGGTGACTGTCTTACCAGTGAATTGCAGTTGTTGCACACCGATATAGGTCTACTACCACCGATCCAATTGCTCAGGTCTCGTTTGTAAATCTCCGATCTCGACGGTTCAAGCGTAACAACATGACTCTAATCTAGCCCGAGTCCCAAGGTATACTACAATACAATAATTTTACAAATAGTTTTTTGCGGGTGAATTTTACGGATAGTTATACAAACCATTAGTTGGAATTACCTTTTTGATCAATTGCGAACTATAAAAGTGATGGTCTGGTAATTGAATCACTAGGATTGCATAAAGCGTGGAGGAAGATACCACCAAATTATTCAAGTCGTTCGTTTGGCCCTCCAACTATACCCTTAAAAATGTAAATCAATGGTATACATAGCGAGCAAATAAGTGAACTACAAGCGTGGTTTAGATTATCAATGACTTGTTTGATGGGCCTTGTTGACATAGGTCCTTGTTCATATTAGTAAAATTTATACAATTTTCAATGGCAAAACATATTCGCCGCAGTTTAACATCAATGCTATATTACGAAGAAGCATATTTTTGTGTTACATCTCTTGTACGCTTATGGTCTTTCATTCACATCCATATGCTCAGTTCCTGGCTCCTCCCCTGTCTTCGCTTGCCCTTATGTGTAGAAACGGAAATGACAATCACATGCCAACATCTCATTTTGATATATTAAAACTGAGCACCCTCCCAGCCCTCTCACGGCATCACCGCTCCCAGTCGTTAGATTGCCAGTTTGAACATTTTTGGCCGTCGGATGAGCTGTGAATCGCTCCTAATCCGGTACTCTTCGCTAATATCGATCGCTAACCATCGCGGGCCGCTTCCACGGTCGCTTTTTTGGGCGATCCAGATGAATTGGGCATAATGGGCCTCTAGCAACCTCCTTACAGACCAACATAGAGCAAATTTGCACGGTGCGGAGAAAAACCTACGGAGTACGAGAGGAGGCACGACGATGCGGGTCTCATGTTCCCTACGTACGCCGCCGCCGTCTCCGCCGCCGATCTCCTTTTCCATCTGGGCCGCTGCTACTCTTGCAGCCATCAGTTCCACTCATCCGCAAACCCCGTCCTTCCCGAGATGCCGCCGATGCGCAAGGAAGATACGAAGGGGCAGCAGCAACACTACACTCGCAACCCTATTGAGGCGGCGGCGGCGGACGTCCCTTCATGAAGACGTCCTTGAAGGTAATGGGCAGGTGACGACAACGGCGCGGTGAAGAACTCTTGCGTCCTGATTCCAGTTTGGTGTCCCGGCTATCGATGCATTTGGGTATTTGACATCTCATATACTTGGAAATATGGCCGCTCAATCCAATCCCTGATCCTCCCTTGTATGTAGAAACGGAAATGACAATCACATGTCAACATCTCATATAGCAGGAAATTTGGCCGCTCAATTTAATCCATGCTCGTGCTTGTCCTTTTTTGGAGGTGCATGTCATAATAGTCGAGAGGCTATCATCTTAGCAACAAGCTTGCCGCCTTGTGAGTGAGACTAATGGGCCAAAAGTCAGAGATATCCTCACACCATCCTTAGGTACAATGGCAATGTTGAAAGAGTTGAACCAAATAGAAGTTATGTGTGTGCAAGTCAGATAAATGGTTGTTGGCCAGCAAAATGTCACCCTGAATTGGGCCCCAACAAGCCTTGAAGAAAATCCCGGTAAAGCCACCGGGCCCCGAACCTTGTCGCACGGGGCACCCAACACGGCCACTTTGGCTCCTCCTCGGTGAAGCGGTCATCCAGACTATTCAGATCACATGCACACATAGGGAGAATTCCCGAGTTGAAGTCAATGTTGCGCGGCATGCCCCTTTTAATGACGTTTTTGAAGCGTCTCTGGATGATATCTTTCTTTAGGTCGTGCTCCATGACCCAACCAACATTGTGATCGAAACGGTGGCTGTAATCCTTCCTTCTTCGGCGATTACATTTAGATGAAAGAACCACATCTTGGCATCATCCAGCTTGAGGTTGCAAATCCTCGAGCATTGCCTCTTGCGAGACCTTGCCAAGTTGCAAGACTAAAGATCTTAATCAAGGATCTCTATACACAGAACAATCGCCAGTTAGTGAGGTCCTTATTTAATTAGAAGCACTCGAGTAAATAGTGACAATAGTACTGGGTAAAGGAGCACTATTGGCAGAAATCGGAGTGCGGCGTTCTGGAGGTTGAGCTCCATGGAGGCTGAATTTTTTGATACATTCACAATTCAAACTTTTTAGTTTCAAAAAATCTAAAACAAAATATACATGTATAGATGGATGTAATGCATATGTCTGTGAAATTTCAGGATGAAATACATTTGAATGTGTTTGGGAATGAAGAGTGCGTGTGTTGAAAAGACATATATTTAATTATTTTGTAGCTCTGATTTTAATGTATTTCGTCCTGAAAATTTACACACATGTACATTATGCCCCTAGGTATATGTATGCGTACTAGATCTACGGCGCGCTCTGCTGCACCCGCTATAGCATTTCGTCTAGCATTCTTGGCATCCATAAAGGTACCCTTTTTGGTTTCCATTGAACAAATACATAGTATAATCAAATTAATAAAAGAAGTAGTTAAAATGTTGGTGTATGAAAATTATGTACTTTTAAAGATGTTCATATATTAAAAAAGAAGGTTGACATAGTTCAAATATATATTGATGGTTTGTTAAAAAGTTCATGTAATTTTAAAAGATTACACTTTTCAAAAATTTATTGCAAATTAAAAAAATGTTCCAAGATTTTTAGAAAGTTTTAATGTATTTAAAAATGTTCCTGTATTTTGAGAAAATGCTTTTGTAATTAAGAACCATGAATGTTAAAATTATTAATGTAGTAGAAATTTTTTCATTTTTTAATATTCAGATAATTTTAAAAGTATTCAACTATCAGAAAAAATATGCTCGTAATTTTGAAAGGTGTTCACAAACTAAGAATTCTTACATGTGTCGTTTTGTTAAGTGTTCACACAATTCAAAAAGAATATCCATGTGTTTTTTCAATTAAATATGTATATAATTTTAAACAAAAGAAAAAGTGCAATAGCAATAAGTTAAATATGAAAAGAAAAAAGAAAAACAAAAAGAAACATCACCATGATCACCCTGTATGAGAGCTCCTATGCTGCATCCCATGGCCGAGGTCCCATAGCTCACCCCACCAGCCTAGCGGCAGCACAGGCTGTCGGCCCACGTCAGCCATATACTCCAGCTAAATTTTGCTTTTGAAGGTAGGCTTTCGAATATGGAAGCACATAGCCTAGCTAAATATGGATGCGGATTTGTAGCACCTAGGTGCTCCACCCTTATGCTCCCTTGATCAAGCAATTAAATGATTGAATCATTTTAGCTGGATAGATACATTGGATATACAATGAAGTAATACAGAAAAGCGGGCTCATGGATTTATTAACCTGTGCACTTGAGCGGAGACAGTTGTGGCTGCTGGAAACATTTTTAGATTACCCGGTTACAATCAATCAATGCAATGGCATTGAACATTGGAATGAACTTCGTGTGAAATTGTGGAGAAGTTGTGCAAGCATAATGATTTAAATTTGGAAACAAAAGAGCGGTTAGCACTGACAGTGCATTTGGTCTACAACTCACTTCGGTAAACCAAAAATTACATGGCCCAATAATATAGAACTGACAGTACATAACGTCAGCAACACATTTGAAAAATCTAGCCTAAGAAATTCATCGGGTCCCATAAATACTATATTGTATATGGGGCAAGATTACAGAGAAGATCATTCTACGAAGCTTCCTGGATCGTTAATTAGCTACTAAAAACTGACAATACATCGCAACATGTAACTACAGACAATATAGGTTGAGTGAACAGGTGAAAAGTAGATAAAGAAGCTAACATCAGCGATCATGCTTCCCGGGTAGTTAATTAGCTACTAATTAAACTGGGAATTAATGCTACAAATTGGTACTGACAACTATGACATACAAGAATAGCTAAGTCGGCGCTTGCAAAAAAAAAATCACTGCTAATTTTGATTAGCTCGAAACAACTCCCTTCACCAAACCCATTGATGCACTCATGCACAATTAGCAGATTTCAGATAATACTTCACATTGAATCTTGACACACTGATTTCAGATAACATGGTTCGTGAACAAATACAGTCGAAGACGGTAGGTCCATCAACAAAATTACAACACTGACAGTGATAATACTTGATGAAATTGTTCTATATATGATGCATCAAAAGGTAAGTATAATTACACATCCATCAACAACACATTAATCAAGTGATATAACTACTCAAAAAGCACTCTCTGGAATTTCAATGATAAACTGCTCTGATTAGTCACCAAAGTTTCAAATAAGACCAGGACAGTTCATCCCAAATTGAAGGTGAAAATTGCAAATCATGGAAAACCTACTAATTTCCCAGATTTGTCCCCGTAAAAAATAAACAGATTTGAACACCACAAATCTGACCTTGTACAAAAATAATCCAGGAAACTTTTCAGAGAGAAAAAAAGAGGAAAGAAAATGAATTGGAGAAGAGCTCACCAAAACAATCGGATATCGTAAAAAAATCCAGGAAACCTTGGGAGAAAAATCGAGGATATAAATATTTCAAATAAAAACATGGAAAGAAAATGACTTGGAGAAGATCTCGCCGGATCGGTCCTTGCCTGGTCGCGGGCCTTGATCCCCGAAATCTCGGCATGTGCCAGATCTGCAGTGTCAGTCGTGGCCATTATGTTTCCACAATACCAGGATCCATATGTGGCCTTGAGCGGGGTGGCGTGCGAGGTTGGATATCCGTCGGTAGCTAGGGGTGATGGGGCCACGGAGCTTCGTCCCGAGCACCGGCGACGCATGGGTTGTGTTGGAGGCGGTGCCAGGCCGTACATGAGATAGGAGTAGCCGCGGTTGGCCTCGTGGGTTAAAAAGGGGCACAACATCTCGGGTCGAAGCACAACGGTTGCTCACCAGGACGGAAAAAGGCAGAAGGATCACCATGCGGGGGCTATTAGAGCAACTCCACTACTTCAACCTAAACTGGCGAGCGCTCTGTCTGCCTTTTATCTGTTTGGGTTGGCCGCGCGGACGTTAATGTCTATTTTTCCATTTGGTTCGGCGCTTGCAACCAACGCTGGCCTGACCCATATTTTTCAAACGCGGACTTAAAAACAAAAAGCAATCACGTTCGAACTTCAACATAATTAAACATTAAAACCGGTCAGTCACCGACCAAAGTCCACATTTACATTAATTAAACATAAAATAAAAATGACTGCGCCGTCCCGCATACAACATTAGGCGTCCTCCTCGTCCAAACCAAAGTCGGTGAGGTCGAACAACTCCGGTGCCGGGCCAGCCCACGGGAATGCCGCCTCCTTGGCCCGTGACACGTTGCCCTGCTGTGCTGATATGTCTCCAACGTATTTATAATTTTTTTATTGTTCTATGCTATTATATTATCAATTTTGGATATTTATATTATTATTTTTTAAATCCATCTCTGCACCCGCCCCGACGAAAAAATCAAAACAAATACTAGAAAATTAAAAAAAATGTTTAGTGCGGTAGACAATTTGATGCGTGAGGTATGCTCTAGTTTTCAAATCATTTGGACCTCCGAGGAGCTCTCAGCAAAAAAGACAAATTGAGGGTCTATAAAAATGTTTACTGTTCATCTACTGTTTTGGCCCGATTTTTATTTTTTGCTGAGAGCTGCTCAGATGTCCAAATGACTTGAAAATTGGAGCGGGCCTCATTCATCAAATTGTCTACCGCAAAAAAAGGAATTGTTGAAATTTTTACTATTTTTTTCTAACCGGGTGCAGATGAGTCTAGGCACCGAAACGCCCTACTCTTAATTTTTGTGCTATTTTATATTATTTTTTGACCTAACCTATTAACCAGTGCCTAGTGTCAGTTGTTGTTATTTTCTTCTTGTTTTTGGTTTTCTAGAAAACCAGTACCAAACGGAGTCCAAACACTACGGAACTTTTTGATAATTTTTTAGTGATGTCGTAAGTTTCTGTTCTTCCGCGATCTCATCTGGAGGCCTTTGCTACGGCACGGAAGAACAGAAACTTGCGGCAGCGGGAAAAGTGTTTCGGGTGGCTCTTTGTTGGTTTCCCAATTTTTCGGATTTATAGAGTTGGAATTAGGCCAGACGGAGGCCCGTGCGGCCCACAAGGTAACAGGGCGCGTCCTGTTGCCTTTCCGTCTCTTCGGTTGCCATTTGGTATCCTTCTAAAGCTTCAAGGGTTCCTCTTGTCCAGAAAAAATCGTCAAAAAGTTTTGTAGCGTTTGGACTCCGTTTGGTATTGATTCTTTGAAAAACAAAAAACAAGTAGAAAACAACAACTCGCACGAGGCACTAGGTTAATATGTTAGGCCAAAAAAGATATGGAATAGCATAATACATCATATAAATCATCCAAGATTGAGTACAATAGCATGGAAGAATAAAAAATTATAGATACGTTGGAGACTTATCAACCTTTTCTCTACTCTGCCGGAGGGGGAATCGATCACTGGGACCTTCTACATCATCCTCCTGCCTTCCGATGATGCGTGAGTAGTTCACCACATACCTACGGGTCCATATCTAGTAGCTAGATGACTTCTTCTCTCCTTTTGATATTCAATACAATGTTCTCTTCGATGTTCTTGGAGTTCTATCTGATGCAATCTTCTTTTGCTGAGTGTTTGTTGTGATCCGATGAATTGTGGGTTTATGATCAGAATATTCATGAGAAGTAATTGAGTCTTTTCTGAACTTTATAATGCATGATTTTTGTAGCTTTGTATTTCTCTCTGATATATCTATTTAGTTTGGCCAACTAGATTGATTTATCTTGAGTGGGAGAGGTGTTTTGTAATGGGTTCAATCTTGTGGTGTTCTATATCCAAGTGACAGAAGGGGACAAAACACATATTTGTATTGTTTCCATTAAGCCTAAAACGACGGGGTTTATTCATATTGACTGGGTTTGCTTTGTCTACATCATGTCATCTTGCTTAAGGTGTTACTCTATTTTTCATGAACTTAATACCATAGATGCAGTGGCGGCGCCACGGTAGGGGCGACAATGGTCGTCCCCCCCGGGTAGCCTAACCCCGTATACGAAAAATACGATTCGTTTTGTCCACAGTCGCGCACAAGCCCAGTAGCAGTCCACATCCCCAATCTGCTAGCCCGACCACACCTCAATCTTCAAATCGAGCGAGGCAGCCAGGGACTAGCGAGACTAACCTAGCTGCCACAGAGCTCCACCTCGGCGGCGGCCCGGCCGCCGGCTACTGGGCACCTGGTCCAGATCCAATCAATTTCCTTATGATGTTGATCTTCAATTTCTGTAGGTAGTCCAACTCCAAGCATCACAGTCATCACCCCTTCCTCATTGGAGCTTTGTTGTAGTAAACAATCGGGAAGTCATCGTGCTAAGACCCCATAGAACATAGATGAACGACGAACCAAATAACAACCGCCGCCGATGAAGAGTACCGTAGATCGGAGTGATCCAACCTGAAAACACATGAACATAGATGAATAACGAACAGATCCGAGCAAATCCATCAAAGATAGATCCGTCAGAGACACGCCTCCACACGCCCACCGACGATGCTAGATGCACCATCGGAACGGGCGCTAGGCGGGAAGGACTTTATTCTATCTTCAGACAGCCGCCGCCGTCTCGCCTTTCTGAGTAGGATACAAACCCTAGTAAATCTCGAAGACACATCTATGAACGGAACCCTCCCACTGGTAAAGGCCGGGATCCACGACGCCCTCATGGCCCTAAGGCCATCGGAAACGAGGCGGAACGCCGGCGACGCTGGCGGGAGGCAGAGATCCCTAATTTTTTGGGAGGAAGTGGCCACAAGGTAGGATTTCCAAAGGTTCTCTCATGTTAGTAGTTCTTTATGACATTCAAGTTAGATTTTGTGATTTTTGGTGGTTACATCACCTAGTTGTCGAGAATCTCGAACTGTTCTAAATCATTGGTCATTTTAATTTTTGAGTGCATCTAGCTTCATATTTGTATTTTATGAGTTTTGGCTTAGCGGACTTGCGTTTGTCAATCAAAAAAATTTGTACCTCAAATGTCCCGCCCCGGCTAAATTCAATTCCTGGATCCGCCACTGCATAGATCGATGTTGTATATCAGTCGATTGATGGAGTAATGATAATAGATGCAGACAAGAGTCAGTCTACTTGTCTCAGACGTGATGCATGTATACATGATTGTTGCCTTGGATGTCGTCATAACCATGCACTTTTCTATCAATTTCCCAACAGTAAACCGTATGCTATGTGTGCGAGAGAGAAGTCTTTAGTGAAAACTATGGCCACAGGGTCTACTTTTGTCATATTACAAAATCTTAAATTCCTCTGTTACAATTTATTTACTTTTATTTTGTTTTACAATTTAATTTTTTACCTATCACTATCAAAATTAATCCTTGCAAGTAACGAGTTCAAGGGGATTGACAACCCCTTTGCCTGCTTTGTGTGCAAGTACTTGTTTTGTGTGTGTAGGTGCTGTTCACGAGGCTTTGTGTGATTCTCCTACTAGATTTATACCTTGGTTCTCACTAAGGAAAATACTTATCTCTACCATGCTGCATCTCCTCTCCTCTTTGGGGAAAATCCAAACGTAGCTCACAAGTAGAAGGAAGAATTTCTGGTGCCGTTGCTGGGAGACATCATGGAAACCTATCAAGTACCTTCGCATAAACTATCAACTACTTTCTCTAATTTTTATTTGCCTTTGTCTCTCGTTTTCATTTCCCCCACTTCTCATAAAAATATAAAAACACAAAAAAAAATACTTTGCTAGTTTGCTTCTCTTGCTTGAAGTTGCTACCATGTCTGAGTTTGTTATCGCTAAGGGTGAGAGTGAGGATAATAAAATTCCTAAGACGGAAACTCCCGTGAATTTGTACACAATTTTTTTTTGTGACGGGTGATACGTCCAAAACGTATCTATAATTTCTGCTTACTCCATGCCTCTTTTGGGTGATATTTGTTGGAAATATGCCCTAGAGGCAATAATAAAAGAGTTATTATTATATTTCCTTGTTCATGATAATCGTTTATTATCCATGCTATAACTGTATTGATTGGAAACTCATATACATGTGTGGATAAATAGACAAACTTTGTGTCCCTAGTAAGCCTCTTCAGGACTAGCTCGTTGATCAAAGATGACCGCGGTTTCCAGGTCATAGACATGAGTTGTCATTTGATAACGGGATCACATCATTAGGAGAATGATGTGATGGACGAGACCCGAACGTTAAACATAGCTTTTGATCGTATCAGTTATCGCTATAGTTTTCTGCATGTCAAGTATAAGTTCCTATGACCATGAGATCATGTAACTCACTGACACCGTAGGAGTGCTTTGTGTGTGCCAAACGTCGCAACGTAACTGGGTGACTATAAAGGTACTCTACAGGTATCTCCGAAGGTGTCTGTTGAGTTGACATGGATCGAGACTGGGATTTGTCACTCCGTGTGACGGAGAGGTATCTCCGGGCCCACTCGGTAATACATCATCTCAATGAGCTCAAAGTGACTAAGTAGTTAGTCACGGGATTATGTATTACGGTAACGAGTAAAGAGACTTGCCGGTAACGAGATTGAACTAGGTATGGAGATACCGACGATCGAATCTCGGGCAAGTAACATACCGACGAGACAAAGGGAACTGTATACGGGATTGCCTGAATCCTTGACATCGTGGTTCATCCAATGAGATCATCGAGGAACGTGTGGGAACCAATATGGGTATCCAGATCCCACTATTGGTTATTGACCTGGGAGTGTCTCGGTCATGTCTGCATAGTTTCCGAACCCGCAGGGTCTACACACTTAAGGTTCGGTGACGCTAGGGTTGTTAGTGAGAACAGTGCATGGTTACCGAAGGTTGTTCGGAGTCCCGGATGAGATCCCGGACGTGACGAGGGTCTCCGGAATGGTCCGGGGACGAAGATTGATATATAGGATGAGAGTGATCGGAGTCCGGAAGTGTTCCGGGGAGTATCGGGAAGTCGGCGGATGACCGAAAGGGGTTTTCGGGGTCCCGGAAAGAGTTTCGGGCCTAATGGGCCACAAAGGGGAGACGCAACAGCCCTCATAGGGCTGTGCGCCCCCCTAGGGCCCTCTCCTCATGCGCCAAGGGGGCTGGACCCCCCTAGGGCTGCCGCACCCCCTTAGGCTTGGGGGGCAAGGCACCTGGGGGGGAAACCCTAGCCCCAGGGGGCGCCGCCCCCTCCCCATCTGCCCTGGCCGCCGGCCCCTAGGGGAAACCCTAGGGCGCCCCTCCCCTCTCTCCCCCCTATATAAAGAGAGGCAGAGGGAGGGCAGCCACACACGTTCGTGCCTCGGCGCTGCCCTCCCTCTCCCACATCCATCTTCGTAAACTCCGCGGTGCTTGGCGAAGCCCTGCTGGAATCCTCCACCACCATCTCCACCACGCCGTCGTGCTGCCGGTGTCTCCATCAACCTCTCCTCCCCCCTTGCTGGATCAAGAAGGAAGAGACGTCCCCGAGCTGTACGTGTGAAGAACGCGGAGGCACCGTTGCTTCGGTGCTAGGATCTTCGGCGATCTGAATCGCGGCGAGTACGACTCCATCAACCGCGTTCTTGAACGCTTCCGCTTAGCGATCTACAAGGGTATGTGGATCCAACTCTCCCCTCGTAGATGCATCTCCTAGATTGATCTTGGTGAGCGTAGGAATTTTTTTTGTTTCCCATGCAACGTTCCCCAACAGTGGTATCAGAGCCAGGTTCTTGCGTAGATGCTTTCACGAGTAGAACACAAAAGGGTTTGTGGACGTTGATGTTTAGATTGCTTCCCTCCTTAGTCTTTCTTGATTCAGCGGTATTATGGGATGAAGCGGCCCGGACCAACTTTACATGTCCACGTACATGAGACCGGTTCCATCGACAGACATGTGACTTTTGTTGCATAAGATGGCTGGCGGGTGTCTGTCTCTCCTATCTTAGTTGAATCGGAATAGAAAAAGGCGGTCCTTGTAGAAGGTTAAATAGCAACTTAAATATCACCGTTGTGGCTTTGCGTAGGTAAGAAGCGTTCTTGCTAGATACCCATAGCAGCCACGTAAAACATGCAACAACAAATTAGAGGACGTCTAACTTGTTTTTGCAGGGTATGTATGTGATATGATATGGCCAATGACATGATGAGATATATTCGATGTATGAGATGATCATGTTGTAATAGTTAATATCGACTTGCATGTCGATGTATACGGCAACCGGCAGGAGCCATAGGGTTGTCTTTAATTTTTTGTATGACCTGCGTGTCAATCATTAAGCGCTATGTAATGCTTTACTTTATCGCTAAACGGTAGCAATAGTAGTAAGAGCATGGTGGGCGCGCGACAACCCCGATGGCGACACGATGATGGAGATCATGATGATGGGGATCATGGTGTGGCGCCGGTGACGATGGAGATCATGCCGGTGCTTTGGAGATGGAGATCAAAAGCACGAGTTGATGGCCATATCATGTCACTTATGATTTGCATGTGATGTTAATCCTTTTATGCATCTTATTTTGCTTAGGACGACGGTAGCATTATAAGATGATCCCTCACTAAAATTTCAAGATAAAATTGTGTTCCCCCCGAGTGTGCGCCGTTGCGAAGGTTCGTCGTTTCGAAGCACCACGTGATGATCGGGTGTGATAGACTCTACGTTCGCATACAACGGGTGCAAGCCAGTTTTGCACATGCAGAACACTCGGGTTAGACTTGACGAGCCTAGCATGTACAAACATGGCCTCGGAGCACGGAAGACCGAAAGGTCGAGCATGAGTCATATAGTAGATATGATCAACATGTGGATGTTCACCATTGACACCACCTCATCTCACGTGATGATCGGACTTGGGTTGGTGGATCTGGATCATGTCACGCTCGAATGACCAGAGGGATGTCAATTTGAGTGGGAGTTATAAATAATTTGATTAGGTAATAACTCACTTATCATGAACAATAGTATAAAATGTCTTTGCAAATCTTTGGTTGTAGATGGCTCGCGCAGTAGCTCCCCTGAATTTTAATGCGTTCCTAGAGAAAGCTAAACTGAAAGATGATGGGAGCAACTTTGTGGACTGGCTCCGCAATCTGAGGATCATCCTCACAGCTGCCCAAAAGGTTTATGTCCTAAGTGCACCGCTTGGTGAACCCCCCGCTCCGGCCTCTGTGGACGTTATGAACGCCTGGCAGACGCGCTCGGATGACTACTCAGTCGTGCAGTGTGCCATGTTGTATAGCTTGGAAGGAGGACTTCAAAGGCGTTTTGAACGTCATGGAGCATATGAGATGTTCCAGGAGTTGAAGTTCATCTTTGAAAAGAATGCTAAGATCGAGAGGTATGAGACCACCGATAAATTCTTTGCTTGCAAGATGGAGGAGAATTCGTCTGTCAGTGAGCACTTGCTGAAGATGTCTGGGTACTATACCCGCATAGCTGATCTGGGACTTGTGTTCCCGGAGGAGGCTATCATTGACAGAATTCTCCAGTCACTCCCACCTAGCTACAAGAGCTTCGTGCAGCAGTATAACATGCAAGGGATGAACAAGTCCATCGCCGAGCTGTTTTCAATGCTGAAAGTCGCTGAGGCAGACATCCAGAAGGAGTATCAAGTGTTGATGGTCAATAAAACCACCAGTTTCAAGAAAAATGGCAAGGGCAAGAAGGGTAACTCTAAGAAGGGTGGCAAGGCAGTTGCTCATCCAGTGAAGAAACCCAAGGCTGGACCCAAGCCAGAGACTGAGTGCTTCTATTGCAAGGGGAACGGCCACTGGAAGCGGAACTGCCCCAAGTATCTGGCAGACAAGAAGGGGGCCAACAACAACAACAAGCAAGGTATATATGATATACATGTTATTGATGTGTACCTCACCAACTCTCGTTGTAGTGCCTGGGTATTTGATACCGGTTCGGTTGCTCACATTTGCAACTCTAAACAGGAACTACGGAATAAACGGAGGCTGGCGAAGGACGAAGTGACGATGCGCGTGGGGAATGGTTCCAAGGTTGATGTGATCGCCGTCGGCACGCTCGCTCTTCGATTACCATCGGGATTAGTTATGAACCTGAATAATTGTTATTTAGTGCCTGCGTTGAGCATGAACATTATATCTGGATCTTGTTTATTGCGAGACGGTTACTCATTTAAATCAGAGAATAAAGGTTGTTCTATTTATATGGGTAATATCTTTTATGGTCATGCACCCGAAGTTGGGGGTTTATTCTTATTGAATCTCGATAGTGATGATACACATGTTCATAACATTGATGCCAAAAGATGTAGAGTTGATAACAATAATACCACTTTCTTGTGGCACTGCCGTCTGGGTCATATCGGCGTGAAACGCATGAGGAAGCTCCATGCTGATGGACTTTTGGAGTCTCTTGATTTTGAATCACTTGACACATGCGAGCCGTGCCTCATGGGCAAGATGACAAGGACCCCGTTTTCAGGAACAATGGAACGGGCAAGTGACTTATTGGAAATCATACATACTGATGTGTGTGGTCCGATGAGTGTCACGGCGCGCGGTGGATATCGTTATTTTCTCACCTTCACTGACGACTTAAGTAGATATGGGTATATTTACTTAATGAAGCATAAGTCTGAAACTTTTGAAAAGTTCAAGCAATTTCAGAGTGAAGTTGAAAATCATCGTAACAAGAAGATCAAGTTCCTACGATCTGATCGAGGGGGAGAGTATCTGAGTTATGAGTTTGGCAATCACTTAAGAAAATGTGGAATTGTTTCACAGTTGACGCCACCTGGAACACCACAGCGTAATGGTGTGTCCGAACGTCGTAATCGAACCCTATTAGATATGGTGCGTTCTATAATGTCTCTTGCCGATTTGCCACTATCGTTCTGGGGATATGCGTTAGAGACAGCTGCATTCACTTTAAATAGGGCTCCATCCAAGTCCGTTGAGACAACACCGTATGAACTATGGTTTGGTAAGAAACCTAAGTTGTCTTTTCTCAAGGTTTGGGGTTGCGATGCTTATGTCAAAAGGCTTCAGCCAGAAAAGCTCGAACCCAAGGCGGACAAATGTGTCTTCATAGGATACCCAAAAGAAACTGTTGGGTACGCCTTCTATCTCAGATCCGAAGGCAAAGTGTTTGTCGCTAAGAACGGGTCCTTTCTCGAGAAAGAGTTTCTCTCGAAAGAATTGAGTGGGAGGAAGGTAGAACTTGATGAGGTTATTGAACCTCTGCTTCAACCAGAGAGTTGCGCAGCACAGAAAGATGTTTTTGTGGAGCCTGCAGCGGTTGAAGAGGAAGCCAATGATGATGATCAAGAAGCTTCTGATCAAGTTACTACCGAACCTCGTAGGTCGACAAGGGTACGCACTGCACCTGAGTGGTATGGTAACCCTGTCTTGGAGGTCATGTTGTTAGACAACGGTGAACCTACGAGCTATGGAGAAGCGATGGTGGGCCCAGATTCCGACAAATGGTTAGAGGCCATGAAATCTGATGGGATCCATGTATGAAAACAAAGTATGGACTTTGGAAGTATTACCTGAAGGGCGGAAGGCCATTCAGAATAAATGGATTTTTAAGAGGAAGACGGACGCTGACGGTAATGTCACCGTGTATAAAGCTCGACTTGTGGCAAAGGGTTTTTCACAAGTTCAAGGGATTGACTACGATGAGACTTTCTCACCCGTAGCGATGCTTAAATCCGTCCGAATCATGTTAGCAATAGCTGCATATTTCGATTATGAAATTTGGCAGATGGATGTCAAAACAGCGTTCCTTAACGGTTTTCTTAAGGAAGAGTTGTATATGATACAACCGGAAGGTTTTGTCGATCCAGAGAATGCTGACAAAGTATGCAAGCTCCAGCGTTCCATTTATGGGCTGGTGCAAGCATCTCGGAGTTGGAATCTTCGCTTTGATGAGGTGATCAAAGCGTTTGGGTTTGTACAAGTTTACGGAGAAGCTTGTATTTACAAGAAAGTGAGTGGGAGCTCTATAGCGTTTCTAATATTATATGTGGATGACATATTGCTGATTGGAAACAATATAGAATTTTTGGATAGCGTGAAGGGGTATTTGAACAAGAGTTTTTCAATGAAGGATCTCGGTGAAGCTGCTTTCATATTGGGCATCAAGATCTATAGAGATAGATCAAGACGCTTGATAGGACTTTCACAAAGTACATACCTTGATAAAGTTTTGAAGAAGTTCAAAAAGGGTCAATCCAAGAAGGGGTTCTTGCCGGTATTGCAAGGTACAAGGTTGAGTAAGACTCAATGCCCAGTGACTGCGGAAGATAGAGAAAAGATGAGTGTCGTCCCCTATGCTTCAGCCATAGGCTCTATCATGTATGCAATGCTGTGCACAAGACCAGATGTCAGCCTTGCCATAAGTATGGCCGGAAGGTTTCAAAGTAATCCTGGTATGGATCACTGGACAGCGGTCAAGAATATCCTGAAGTACCTGAAAAGGACTAAGGAAATGTTTCTCGTTTATGGAGGTGATCAAGAGCTCGTCGTAAAGGGTTACGTCGATGCAAGCTTTGACACTGATCCGGATGACTCTAAGTCTCAAACCGGATACGTATATATTCTCAACGGGGGAGCGGTAAGCTGGTGCAGTTCCAAGCAAAGCGTGGTAGCCGATTCTACATGCGAAGCGGAGTACATAGCTGCCTCGGAGGCGGCAAAGGAAGGTGTCTGGATGAAGGAGTTCATGACAGATCTTGGAGTTGTGCCTAGTGCACTAAACCCAATGACTCCGTTTTGTGACAACACTGGTGCCATTGCTCTATCCAAGGAACCAAGGTTTCACAAGAGGACCAGACACATAAAGCGACGCTTCAATTCCATCCGCGATTCAGTCAAGGAGGAGGACATAAGCATTTGCAAAGTACACACGGATTTGAATGTTGCAGATCCGTTGACTAAGCCTCTTCCACGGGCTAAGCATGATCAACACCAAGACTCTATGGGTGTTAGATTCATTACCTTGTAATGCTAGATTATTGACTCTAGTGCAAGTGGGAGACTGTTGGAAATATGCCCTAGAGGCAATAATAAAAGAGTTATTATTATATTTCCTTGTTCATGATAATCGTTTATTATCCATGCTATAACTGTATTGATTGGAAACTCATATACATGTGTGGATAAATAGACAAACTTTGTGTCCCTAGTAAGCCTCTTCAGGACTAGCTCGTTGATCAAAGATGACTGCGGTTTCCAGGTCATAGACATGAGTTGTCATTTGATAACGGGATCACATCATTAGGAGAATGATGTGATGGACGAGACCCGAACGTTAAACATAGCTTTTGATCGTATCAGTTATCGCTATAGTTTTCTGCATGTCAAGTATAAGTTCCTATGACCATGAGATCATGTAACTCACTGACACCGTAGGAGTGCTTTGTGTGTGCCAAACGTCGCAACGTAACTGGGTGACTATAAAGGTACTCTACAGGTATCTCCGAAGGTGTCTGTTGAGTTGACATGGATCGAGACTGGGATTTGTCACTCCGTGTGACGGAGAGGTATCTCCGGGCCCACTCAGTAATACATCATCTCAATGAGCTCAAAGTGACTAAGTAGTTAGTCACGGGATTATGTATTACGGTAACGAGTAAAGAGACTTGCCGGTAACGAGATTGAACTAGGTATAGAGATACCGACGATCGAATCTCGGGCAAGTAACATACCGACGAGACAAAGGGAACTGTATACGGGATTGCCTGAATCCTTGACATCGTGGTTCATCCGATGAGATCATCGAGGAACGTGTGGGAACCAATATGGGTATCCAGATCCCGCTATTGGTTATTGACCTGGGAGTGTCTCGGTCATGTCTGCATAGTTTCCGAACCCGCAGGGTCTACACCCTTAAGGTTCGGTGACGCTAGGGTTGTTAGTGAGAACAGTGCATGGTTACCGAAGGTTGTTCGGAGTCCCGGATGAGATCCCGGACGTGACGAGGGTCTCCGGAATGGTCCGGGGACGAAGATTGATATATAGGATGAGAGTGTTCGGAGTCCGGAAGTGTTCCGGGGAGTATCGGGAAGACGGCGGATGACCGAAAGGGGTTTTCGGGGTCCCGGAAAGAGTTTCGGGCCTAATGGGCCACAAAGGGGAGACGCAACAGCCCTCATAGGGCTGTGCGCCCCCCCTGGGCCCTCTCCTCATGCGCCAAGGGGGCTGGACCCCCCTAGGGCTGCCGCACCCCCTTAGGCTTGGGGGGCAAGGCACCTGGGGGGGAAACCCTAGCCCCAGGGGGCGCCGCCCCCTCCCCATCTGCCCTGGCCGCCGGCCCCTAGGGGAAACCCTAGGGCGCCCCCTCCCCTCTCTCCCCCCTATATAAAGAGAGGCAGAGGGAGGGCAGCCACACACGTTCGTGCCTCGGCGCTGCCCTCCCTCTCCCACATCCATCTTCGTAAACTCCGCGGTGCTTGGCGAAGCCCTGCTGGAATCCTCCACCACCATCTCCACCACGCCGTCGTGCTGCCGGTGTCTCCATCAACCTCTCCTCCCCCCTTGCTGGATCAAGAAGGAAGAGACGTCCCCGAGCTGTACGTGTGAAGAACGCGGAGGCACCGTTGCTTCGGTGCTAGGATCTTCGGCGATCTGAATCGCGGCGAGTACGACTCCATCAACCGCGTTCTTGAACGCTTCCGCTTAGCGATCTACAAGGGTATGTGGATCCAACTCTCCCCTCGTAGATGCATCTCCTAGATTGATCTTGGTGAGCGTAGGAAAATTTTTTGTTTCCCATGCAACGTTCCCCAACAATATTGCTATGATATTTATACACTTCCATACACTTTTGATCATATTTGGACTAACCTATTAACTTAGTGCACCCCAGTGCCAGTTTCTGTTTTCTGCTGTTTTTGTATTTCAGGTTTTCCCATTACGAGAACTGCCAGAAAAATCCCGGAAAAATTATATAAAAAATCAGCGTTCCAGAAGCTTCCCAGCTGCCAAAGTACAGCCGGAGGGGGGCCACCAGGGCTCCAGGCGCCCTGGTGGCGTGGGCCCCCCCTGGCCGCGCCGGGGGGGCGCCTGGGCCCCTCGAGCCTCCGCTGATGCCCCCCTTTGGCATATATTTATATCGCGTCCCGAAACCCTCGAGACGGGAACCCTTTTTCGCGATCTCATCTCTGTTCCGCCGCCGCCGCCGCTTCCAAGATCGGGAGCACCAGGAGAACTCTTCCCGGCACCCTGCCGGAGGGGAGGATCACCACCGGGAGCTTCTCCACCACCATGGACGCCTCCCGGATGAGTTGTGAGTAGTCTCCCTTGGACCATGGGTCCATGACCAGTAGCTATGTGATGTTCTCCTCCCGTTCTTGTGCTTCACTAATTAGTCCTCGTGAGCTGCCCTACATGATCGAGGCACATATGTAATCCTTATGCTGTTGCTATGTTGAGTTTGTTGGGATCCGATGGATTGTGAGATTATGTTCAGATTGTGTTTGAGTAATATATTTGATCTACCTCTTTTATATTTATGTTCGTAAGTAATTCTTGCATGTTCCCCGTTGTTATTTATTGCTTTGGCCAAGTAGTAGGTAGTGACTCAAAGAGGGAACGTTATGCTTGATTGTGGGTTCATGCCCCTCGATGACTAGCTTGAGTGACAGAAACATGAGTCTAGGGGATGTGCTGTTGCCACAAGGGGGAAAACAACGGTGCTTGTGCCCGCGGGTGCAAGGATTGTTTACTTTACGCAAAGTTCTTTTAATGCAGTTGTCTGTTGCTTTGAGTTTACACTATGGGTGGGACTCGCAACTTAATACCAGCGAGATGTTCTGGATAGATATCTCAAGGTGGATGATTAGTAGTAGATGCAGATGGATTTCGGTCTACTTGCCTTGGCGTACCGCCCATGCTTTGAACCTCTACCTTTCTTGTAACATAGTTAGCATTGGTTTGCGCACATAATTCTGTCAATTGCCCAGCTGTAATTCGTTTACCTCACATAGCTGTTTTATCGTCTTTTGGGAGAGAGACATCACTAGTGAACATCATGGGACCGCGGTCCATATTACCATCATTGATCACATCCACTATTTACTTTACGCTTTTACTTACTATTGCAGCATTACCTATCACTATTATCACTTGCGTTTGATCCTTTGTAAACTACAAGGCCGGAGAGATTGACAACCTCTCTATACTCGTTGGGAGCAAAGTTATTTGTATCTGTGTGCAGGTCCACGTTGATTGCTAATATATCTGGCGCCGTTAGCAGTTGACACCTTCTTGTTGAAACTGGGAGTCTCAGGGAAATCAATCCTTGGTATCTTTGCCAAGGGAAAACTTCCGCTACACTGCATCTCAAACCTTCCACTTGGGGTAACCAACGAGGGGCGAGAAGCCATGAAGCAAAGTTTTCTGGTGCCGTTGCCGGGGACTCCACTCTTCAGGATAGGGGAGTTGCACGCTATCTTTTACCTTTGCTTTTAGTCTTGTTAGTTTACCTTTCGGTTTTTGCTTTAGTATCTTTTATCAAAAATCACAAAAAAATTATTTGCTTTTCTGTTAGTAGTCCTTTCTGTTTAGTCAAGCATGTTAGGATTTGGTGCTTTGAGGGAATCAGAAGTCCTAGATTTCCATCAAAGGGATGGAGAAAATATGAAGAAGGCATGGGATAGAATTTTTGATGCACATAGGAGAATTATGCCTTGGATACCTATAAAAATTGTGCTTAGAAATTTTTACCATGGTCTTTTTAAATGGTGTAAACACTTTCTTGATATTATAGCTGAAGGAGATTTCCTAGAGTGTGATGAAGCTAGAGCTCTTGAAATTATACATGGTCTATCTAGTTACTTTGTTTATGATCATAGTTTTGATACTGTCATAGATAGACTTGCTACTATTGAGAAGAGAATGGATGCTCTAGACTTGATGAAGGAAGAGAAACCCAAACCCAATAAGAAAGACATTTTGGAAATAGACAATGATTGGGAGCCTTTTGTTAGAATTAGCATTTCTAATCAAGACTTCCTTGCTTATTGTGATATTGGATCTATGGTTTCTACTATGCCAAAAATTGTTCATGATTCTTTAAAACTTAACATGGATAGATTACCATCTTATCATGAACACACTAATGGAGATATTTCTGAAATCCAGGGAAGAATAAAAGACGTGCCAGTTAAATTCCTTAAAGGGATTACAATGGTTGATTTCTTCATCATGGAGCCAAACCAAGGAAATATAGTGCTTGGAAGGGACTTCCTTCGAGCAGTTAAAGGCTTCATTGATATAGGTAAGGGACAAATCCGCTTACGCGGGAAGGCAAAAGGTGTGTACCCCTTTCCTAGAAGGAACAAGAGTGAACTTGTTGAGGAACCATTTGAAGCAATTTATAGCTCCGATTATTATGATGGTCATTGATTCCTTTTTGCATTATGCCTAGCTTAAAGGCATAAAAGAAAGCGCTTTTGGGAGGCAGCCCACATGAATAAAATTTTATTTTGCTTTTGTTGTGTCATGATGTTGTTTACTATAGTAGCATCATCATTGTATCTTTGCTTTTCAGTTTTGTGCCAAGTGTAGCCTCTGATTGCAAGAAAGTTCAAAAGTTGTGACGTGCTGTCCAGGAAACAGATTCTGTCCTTGGATAGAAAAATTCGTATAAAATCACCAGATCATCTTTTTGGTCTGAATTTTCTCGACAGCGTGCTCTATACAATTGTCTTTCGAGCATCTGTTCTGAGTTTTTTGATTAGAGTTGCAGAAGTGCCCTGAAAAAATCATTTACTACCTGTTGTTCTGTTTTTCACAGATTCTGTCCTGTTTTGCCTTTCCTTCATTTTGCAAACCTAGAGCTTGCTTTTTCTTTGCAAAAACCTTTTGGCAATCTTGAGAAACAGTAGATCTTCAAGAATATCCTTATTTCCAGCAAGGAACAATTATTTTATTAAGGGTACTAACCTCGCTAATCAGATTATGATGAGTTATGTATGAAGGGAGTTTTCAAGTGTGCGAGGGAAGATGATAAAAAGATTCAGGAGTGTCAAACGCTCAAGCTTGGGGATGCCCCCATGCACCCCCAAGAAATATTCAAGGAGACTCAAGCGTCTAAGCTTGGGGATGCCCCCGTGCATCCCCTTCTCCATCAACATTATCAGTTCGTCTTTCGTTCCACTATATTTTTATCACTTCATGTGTTATGTGCTATGCTTGGAGCGTCTTACTTTTAGTTTTAATTTTTAGTTTTCTTTAGCTTTTCATAACGAGTCGGAACTCAGCTTTCTTTATGTGGGAGAGAAATACGCTCCACTTCTACCTAGAACATAACATAGAATTTTCATGTCTATCTTTGCTGTGTGTGTTCTTTGTCTTTCAATAGCTATTATCATGCTTAGCTTTTAGTTTTCATGCTTATCTTTTTAAAGAGCTTTTGTTTAGTTGGTTGCTTGAACTCTCTTTAATTATCATGATTATCTTATTAAGAGAGTTTTCTTCCGTTGCATTGGTTGGTATGTCTATGATAAAGATGCTACGTGCATAATGGTGCTTAGTAATTCATGTTTTCTTATGGTTAGTCTCAAATAGCTGGAGGGTTTCCAATGTGTTATTGGAGTACCAACATGATTTGTTTGCCTATGATGTGGTATTGTTTAGTAATATCTTCCTTCAAGAATTTATTTTGATTGACTTGGCGTATGCTCATGCATATTTAAGACTGTAAAGAAAGTCTGTCAAGCCTTGATGATCTTTTGTTTCTGAGTAGCGATATAACTACCATGCCTGATTCAATGTTGCTTTGTCGCTCTGCATGATTATGACCGTCATTGCTCTCTTAGTTGGTCGCTCCCAGTCTTTTGCTAACCTCCACCTATACTAAGCGGACTGACTGCTTGTGCATCCAAATTCCTTTAAACCAGTTATGCCATATGAGTCCACCATACCTTCCTACATGGTATTTACCTGCCATTCCTAACGGAGACTTTCATGTACCATCTCGAAATTATTCAAAGAAAAAGAAAAAAATCCATTCCTATTTTGTGCCTCTGTTTTAAGTCCATGAGGAAGTAGTAGTTAATTCATGATCTTTTTAAGTTGGACAAGCTTCACCCCGGGATTGCATGTATAATGTGCAAACCCATAACACGAGAAGGAACTGGCATTGAGTGCGCCCGGCTCAAAATTAATATAACAAACAAACCCTCCTTCACGCTTTGTTCATGAGAAATCAGAAAACTTTGGCAGTGATAAACAAAGGAGATTAAGAGGATGTGATCGTTCTCATTCGGGAGCCGTTCCTCGAAACTTGTCCCTCTCATAAAGTAATTGAGTTATCTGCTAGCATCCGTTGACGAAACATGCATGATCTAAGAAGAAAATAATAATTATTACCTCTGTTTTTAAAACCAAGAGCTCTTGTACATGCTTTGTCTTTGTTTCCGACTACGGGTTTTCAACCTTGCCAACAAAAGCCACGGTTCGAGAGTCTCCACCTTCTTTTAAAGCACCAACTACTGAGAGCATGATTGTCATTCTGAGTGTAATGTGCATTGTCCCAAAGTAGCATTGTCTTTTGCATGATTATGATATCGTTTATTTTGAAATCATTGTATCTATTCATCACTTAAACCTTGGAGGTGCCCCTGCATTTATGTTTTGCTTCACTAAAGGGGGCAAGCGAGATACCACTTTATCATATTTGCACACCATGCTCATTACAAATCTATTTGATATTTCAATACCATATTGTAAAACTTTCAGTTCTTTGTGATTTTCTCATGAGGCAACTTAATTACTACAGATTCATTGTCTCAGTAAGCTTTTGTCATATGACTATGAAAAATCCTTATATGGTTAATAGCATGTCACCACAGAAATTATTCTTGTTATCATTTACCTACTCGAGGACGAGAAGGAATTAAGATTGGGGATGTTGATACGTCCAAAACGTATCTATAATTTCTGCTTGCTCCATGCCTCTTTTGGGTGATATTGCTATGATATTTATACACTTCCATACACTTTTGATCATATTTGGACTAACCTATTAACTTAGTGCACCCCAGTGCCAGTTTCTGTTTTCTGCTGTTTTTGTATTTCAGGTTTTCCCATTACGAGAACTGCCAGAAAAATCCCGGAAAAATTATATAAAAAATCAGCGTTCCAGAAGCTTCCCAGCTGCCAAAGTACAGCCGGAGGGGGGCCACCAGGGCTCTAGGCGCCCTGGTGGCGCGGCCCCCCTGGCCGCGCCGGGGGGGCGCCTAGGCCCCCCGAGCCTCCGCTGATGCCCCCCTTTGGCATATATTTATATCGCGTCCCGAAACCCTCGAGACAAGAACCCTTTTTAGCGATCTCATCTCTGTTCCGCCGCCGCCGCCGCTTCCAAGATCGGGAGCACCAGGAGAACTCTTCCCGGCACCCTGCCGGAGGGGAGGATCACCACCGGGAGCTTCTCCACCACCATGGACGCCTCCCGGATGAGTTGTGAGTAGTCTCCCTTGGACCATGGGTCCATGACCAGTAGCTATGTGATGTTCTCCTCCCGTTCTTGTGCTTCACTAATTATTCCTCGTGAGCTGCCCTACATGATCGAGGCACATATGTAATCCTTATGCTGTTGCTATGTTGAGTTTGCTGGGATCCGATGGATTGTGAGATTATGTTCAGATTGTGTTAGAGTAATATATTTGATCTACCTCTTTTATATTTATGTTCGTAAGTAATTTTTGCATGTTCCCCGTTGTTATTTATTGCTTTGGCCAAGTAGTAGGTAGTGACTCCAAGAGGGAACGTTATGCTTGATTGTGGGTTCATGCCCATCGATGACTAGCTTGAGTGACAGAAACATGAGTCTAGGGGATGTGATGTTGCCACAAGGGGGAAAACAACGGTGCTTGTGCCCACGGGTGCAAGGATTGTTTACTTTACGCAAAGTTCTTTTAATGCAGTTGTCTGTTGCTTTGAGTTTACACTATGGGTGGGACTCGCAACTTAATACCAGCGAGATGTTCTGGATAGATATCTCAAGGTGGATGATTAGTAGTAGATGCAGATGGATTTCGGTCTACTTGCCTTGGCGTACCGCCCATGCTTTGAACCTCTACCTTTCTTGTAACATAGTTAGCATTGGTTTGCGCACATAATTCTGTCAATTGCCCAGCTGTAATTCGTTTACCTCACATAGCTGTTTTATCGTCTTTTGGGAGAGAGACATCACTAGTGAACATCATGGGACCCCGGTCCATATTACCATCATTGATCACATCCACTATTTACTTTACGCTTTTACTTACTATTGCATCATTACCTATCACTATTGTCACTTGCGTTTGATCCTTTGTAAACTAGAAGGCCGGAGAGATTGACAACCTCTCTGTACTCGTTGGGAGCAAAGTTATTTGTATCTGTGTGCAGGTCCACGTTGATTGCTAATATATCTAGCGCCGTTAGCAGTTGACACCTTCTTGTTGAAACTGGGAGTCTCAGGGAAATCGATCCTTGGTATCTTTGCCAAGGGAAAACTTCCGCTACACTGCATCTCAAACCTTCCACTTGGGGTAACCAACGAGGGGCGAGAAGCCATCAACGGGTAGTGGGAACATCATAGGAAAACTATTATTCAAGAGTTCTTCACTTGTACAGGAATGTTGGTGTGTAATGATATTCTTGTTCTTAAAAGAACCAATAGTTATGCCCAAGCTATTTCTGCGCTCGTTATTCTTGAAAGAAGATTCATGCGTACTCATCCTACTTTGGAAATATTATTTTTTGAGCTTCCTGGCATAACCAATCTCGAGGCTAAAAATATAACCACTCTTATTCTCATTAATGCATTTGACTATATAGTGCGAGAAACTAGATAAATATTTGACTTTTATAATGTGAATTATGAATGTCCTATGATAGATGAAATTTTATATGATAGAGATTTTATGAGGAGGTATATGTCTCGTGATCCTCATGTTTTTGAGGAAAATGCTAAAAAGAAAGTCCCCCCTTTACATTTAATCCGACAAGTATTTAATGGTATCAATCACCAATATTCTTGGATCGTGAAAGGGAATAAAGGAGCTTTTGAAGAAAATTGTCTTGAAAATGATAAGATCCTAGTAGATGATGAACTCACCATTACTATGACCATGTCTTCCAAGATGTTAAAACTGATAAAGTGTCAATTAATAAAGACAACTCATTTCACCATTTGAGTTCTACTAATAGGAAGTATATGTATGAGAAAAGGGAGCTAGTGGGTAGTGTTTAGGATGATGCTATGTATAGGGAGATTATGAAAACTAAAGATGACAATACTTGAAACTACGCATTACACCTAGCTAGGGGCGTAAAACATAACACTTGTTGGGAGGCAACCCAATAGTTATTTTAATTTTTTTGTTTTTCTTTCTGTTTGTGAGTGTTCGAACAATTATGCTATTGTTATGGTTGTGTTTTTATGCTTTAGTTAGTGTTTGTGCCAAGTGAAGCCTTTGGGATATTTGGTTGATAGTTGACTTGATTATGTGAAAAAAACAGAAACTTTTGCGTCCAGTGCAGAAAAATGTAAAAATCACAGAAACGTCATATTTGTCTGAAATTTTTACACATGATTTATATACAAATTTATCACGTTTTACCATTTTCCCAGATTTTTTAGAGTTACAGAAGTATGGTGATTGTTCAGATCTTTATAGACTGTTCTGTTTTAGACAAATTCTGTTTTCGTTGCATAGTTTGATTGTTTTGATGATGCTATCCCGGGGTATAAGTCATGGAGAAGTTAGAATATAGTAGGTATTATGCAATAATAAAATATGAATGGGTTCATAACAATACCTAAAATTTATGATTTTCTTATTATACTAACAGATCTCACGAGGTTTTCTGTTGAGTTTTGTGTGCTGAAGTTTTCAAATTTTAGGTAAGATCACGATGGATGAAGGAATAAGGAGCGGCAAGATCCTAAGCTTGGGGATGCCCAATGCATCCCAAGGTAATATTCAAGGATATCCAAGCATCTAAGCTTAAGGATGCCCCAGATGGCATCCCCTCTTTCTACAATCCATCAGTATGTTACTTGGAGCTATATTTTTATTCATGACATGGTATGTGTTTTGCTTGGAGCGTCTTGTATTGTAGATTTATGGTAGTCCTTGATTTGTTTTCTTTTTAGTTTGTCACAATCATTATTTGCTGGACACACGTTTATTCATGATTTTTATAATATGCTATGTGCTTCACTTGTATCTTTTGAGCTAGGCAGTTGCTCTAAAGCTTTACTTATATCTTTTAGCATGGCGCTAGTGGCGGATGTAGGAATAACTTTGGTGTGGTGGAGCTTACGAAGGAGAAAGACATGTATACTATGGTTGTTATTTTTTTACTGAAATAACAGATATGTTACTTCGTGTTATATATGCAGATACAAAAAGTCCATATTTTAAGTAGCATTCATTTCTCATGCATGTTCTCGTGTTTTTGTTTAGTAGATTTTACATAAAACCCACCAACTAGTCAGCTACATACTAGTGCCATGACCCTGCTTAGTATGTACGTGTATTTCCTTCAGATTTTAGGTGTGGCGGATGCCATGCCTTGCCTGATAGCTGGATCCTATATTTTAAATAAATAGGTACACTCTTATAGTTCATTTATATCTTTTTGAGAGTATAACAAATAATAATTACAATATGCACATGTTATGAATTTGGCCTGCTATGATAGGTATTTAAAGGGGGTGTAATAAAAACTTTCATGTAGATCACTAAATATGAAACATATGATTTAATGATATTGATGTCGTAATATGAAAAATATATAGGTTCATGATCATTGGTTAGTAGAAATATCGGTATTAAAGATTATTATTAACGCCTTGTCTAAGTGTTGGTCATGTCATGGTGGGGAAGTCTGAGCATTTTTAGGTCTGATTGAAATCTTATGTGTTGTTATAATCGGGGACGTGTGATGGTTAACTCCTTCCAACCTCCTCCCCAAGGGCATGATGGGGTAGTTAGCTTAGAGGGCTAATATGGTTTGTAATAATTACATCAGTTTGTATGACTAATGTGAGTCCATGGATTATACGCACTGATATCTTTCCGAAAATTTGCTAGCCTTTGTGGTACCGTGCAATGCCCTTTCTCACCCCGAGTTGTGATACGTCTCAAACGTATATATTTTTTCAAACACTTATGCTCTTGTTTTGGACTCTAATTTGCATGAATTGAACGGTCGACCCAAACGCAAAATAGGTTGATTGACGGGCGGACAAATTAAACAGACGAAAAGCAGACAAAGCACGCATCCGATTGGCTAAGACAAACTCCAACTCGCCGACCCAAACGGACGGCGTTTTTTCCGCTTTTTCCGTTTGGGTAGGCTCAGCGGACACCCATATCCGCTTCCGCATTTGGGTCAGCACTTGACCCCAACGCTGGCCCGACCCATTTTCCAGGACGTGCGAAAAAAAACATAACGCAATTTTTTTGGGGAAAATAATAACATTAATTTGGGCCCCAAAGGCCGGCGAGAGTCCATGAGTCCACTTACATTAACTAAAACATAATTAAAACTAAAACTGTGAGGTGGCGTGCTGCCCTAAGCGTCCTCATCGTTGTCGTTGGGGCCGGTGAGGTCGATGAGCGTCGGCGCCGGGCTAGCCCAAGGGAACACCGTCGACCTAGGGATATCGACATCGTGCACCGCGGGCTATACCGCTGTCGCTGCCGGCTGGGATGGCCCAGCGCCGGCAAGGCGCGCCTCCTCCGCCCCGCGCTGCTCCTCTTCCGCATCGTTCTCGAGCATCTCGAGGTACTCACCCTCGCGACGCTCCTCGGCCAGCCGTTGCTGCCGCCACTGCTCGATGTAGACCTCCTCCTGCGCCGCCGTCGCCCGATACCAGAACGGTGGTGCGCTGACCCACTCATGTACACGCCCGGTCCACGTGTAGCGCTCGATGGGGGTAGGCTCTGGCTTCGGCCCCAGCTCGGCCTTGACGGGGACAGTGGTACGACACAGTCGCCGGCCGCAGAGAGGCCATGGCCTCCGCTATGCGTGCATGATACGCCTCCTCCTCCTCCTCCTCCTTGCACCGCTCCTCCTCCTCGCTTTCACGGAGGAGGGCGGCCTCCTCCTGGTCCTCGTTGCGCACGATGAGGGCCGGCGGCGGGGAGCCATGGTGCACATCGCAGACACTGCCCCTCCTGGTGTCCTCGTGCTTGAAGGCGAACCTCCTCTGCGTGCGCCCACGCCGACCGCAGCGCCTCCGCCACCGGGATCTTCTCCGGATTGAAGTGCGAGTCGTGTGGCAGCGTCGGGTTGAGGTAGGGGAGAGGGACGCAGTGCTCCCAATGCCACTTCGATTGGTGCACTGGGACGGCGAGCGCTGCCTCGGCCGGCGGGAAGATGATGGCTGTGACGCCCCCGATTTGTCCGTACACTAATCATGCACGCAAATGTGTACGACCAAGATCAGGGACTCACTGGAAGATATCACAACACAACTCTAGACACAAATTAAAATAATACAAGCTTTATATTACAAGCCAGGGGTCTCGAGGGCTCGAATACGAAAGCTCGAAAACACAAGAGTCAGCGGAAGCAAAAATATCCGAGTACAGACATAAGTTAAACAAGTTTGCCTTAAGAAGGCTAGGACAAAATTAACAACGATCGAAAAGGCAAGGCCTCCTGACTGGGACCTCCTAACTACTCCTCGAAGCCGAACTCCATGTAGAAACATCATTGGGATCTTCTGGCTCCTGGACTCCATCAATCTGGTTGCATAAACCGAGAAGAAGGAACAAAAGGGGAAAATGGGGAGAAAGGCAACCGTGAGTACTCATCCAAAGTACTCGCAAGCAAGGATCTACACTACATATGCAATGATAACTGTGTAAAGGGATAATATATGTGGGTTAAACTGCAGAAAGCCAGAATAAGAGGGGGATAGCTAATCCAATCGAAGACTACGCTTCTGGCCACCTCCATCTTGCAGCAGTAGAAGAGAATATATGGAAGTAACAAGTATCCTCGCGTCTCGCAGCCTCCGTCTTGAAGCAGTAGAAGGGAAATAGATGGTAAGTTCACCAAGTAACATCGTATAGCATAACCTACCCGGCGATCCTCCCGCACATCACCCTGTGAGAGAGCAACCACCGAGTTATATCTGAAACTTGTCTGGGTGTGTTTTATTAAGTATCCAGTTCTAGTTGTCATGAGGTCGAAATACAACTCCGGGTCGTCCTTTTACCAAGGGACACGACTATTCAAATAGATTAACTTCCCTGCAGGGGTGCACCACATAACCCAGCACGCTTGATCCCATTTGGTCGGACACACTTTCCAGGGTCATGCCCGGCCTCGGAAGATCAACACGTCGCAGCCCTACCTAAGCACAGCAGAGAGGTCATGACGCCGGTCTAAGTCCTAGGCGCGCAGGGGTCCGGGCCCATCGCCCAACGCACACCTGCACGTTGCGTACGCGGCCGGTGAGCAGACCTAGCAACCTCCATTACTAAGGAAGTTACGTTACGCGGTCCAACCCGGCGCGCGCCGCTCAATCACTGACGTCACGAAGGCTTCGGCTGATACCACGACGTCGAGTACCCATAACTATTCCCACGTAGCTGGTTAGTGCGTATAGGCCAACGGCCAGACTCAGATCAAATATCCAAACTCGTTAAGCGTGTTATCATGAAATAACCGCGGACAACGACCAGGGCCAGGCCACCTCTCCACTGGGTGTCTCAACCTGCCCTGTCGCTCCGCCACAAAGATCCACTCGGGGGCCGTCAGGAACTCAGGCCCACCACTACCTGGATGGAGCCACCTGTCCTTTCAGCCCCCACATCGAATCACTTGCGGGTACTCAATGAGCCGACCGACTTTAGTCACATCATGTATCATGTAAAGTATGTATAAAGTATATACCCGTGATCACCACCCGATGTGATCACGGCCCGATAGTATAGCATGGCAGACGGACAAGGATGTGGGGCCACTGATGGAATACTAGCAACCTATACTAAGTATTAGGATAACAGGTAAGGTATCAACAGTGGTAGCATAATGACAGGCTATGCATCAGAATAGGAGTTATCGAATCAACAACAGTAGTAAACTAATGCAAGAGTAAGAGGGAGGAGAATAGGCGATATCTGGTGATCAAGGGG
>LR738715.1:765579167-765592774 GCA_902687465.1 Secale cereale
GGGGGGGGGGGGGCTTGCCTGGAAGCTCTGCAGACGAAAGGAATCTTCGGAAGCATAGCCGTAGTCGAACACCGAAGCATCAATGGTCTCGGGGTCTATCACAGTATCGGAGTCTACCGAAAATAAGTAACGAAGGGGAAACAAATAAATAACAGAGCAAACAATAGCATCACAAAGCATAACATGGAAATACGCGGTGCTACGTGTGACCTAACGCAGTAGGAGGTGATACTGGCAAGGATAAAAAACATCCGGGAAAGTATTCCCGGTGTTTCGCGTTTTCGGGCAAATGAAACGGAGGGGGAATGTTGCATGTTCGGTATTATAGAGACATGTGGCGGACGAACGGATTGCATAGTCGGATGCGTCTTGAAATTCTAAGCAACTTTCATATATAAAGTATTTTCATCCGAGTTACGGTTTATTTTATATTAAATTTTAAAGTTTTTAAATCATTTTCTAATTTATTAATTATTAAATAAAACAACATTATCCAGAATAGTGCATGCTGACGTCAGCATGACGTCAGCAGTCAACCAGTCAGTTGACTGAGTCAACTGACGCGTGGGGCCTACTGTCATACACTAAGACTAATTAAACAGATTAATTAGTCTAACAATACTTAGGTTAATCTAATTAAGATTAATTCAATTAATTAATACTTTGTATTTTAATTATTATTATTATTTATATTATTTATTATTTATATTATTTTATTTATTTTATTTTCTTTTACAAAACTTCTGGGCGCGGGGCCCCTTTGTCATAGGCCCTTGGGGCCTAGCGGGCGCGTGGGTTCTGGGCGAACGGGCGCGGCTTCGCCCGTAGCCCGCCCGGTATCGAGGCGCAGAAGGGGCGGCCGAGCGAAGCGGCAGGCGCAGTCGGCCGACGACGACGGCGACGGGGGGGGGGGGTGTGACACCCGAGACCGACGTCCCAGAAGATTCCAGAAGATTCCAGATGTTCCGGGTTGCCCGTGTGTTCTTTTTGCTTGTGTTATTTATTTTTTTGCATTGCATCATGTCATCATGCCATCATGTCATATTTTATTTTGCACCTCAACTTTAATAAATCGTGTGGACCTTCGGTCCATTTAAATCGAGGGAAGGTGACTTCTCTTTATAACATATAAAAGCCTCTCAATATTTAGGGAGCTATATTTATTAAATATTCCATTGCTTCGGAATCAACATAACACACTTGCATAATTTTCCCCATGTCTATTTCACTTCAAGTTTGACTTCTATACCTTGCCTATAATTCTTTCCGTTGTTTCGAGGCTCCTCCATTTATCTAGACTCCTTTTAAACTCCTTTAAGGCAAACTAATTATTTTAGTTTGTTTTTCCCTTTTGTTGTTGGAACTATTTATGTGAGGTTGGAATTAATTCGTAAAGCCTTACAAAAAAATGTCCATCATTTTATTCTTTTCGTTGTCTCTTTTCTTTTTATTTTTGGCTCTCTCCTTCTTTGTTTTATTCTACTCAGTTAAATAAAAGGAGCAGCCAGCAGCCAGCCCAGGCCTCTAGGCCTTCCACCAACCGCCTCTCTCCCGGCCCACACTTCCCTTCTGGCCCAGCTGGCCTCGGCCCAAACCCCCTGAAACCCTAGAGGAGCCCCGATCTCCCCTCGCTCTCCCACCGACCGCCGCCAGGCATCCTCTCGTTCGCCCCGTTCCCTCGTTCGCTTCCCACTCTCCCGCATCCCCCGCACCCCCCCTTCTGGCTCGAGCTCGATCTCCCTCTCCCGTCTTCCTTCCTCCTCCTCCAAGCCGAGCGTCTGCCTTGTCTCTCTCCTCGCAGCGCACTCCCGTTCCTGCTCCCTGGCCCGAGCGCCCAGGCCCGAGCGTCGCCCCGTTCCCCTCGGCCCCGTCCCTTCGGCCATGGCGCCCGCCCGGTCGGCTGCCGCCGCGTCGCGCTTGCTCCTCCGGCCGGCGAGGCCCCCGCCTCCTCGTCTCTGGCCCTCCAGCCAGGCCGCGCGGCCGTCCTCCGGCGTCCTCCTCCGCCCGAGCCCGGAGCGCCCTCCTCCATCTTCAACCGCGGCCAGGCGTCCAGACGCGACCTCCTCCGTCCTCAGAGCGGCGAGCTGCTGGCCCTCGCCTCGTCGTCCGCAAGAGCAGCGCCGGATCCCGCGTCCCGGCCACCCCGACGCACCAGGGCCGCGAGGTCCTCCAGCCGCGACCTCCGGAGCCCTTCGCCTCCTCCCTCAGGCCGCTCGCCTCGTCGCCGTGCAGGACCTCCAGCGCCGTTCTGCCGGTCCGAGGCTGCAGCAGCACCGGCGTGCGACTTCCTCCGTCCGTGGACACTCCAGCAGCAAGGCCCCTTCCTTTCCAGCTTCGTCGCCGAGACCGTAGCCTTCCCTTGTTTTGTTTGTTTGTTGCTGATTTTGTTTTGTCAAGCACCCATGTAACAGCAAACAATTCTATTTTGGACCCTTGTACCACTACGAACGCCGACGCGACAAGTACCTCGACGACGTGTACATCTACGTAACGAGTTCGTCTACCGACGCCCGGAAACGACCAAGTTCCACTACTTCCCACGACGCCGTCGAACGCCAAGTACCTCTACATGACCGACAAGTACCACGACGACCCGAACGACTACCGTCGCGTGTACCACTACCGTCGCCCGGAAACGAGGATTTCGCCAAGTACCACGACACGTAACGTGAACGTCTACCGTTGCCGAAGACCCGTGAACAACTACTTCTTCTACCGTCGCCCGAGTACAACTACCGCCACGTGAACGACTTCTTCCTCTTCGGCCGTGTACCACTACTTCCACTACTACGTCTACTTCCACTACTTCCTCTCCGACCGCGAGTACCACTACTTCATCTACGATCTCGAACCGTCCCGAAACAATTGTTTCGAAGGTATAACCCGAGACGTGACCCGTGTGATGCTTGCTTGCGTTGTATGAAATGTCTCCCGTGTGTGCTTCGTGCCCGTTCCACCTTTTGTCATGTTCCTCGGTTGCCTCGTCGCCGACCCGTGGGAACCCGGCAACGGGAACACCCCATCATCTCGTTTGACTCGCTCACGCCGTTTCGACTTTTGCACCGGTCTCTCAACGAGATACCGGAACCGATATGATGTGTTGCATCATTTTCGGATCGTTGCCGTGGCACCCTTTCTTCCACCACGGTGACAATGCTTCATATCTCTCTTAAGTCAACCTTTTTAATAAAACTTGCATAAACTTGATCATGTCATCCGCATCATTTAACAACATTATATATGCTTAATTGTTGTTTGCTTATAATTATTAAACATGCTCATGGGGATTTTCCGGATATGTTGTTGTTATTTTTCCGGCCTCATTTAAAATGCCTAGTTAGTGTAGTTTTATTATGCTTCACCTCTTGCCATGTTAAAAACAATTAATCTTGTCTTGTAATTAATGAGAGTCAACTAAATAATTAATGTGGTGTTTCGTCAATATGCCACTCGTTGCATATTGATCTCCACTTAACTTGCAGTGTTGTTTGTGCACTTTGCCATGCCTTGCATATTTAAACCGGACATGCATCATGCTTGCTTGTGCATCGTATGCCATGTTGATGTTTGTGTGTTTACCGTGTTGTTTGTTTCTTTCCGGTTTGCTTCTCTTGATAGCTTCGGTTTCGTTCCGGAGTTGTGAGGATCCGCTCGACTGTTGCTCCGTCTTCTTCTTGAATCCGTTCATCTCCCTTGTGGAATCCCAGGCAAGATGACCGAACCCGGATACCATTACTATCTTTGCCTATTGCTAGTAGTCTCGATCTTTAGTTTTGCCTCGATGCCCATGTTTTCCTGTCAGCCTCCTACTTGTAACCAATTGCCATGTTTAACCACCCTACCTATGCAAACCGTTGCTTGGCTAAGTACGCTTCGCTCAGCCCCTCTTATAGCATTGTTAGTTGCAGGTGAAGATTGAAGATGCTTGCTTCATGTTGAAGTTTGGTTGGGTTATATCACACTATATAAATGCTTAAAATAATGAAATCACCTATATACTGGCAGGGTGGAAGGCTAAGCCTTTTGCTTGGTGTTTTGTTCCACTCATGCCGTTAGGAACCGTATAAGCCGGTATTATGTTCCTTGATTATGCGTTCCTAACACGGTTGGGGTGTATGAGACCCCCTTGATAAACCGCTAAGTGCTAAGTCTTTTCCAGCAAGTCCCAACTTTTGGTACTATTTGCCTCATAATAACAACTTATTTAAATAATTAAATTTGCATAGGGGGTCGCGTCCCCGAGGATTCTTAATTCTACATAGCAGGGGGGCCAGCGCTGATGGTGTTGGTCCCAAACGGGGGTTCTGCGGGGCCGCCTTGGGGCAATCCGAGGTATTTGGTATCCACCCGTAGAATCGCCCATCCGGTCGTGTCCTGAGACTTAGATACGCGCGGCTACTATCAGGGTGTCGACACGCCGGGAGGATTTGCTGGATTAGCCTTACCTTAGTTCGGTTTAACTTGAGCACGGGATTCCGAGAATACTCGGGTCTTCCCAACTATGGAGTTGCGACTCCGCGGATCGTGGGCTTGTAATGGGTCAAGTTGGAACACCCCTGCAGGGTTTGAACTTTCGAAAGCCGTGCCCGCGGTTATGTGGCAGATGGGAGCTTGTTAATTCCGGTTGTAGATAACTTGACACAATGTTTCAATACACTACCAGCGTGTGTACCGTGACTGTCAATTTCCGAATAGGGATTCGGGAGTTGAACACGGTGGGGTTATGTTTGACCGGCTTTAGTTAGGATCACTTCGTGATCATCTTTCGACCGATGCTCTTCTCTTCTCACTCTCTTTTACGTAAGTTAGTGCTAGTTGCTGCTGCAGACTCTTGTTTGTTTTCCTTCACCTCATATTCTTTCTTCAGCCTTGTCCTCACCCAAGGCTTAAATAGTCTTGTTACCCGGGAACGGGATTGCTGAGTCCTCTGTGGCTCACAGTTACTTCACCACACCAGTTGCAGGTTCAGCCGAGTTTGATGCAGGAGCTGGTTCAGTTCTTCACCCGGGAGCCCGATGAAGATCGTGGCCGTTTGCTTGTGACGTTTCGATGTTCAGTAGTGGTTTCTACTAGGATTCGATCCTGACCTGTGGCTTTATGTTGTTTTGGTATCTTTCTTTTGGTTCTTCACCCGTAGTCGGGTTGTGATGTTTTGAATGATGTTATGCTTATGTAATGTATTGTGTGAAGTGGCGAGTGTAAGCCAACTATCTCCTTTTGCAATTTAATCCCTCTTTTACATGAGTCGTGCAAAGATACCAAACTTGAGATCATTCTAGGATGGGCTTATACCTTTAAGTCGTGCCTCGACACGTAGGAGGTATAGTCCCATCCTGGGCATTACAAGTTGGTATCAGAGCCTTCTCCGACCTAGAAGCCCCCACTGATTGATCGAATCGTTGACGGTTGAGTCTAGGCACACACTGAAAAACTTTTTGAGTCCTATATTATATCGGAGAGTAGGATTTCTTTGCTTCTCATCCCCTTCTCTCTAGTGAGGACTCCTGACGTCTACTCTTTTCTCTTTTACTTTCAAAAATTGCACCAATTTTTTTTTTAGGATCCCGCGAGTATTCTGGGATTGTTCCGATGTTCTTGTGACAAGGATATTGTTCTCGATGCCTCCTGTTACCGAGGAGTTGAGCTTCGGGGTATCGTTGTAACAAGCATATCGCGGCAGTACTAAATACTTAAGACGGCCGACATCGAAAATCTCTCCTATACGGCCAGTGGCAAGATAACCCCGACATCACCCAGTACTGGGGAGGTAGTTCGAGAGTATTGCCATAGCTTGTATAGTGGATGCTTTTCGAAGGTCCGAGGTAAACAGTTTCCGAGAAAGACTGGTTATGTGTTGAAGGATGGATACACCTGGATGTAGGTTTAGAGTTGATTGCGCGGTGCTTCCCGTGTATCCCCAACACCTGATTGCATAACTGGAAACTTTCGGAAATCTATAGGTGGGTTTCATCTAGTAGTTCTAGGCATTCTTCCAACGGATGCTCGATATGAAGTTCGGGGTTCTACATTGAGTGAAGTGGTTTTATGGACTTGTTCTGATCGGGAGTTGCATCTTAAAGGGTCCTTGGCTATGCTGATCCGGGGATTGCAAAACCCTTTTGTAACATGTTCCATGAGCTTTCATCACGAAGATGTGGAATGAAGCTTCTATCTTGTATTTGTTCTATCTGATCCTTGTTCCTTTTATTTATTTTTGTTCTCCAAGTGGCTTCTCGACGAGTTGATGTACCTACGGAATTCATTCGTTCAATCCTCTGTTCGAATGATATTGTGAAGATCATGTTGCATATCTACCCTTTGTTTTGTTTTGATTCTGGTATTCGAGTTGCTTCGATGTCAAATGTTGATTCCAGACCTTTCCTAATCGGTGTTCTCATATTCCTATGGGAGTGCTAATTCTTCTTGATCATCAAGATGGTCATGTTAAATTCTTTTTCAACCGGTGTCCATTTTGCTCATCCCAAGTTGTCTTTGTTTTACCCACCCTCCCACCCTTCTTCTTCTTGGAGCCAGAAATTCTCAAATGAAATATCCATTTTATTCATGTGATATTTCTTCATTCTTTTCCTTCAATGTTCTTATTCGGTGTTTTATCGTGAAGATGCTCAAGAGCTTCAAGTTCATCATTCTTTTGTTCTAAAATTCTTCCGGTGGATGTAATTCAAGATTTCGGTGTTGATCTTATCCTTTTTCCATTTCACAATGCTTTCTTATTCCGGTGCACCAATTAATCATTCTCCTCTTGTTATTCATATCCGGAGTGCTGAAGATTCATAATTCCATTCTTAATCCGTTCAAGCTATTTTGAGGTTGTTATCTTATTCAAGCCATTTAATTCAACCGGTGCAATATCTTTTAAGCAATCTTTTCAACGGTGATTCTTTTGAGTGGGCCCTAACCCACAGGTCTTTTCCCAGGATCTTACCTGACTCTTCCAATTTTTTCCGGAGTTATACTCAAATTCTTTTCAAATGTGACGTAAGAATGATTTCCATCAGTCACATGCCTTCCCCAAGTTCGCTTTCAAATTCTTTTTCCATCGTTGGTTCAACCTTTTTAATTGTTCATTCCGGAGTGCTCAACAATTCTTCTTGGCATTTCTCGTCTTCATTCTCAACATTTGGAGACCGGAGAAGTGTTTCTCTTAAATCTTGACCCGTTCTCGTGATGTGTTGTGGTTCTAGTTTCATGCCATCCTCATTATTGTTCAGATTGTGAGGAATTCTTTTATACCCATCCGAAGCATTCATGTATTCTTTTCCTTGTAATCCTCCGAAGGCCATCATTTCAGAAGATTTCTTCGTTCTCAGTTTCAACTTCGTCCTCCAAATATTCTTCATTGATGTCTCTTCGTTCGTCTCCCTATTCTTACGGTGGTTCTTTCAAGTTTAACTTTCCGTTGTTATCGTTTCAATTCAATTGTTCTTTTCACAATCCTACCGGTGGTTCGTTGAAGATTTACCCAAGCTTGTGCTAGATCTCTCTTTAATTCTTTCCAACGAGAATAAGTAGTTTGCCAAATCCTTTGGTTGTCATCAATTTAAATTGGTGAAGGAGATGCATAACATAATTCTTATTCTTATTCCTTCAAGGTGATTTAATTCTTTTGTCTGGAGCTTGTTCATCATATCATATTCTCAGTTTCCAAGTTGTTCATCTTGTTTTCCGGAGCTCCAAGCTATTTCAATGATATCATTTCAAACCTCCATCTAATTCATCGCATGCCTTGATTCTTATTCTTTTCATCTTTAAATTCTCTTGCCTTCATTACCGGAGTTCTTCATGGTGGTTCATCATCATTTAATTCATCCTGGAAGTTTTCATCAAGATTCTTGTTGGAGCTCAAGCATCCTTCATCATGCTTTCCAATTGCAATCCGTCCTACCTTATTTTTTTCAGATGGTGTTATGTCATTCTTGTCAATTCCTTCATGTTTCATGACTCTCAAGTTATCAAGAATGAGATATTTAAAACCATCATTTTCTTTGTTCAGGAGATCTTTCCAACCTTTCATTTTTGTTTGTTGGAGTTATCTTGGGTTGTATTTCACCTAAAGCTTTTCCTAAGGATTGTTGCTATATGGTGCTTATAAATGACCCAAGTTCTTCATTTATCCTTTCGGTGAAATAAGTTTTCATCCCCTTGTTGATCTCAGTCCAATCAATTGTTTAAGTTAGTGGCCGGTTGTCACCTCATAATTTTGAGATGTTTTCCATAAGCCCACATGAGCTTATTCGTTTCGTTGTTGAATTTCCAACAACTCCGTCAACCCTTCTTTGTAAGGATGCTCTTTCAAATTCAATTTTGAGAGATGTTGTCATTTTCTTCTCCATTCAGTCTTTCATTGAACTATATTCTATTCTTTCATTCCGGAGGCCTTGTGATGTTGCTCTCTCCAAACCATCATCTCGTTTTATCGAGATCATATTCTTCCCTTGCTTGTCTTTTAACCGGAGTATTGTATTTTCATTCTAGTTCCGTCATCCTTTTCATGTTTTGCCTCTCTTCTTAACCGGAGTGCCGTCTGAATCCTTCTTAACCTTGTGCCATTCTTTTAATTGTTTCGGAAGCTATATGTTGTTGTTTTCATCAAGTATCACTCCATCTTCTCTAGTTCTTGTTCAATTCCTTCCATTTTCAGACGGAGTGCTGTCCAAATTCTGTCATTCTTATTCCTTGGCTATACCCTTGCAGTTTCATATTCTTTTGGTTCGTAAGCTCTTGTTTCATGTCTTTCAACCTTCAAGGTTCTTGTAATGTTCCTCCTGCTTACCGGAGTGCTCTTAACTTCGTTCATCTCCGTTGCATTCTTCTTTAACTTTGTTCAACCTCTCAAGGTTCTTTGGTTTCACTCGTCTGTCAAAGAAGCAACTTTGTTTTACCTCTTCCTCTTCCGTTTTTACCCGGTGATATCTCTAGGATCTCGGGTCGAGATCCTCTGTTAGTGTGGGAGAGTTGTGACACCCTAGACCGACGTCCCAGAAGATTCCAGAAGATTCCAGATGTTCCGGGTTGCCCGTGTGTTCTTTTTGCTTGTGTTATTTATTTTTTTGCATTGCATCATGTCATCATGCCATCATGTCATATTTTATTTTGCACCTCAACTTTAATAAATCGTGTGGACCTTCGGTCCATTTAAATCGAGGGAAGGTGACTTCTCTTTATAACATATAAAAGCCTCTCAATATTTAGGGAGCTATATTTATTAAATATTCCATTGCTTCGGAATCAACATGACACACTTGCATAATTTTCCCCATGTCTATTTCACTTCAAGTTTGACTTCTATACCTTGCCTATAATTCTTTCCGTTGTTTCGAGGCTCCTCCATTTATCTAGACTCCTTTTAAACTCCTTTAAGGCAAACTAATTATTTTAGTTTGTTTTTCCCTTTTGTTGTTGGAACTATTTATGTGAGGTTGGAATTAATTCGTAAAGCCTTACAAAAAAATGTCCATCATTTTATTCTTTTCGTTGTCTCTTTTCTTTTTATTTTTGGCTCTCTCCTTCTTTGTTTTATTCTACTCAGTTAAATAAAAGGAGCAGCCAGCAGCCAGCCCAGGCCTCTAGGCCTTCCACCAACCGCCTCTCTCCCGGCCCACACTTCCCTTCTGGCCCAGCTGGCCTCGGCCCAAACCCCCTGAAACCCTAGAGGAGCCCCGATCTCCCCTCGCTCTCCCACCGACCGCCGCCAGGCATCCTCTCGTTCGCCCCGTTCCCTCGTTCGCTTCCCACTCTCCCGCATCCCCCGCACCCCCCCTTCTGGCTCGAGCTCGATCTCCCTCTCCCGTCTTCCTTCCTCCTCCTCCAAGCCGAGCGTCTGCCTTGTCTCTCTCCTCGCAGCGCACTCCCGTTCCTGCTCCCTGGCCCGAGCGCCCAGGCCCGAGCGTCGCCCCGTTCCCCTCGGCCCCGTCCCTCCGGCCATGGCGCCCGCCCGGTCGGCTGCCGCCGCGTCGCGCTCGCTCCTCCGGCCGGCGAGGCCCCCGCCTCCTCGTCTCTGGCCCTCCAGCCAGGCCGCGCGGCCGTCCTCCGGCGTCCTCCTCCGCCCGAGCCCGGAGCGCCCTCCTCCATCTTCAACCGCGGCCAGGCGTCCAGACGCGACCTCCTCCGTCCAGGCTCCCTCCTCCGTCCTCAGAGCGGCGAGCTGCTGGCCCTCGCCTCGTCGTCCGCAAGAGCAGCGCCGGATCCCGCGTCCCGGCCACCCCGACGCACCAGGGCCGCGAGGTCCTCCAGCCGCGACCTCCGGAGCCCTTCGCCTCCTCCCTCAGGCCGCTCGCCTCGTCGCCGTGCAGGACCTCCAGCGCCGTTCTGCCGGTCCGAGGCTGCAGCAGCACCGGCGTGCGACTTCCTCCGTCCGTGGACACTCCAGCAGCAAGGCCCCTTCCTTTCCAGCTTCGTCGCCGAGACCGTAGCCTTCCCTTGTTTTGTTTGTTTGTTGCTGATTTTGTTTTGTCAAGCACCCATGTAACAGCAAACAATTCTATTTTGGACCCTTGTACCACTACGAACGCCGACGCGACAAGTACCTCGACGACGTGTACATCTACGTAACGAGTTCGTCTACCGACGCCCGGAAACGACCAAGTTCCACTACTTCCCACGACGCCGTCGAACGCCAAGTACCTCTACATGACCGACAAGTACCACGACGACCCGAACGACTACCGTCGCGTGTACCACTACCGTCGCCCGGAAACGAGGATTTCGCCAAGTACCACGACACGTAACGTGAACGTCTACCGTTGCCGAAGACCCGTGAACAACTACTTCCTCTACCGTCGCCCGAGTACAACTACCGCCACGTGAACGACTTCTTCCTCTTCGGCCGTGTACCACTACTTCCACTACTACGTCTACTTCCACTACTTCCTCTCCGACCGCGAGTACCACTACTTCATCTACGATCTCGAACCGTCCCGAAACAATTGTTTCGAAGGTATAACCCGAGACGTGACCCGTGTGATGCTTGCTTGCGTTGTATGAAATGTCTCCCGTGTGTGCTTCGTGCCCGTTCCACCTTTTGTCATGTTCCTCGGTTGCCTCGTCGCCGACCCGTGGGAACCCGGCAACGGGAACACCCCATCATCTCGTTTGACTCGCTCACGTCGTTTCGACTTTTGCACCGGTCTCTCAACGAGATACCGGAACCGATATGATGTGTTGCATCATTTTCGGATCGTTGCCGTGGCACCCTTTCTTCCACCACGGTGACAATGCTTCATATCTCTCTTAAGTCAACCTTTTTAATAAAACTTGCATAAACTTGATCATGTCATCCGCATCATTTAACAACATTATATATGCTTAATTGTTGTTTGCTTATAATTATTAAACATGCTCATGGGGATTTTCCGGATATGTTGTTGTTATTTTTCCGGCCTCATTTAAAATGCCTAGTTAGTGTAGTTTTATTATGCTTCACCTCTTGCCATGTTAAAAACAATTAATCTTGTCTTGTAATTAATGAGAGTCAACTAAATAATTAATGTGGTGTTTCGTCAATATGCCACTCGTTGCATATTGATCTCCACTTAACTTGCAGTGTTGTTTGTGCACTTTGCCATGCCTTGCATATTTAAACCGGACATGCATCATGCTTGCTTGTGCATCGTATGCCATGTTGATGTTTGTGTGTTTACCTTGTTGTTTGTTTCTTTCCGGTTTGCTTCTCTTGATAGCTTCGGTTTCGTTCCGGAGTTGTGAGGATCCGCTCGACTGTTGCTCCGTCTTCTTCTTGAATCCGTTCTTCTCCCTTGTGGAATCCCAGGCAAGATGACCGAACCCGGATACCATTACTATCTTTGCCTATTGCTAGTAGTCTCGATCTTTAGTTTTGCCTCGATGCCCATGTTTTCCTGTCAGCCTCCTACTTGTAACCAATTGCCATGTTTAACCACCCTACCTATGCAAACCGTTGCTTGGCTAAGTACGCTTCGCTCAGCCCCTCTTATAGCATTGTTAGTTGCAGGTGAAGATTGAAGATGCTTGCTTCATGTTGAAGTTTGGTTGGGTTATATCACACTATATAAATGCTTAAAATAATGAAATCACCTATATACTGGCAGGGTGGAAGGCTAAGCCTTTTGCTTGGTGTTTTGTTCCACTCATGCCGTTAGGAACCGTATAAGCCGGTATTATGTTCCTTGATTATGCGTTCCTAACACGGTTGGGGTGTATGGGACCCCCTTGATAAACCGCTAAGTGCTAAGTCTTTTCCAGCAAGTCCCAACTTTTGGTACTATTTGCCTCATAATAACAACTTATTTAAATAATTTAATTTGCATAGGGGGTCGCGTCCCCGAGGATTCTTAATTCTACATAGCAGGGGGCCCAGCGCTGATGGTGTTGGTCCCAAACGGGGGTTCTGCGGGGCCGCCTTGGGGCAACCCGAGGTATTTGGTATCCACCCGTAGAATCGCCCATCCGGTCGTGTCCTGAGACTTAGATACGCGCGGCTACTATCAGGGTGTCGACACGCCGGGAGGATTTGCTGGATTAGCCTTACCTTAGTTCGGTTTAACTTGAGCACGGGATTCCGAGAATACTCGGGTCTTCCCAACTATGGAGTTGCGACTCCGCGGATCGTGGGCTTGTAATGGGTCAAGTTGGAACACCCCTGCAGGGTTTGAACTTTCGAAAGCCGTGCCCGCGGTTATGTGGCAGATGGGAGCTTGTTAATTCCGGTTGTAGATAACTTGACACAATGTTTCAATACACTACCAGCGTGTGTACCGTGACTGTCAATTTCCGAATAGGGATTCGGGAGTTGAACACGGTGGGGTTATGTTTGACCGGCTTTATTTAGGATCACTTCGTGATCATCTTTCGACCGATGCTCTTCTCTTCTCGCTCTCTTTACCCGGGAACGGGATTGCTGAGTCCTCTGTGGCTCACAGTTACTTCACCACACCAGTTGCAGGTTCAGCCGAGTTTGATGCAGGAGCTGGTTCAGTTCTTCACCCGGGAGCCCGATGAAGATCGTGGCCGTTTGCTTGTGACGTTTCGATGTTCAGTAGTGGTTTCTACTAGGATTCGATCCTGACCTGTGGCTTTATGTTGTTTTGGTATCTTTCTTTTGGTTCTTCACCCGTAGTCGGGTTGTGATGTTTTGAATGATGTTATGCTTATGTAATGTATTGTGTGAAGTGGCGAGTGTAAGCCAACTATCTCCTTTTGCAATTTAATCCCTCTTTTACATGAGTCGTGCAAAGATACCAAACTTGAGATCATTCTAGGATGGGCTTATACCTTTAAGTCGTGCCTCGACACGTAGGAGGTATAGTCCCATCCTGGGCATTACAGGGGGGGGCAAGGCCCTGGCGGCGCCGCGGGAGGGAAGCGGAGCGGCGGGCGGACGAGGGGGGGCAGTAGGGGGCAGCGGCTATAGGGAAGGGAGCCCCGACGCGAGCGCAGGCAGCAGCAGCAACGTACGGGCGCCCGCGGAAGTAGCCGACATCGGCCGCGGAAGCAGCAACAGCAGCGAGCCGCGACGACTCGGGCAGCTAGGGAGCATGGCACGGGCGGGCAAGGCCAGCACCCGCGTCGGCAGGCGCCGGGTGTCGAGGGCGCGGGATCGATCCCGATCC
>LR738715.1:765592784-765616844 GCA_902687465.1 Secale cereale
GAGGGGGGTTAGGTTTCGGGAGGTTAAGGTGGGACGGGGTGGGCCTCCATGTGGCCTAGGTGGCCAGATGGGCCATTCGGCCCAGGGAGAGGGCGAGGGGCTTTGCCCCCTTTTCTTTATTTTTGTTGTTGTTGTATTTTCTTTTCTTTTATTTTTATTTCTCTCCTGTTTTAGCTTAATTTCCTTTTTAAATTTAGTTTTATATAATACTACAACTAGCACCTAAGTTTAGTATAAATGGTTATACCACTGCCACTATTATTTTGGCATTGAATTAAAACAGTTCAACACTTTATAATTTTGCAAGGCATTCAAATAATTGTTTTTGCTACTGTTTGAAACATTTTAGTGCTTGTAAATATTTTATAGAAATGTGGATTCTCTACCCAAATTACTTATGATTTATTTGTCATAACCAGAACAATTTGGTTTTAATATTTGAAAACTTTTGTTGTTTGCCTTTGTTTCAAATTGAATTTGGATTGGTTTTAGACTAACGTGAATTTATCGAAAGTAACCGCGTGACGTGGCGTCATTAGCAGAGGTTTACTGTAGCTTGATTATCCGAGCGTCACAATTCTCCTCCACTACAAGAAATCTCGTCCCGAGATTTAGGAGCGGAAGAAAGGGGGAGGTATTTGGTTACGAAATTCTAACGAGTCTTCTCGGTCTTGGTTGCCCTTCTCGAAGCGGTTGACTCCTTGTGTTGATGTATTCCTTTCTTTGCTTCTGGTCATCATGATCAAGTCGTTATCCTTTCTTCGCGATCTCCATCGTCCTACGAACGCGACCAGGGGGAAAAACTCCGGAAGAACGCATCTCCACAAGGCTGGGCATCTGACGGTGAACTCAATGGGAAATACACGAGGTACCCCATTAGTTGTATTTCAGTGAATTCGTTGAGTGCAATATACGGTGGTACCAAATTTTTAAATGTGTAGGCAATCATTCGATGCCTAGATAGAAGCTGGAATGGCAGCTTGAACAACGAAAATAACATGGTGTTTGATTCCAGGTCAAATAATGGCATAGAATGAATCACATACGAAGCCAGGTGCAAAGGATACGTTAGCATCCGAGTTGTAAAGAAGAGTCAGGTTTCGATCCAGTGGACCTGTGGGTTATGGGCCCACCATGTGGATTGAAAGTAGGAAGGGTGGTGACATCATGCACAGCCTCGACAGGGAGGCATGTGAGTGGATAGCTTGTCAGCTATGTCAGCAACAATGTCGGAACCAAGGACGGGGTACGAAGAGAACCATTTTCTTGCTCGTTGTAACGAGGCGGACCAGTAGGCAAAGTTTTCTTCCATCGGTGGTTACCGGAATGTTATCAACAATAGGAACAGGGTCCTACTGTCAGAGTTGTACACCAAGGTGTTTACATAAGCAGAAAATTATTACTGCTTAGATTATATGAAGATCACAGAAAGGTTAAACAAACAAATGGAAAGGAAAATTGTGATTTCACACAATTATTAGGAGTATATCCTCCTCATGGACAAGAAGAACATGGCATACATGGTAGGAGATCAAGTACCCAACCATTTAGATAAAGAGGCAAGGATTAATCAAGATGTTACCCATACAACGGTGTCTGGACAACTGACCAAGAAACATTTAGCATTGGGCTTCAATGTTCTTGTTGACAAGGGGGGTATCATAGTCATGTTTCGAGGTAGCAATGATATGGTGTTTCAATTAAGGGCCAGACCTTGGATACACAAATGGTCCATCAGAAGCAATTTATAGAATAAGTCTTACAATTTCCTCCTAGAAGAATGGCTATCCTTACAAAAGAAATTATAATGAAGGGTCCTCTAGCCCGGGTGCTAGGCATGACATCATACTACCGGGTCATCAAAGGACCAACATTATAACTACTGGAAAGTTGTCCCAACCATCATATCTGACCAAGATTTAGATCCGATTGGTGTTATGATACCTCAGACTCGGGATGTTCGAGAAGAAAAGGTGCATCACAAATCGACGAAATGACATTGCAAGATTCTCGGGAAATGAACTATGGGAGCGGGTTCCCAAAACAATAGTTCATCATTAAACCAAGGAGAGGATGAGGAGGTGGCTGATGGGCTCAACGACAATTCATCGAGAATTCCAAACGGAGGGATTTCCACAATAATGTGAACAAGAGGATGACACTTATCAATTCAAATGATATAATGTTGTATGCTCGAGGAAAAACATACACCAATAATCATTAGATGAAAGGTGTGCCCGAAATATGACCTTAGGCAGCAAGATCAATGTTAGAGTGACGATTCAATAACCAACAGTCTAAGAACGAACTGTCGATCGTTAACTTCAAAGCAATACGGTTGCTAGAAGTGCAGAACCCAAGTTGCATCTTTAGCATATTGGTATTCCGGTTGAAAACAACACGGGGTCCAAGGAAGAATGGAGATGATGAGAAGTATCTTCATATCGAGAATTTCTAAGAGGTGGAGAAATCCCACAACGTTCTCGACATAAAAGACAGTAATACTTCAATACAGAACACAACACTAGCTGGAGAGCAAGTTGTATTCATAATGTGGACAAGTTCGCCATGAAAGGAAGTCAAGGGTATTGTCGATGATAATAAAAATCATCGAGGGCATTTCTCATCATGAACACAATTGACATCTCGGAAGAAGTCAAAGTGTTTAAGGTGTTCCGACACATTTGCCGGGAGGTTTCAAGAGGATGCAATCAAACAACCACGGCAACAAGCAAGGGAATGACGAAGTGGCAAGTTATAGGATTAATATATAAGATGCAAGCTCGGAACCAAAGTTGCATTTCAAGACAAGCAACATGATGTTGGAAGCTCGACGTAAGTCATGCTCACACACTAAAGAATTCGTGCACCAGAGAAGGACGAGGTAGCACAGTCAAAGATAGTAAGACCAGGATGCAGCCGATAGTCTAGGAATGACTAGACTGAGTTTAGAATTTCCCAGCAAAAATACTAGGGGTATTTGATTTGTAATGCAGAATAATTCCACTAGTCGGTGTCCTCGGTTGACAACAACCCAGAACCCGTAGAGTTATTACGACAAGGAAAGCCATTACTTCAACAAAGTTAGTAAGGTGTGGTGCAATGGTGAGACATCTTCGAGATTCCAGGGGGTAATACTCAAAGGTAGAACATGATAGAAGTAGAACCGAGTCATTGACCCATGACAGTAGATACTACAACCTTGCCCAAAAATAGACGAGGCACTGGAATGAATTTCCATCAGATATATTAGATCAGGACAGCATGGTCGGAACCATAACTGTAAGGAATCAATTCAAGAATACCGAAAGAATCATACAGCTGGATAATCATTTTGCAATAAGCTTCCGAGATGGTCTACATCATTTTCATGGGCATGAACACAAAGTTCAAGGTTGACTCCCACTTCTTTAACGCATATCATTTCATTCACCTCTCGCTTCTGAAAGTGCAACTAATCCCCGGGTGGTTTTGGTAATTAATAACAACATATATATCATTGAACTAATAGCTACTTGAGAATCATTTCAGAGAAGTTCAGTGATATGGGTATGGCAATGACTGAAGAAGTGGACCCCTCAAAATGCTAAGGCAAGCATTGGCAAAAGCTCAAGACTCCATTTTTGGTTTAGTGATCCAAGATCACATTGAGTCCATAGGAAAAGCCAATACTATTAAAAGGGGATGAGGTTGTGTTGATGATCTGGTTGCTCAAGTGCTTAGTGATATATCTCCTTCAACTATCAGCAACTTTCACTACTATACACACTCATAAGTAATCTCGGACAAGCCGATTTTCCAAACTCAGTCCCACCGAGATGAACCACCTCAGCCATAAGCCAAACCCTAGAAAAATCGGTCAATCCGAGTTTGAGTTCGGTCTCACCGAAATACGGGCTGCCAACCTTCTGTAACCGTTTGACATCATTTCAGAATAACCGAGTTGATGATTTCGGTCTCACCGAAACTGGCAAGTTCCTATCTTTACTCAAATCGGACAAACCGAGATGGTATTTTCGGTCCCACCGAAAACCCCAACTTTCACTATATTTGAACTTTCGGTCTGACCGAGTTTCCACTTCGGTCTCACCGAGATTGCTCAATTATGTGTGTAACGGTTGGATTTTGTGTGGAGGCTATATATACCCCTCCACCCCCTCTTCATTCGTGGAGAGAGCCATCAGAAAGAACTACCACTCCTATCTTACACTTTCTGAGAAGAGAACTACCTACCCTTGTGTTGAGATCAAGTTGCTCCACTCCTACCATATGAAACTTGATTTCTAACCTTCCCAAGTTGCTTTCCACTCAATCCTTTCTTCCACCACAGCCATATCAGTGAGGAGAGTTGAGTGTTGGGGAGATTATCATTTGAAGCACAAGAGCAAGGAGTTCATCATCATCTACAACATCTATTACCTTTTGGAGGGTGGTGCCTCCTAGATTGGTTAGGTGTCGCTTGGGAGCCTCCGTCATCGAGATGTGGAGTTGAACCAAGAAGTTTGTAAGGGCAAGGAGATCGCCTACTTCGTGAAGATCTACCCCGAGTAAGGCTAGCCCTCCGTGGGCGTAGGCCATGATGGAATAGACAAGGTTGCTTCTTCGTGGACCCTTCGTGGGTGGAGCCCTCCGTGGACTCGCGCAGCCGTTACCCTCCGTGGGTTGAAGTCTCCATCAACGTGGATGTACGATAGCACTACCTATCGGAACCACGGGAAAAATCATTGCGTCTCCAAATTGCGTTTGCTCTTCTCCACCTCTCTTTACTACATGTGCAATTTACTTTCCGCTGCTTATACTCTAGAATTGCATGTGTAGGGTGATGCTTGTCTTGATCATAATTGTGAATCTGCCAAAAACTGTTCTTGATCAAAAGGCAGAATTTTTATATTTACAAGTAGTCTAATCACCCCCCCTCTAGACATACTTTCGATCCTACAGCTTCGATAAGACTGTAGTGTTGAAATTTTATCTGGTAGAACACCGGAAGAGTTTGACTTGTGAAAACTTTTGGGTTTTCACGAATTACGGGAAGGCATAGGTTCAACCCATCGGGCATCTAAATAACTTATACCACAAGTTTCAAAGTAAAAGCACAAGCTCGAAAGCAGAGCATGGTTGGCCAAGCAGAGGATACAATTACCAAAGGCATTATGTATCAGGGGAAGAACTCACAAGGTGCTTGAATATGAAGGACACTGTCGGTTAACAATCCAACAACGGATCGGGCAATCCACAGTAGAGCTGATGTGAGTACCGGTACTCACTCAGAGGAAGAAAGAATGCAGAGGCATCAGATTCAAGAATCCCTGATTTGTTTGATGCTTAAATAGAAATAAATTATGGTTTTCAATACGAAGGATCAGAAGCAAACGCTCTGATCAAGGATGTTTAAGTTGAAACACTAAGTCGGACAATCAATAAAGGATTGAATTGCCGAGAACCAACTCATGTCTGGAATGACGTCTGAGTCGGAAAGATAATTCTATAAAGGATAACCCGATGATTGCGTGCATACGCACACATTGAATCAATAGGCTCAAAATGGCCAAGACAATGGATGTTAACGAAGACTACTAGTCATATGGAATTAACCATAATGCAAGCAGGCAATAACTTTAAGGGTAACATGCTGCAGAGGATTTTCAAAAGATCGAAAAGTATTCCGAAGAATTTTGTGAGACACCTGAACAATTGAGAAGAACGGGTCCTCGATAAATGTGAGGAAATAACCGTAAGGGTTTTCATGCGAAATAAAACTGCAAAATGGTAAACTCAAAGGATTCTCGGGACAACGGAGAATATTTCGAGGCATCTTGTAATAACAAGAACGACGAGGAATGATCATGAGAATGGCAAGTGCATGCAGATATCCATAGGGATATATCGGTGGCAGTGAATTGCCAGGGCGATGACCACTAGGGTCTCGGGAAAATATCGAGGGATATCCTCAGAATCTTCTGACAAAGCCGGTGATCTTCCGGAATGAGGGCTCTCCGGGAGAAATAGTTACGAGAACCTAGAGTCAGAGTTAGTAAAATCTTTTAATCCGAATAGAAGAGAGTTCAGAGTCCCAGAGCATAGACGAGGAGTAAAAGATCCTAATACCACCCATTGGTGCTGTGGGCCCGTAAGCCACACAACAAGTTAGTAAATTTGTTTTTTAAATACTAGACTCAACTTCGGCTAAGGAGTTGGAAAGGGGGATTCCTATAGGCAGTCGGCTCTGATACCAACTTGTGACACCCCCGATTTGTCCGTACACTAATCATGCACGCAAATGTGTACGACCAAGATCAGGGACTGATGGCTTCTCGCCCCTCGTTGGTTACCCCAAGTGGAAGGTTTGAGATGCAGTGTAGCGGTAGTTTTCCCTTGGCAAAGATACCAAGGATCGATTTCCCCTGAGACTCCAAGGTTCAACAAGAAGGTGTCAACTGCTAACGGCGCCAGATACTTAGCAATCAACTTGAACCTGCACACAGATACAAATAACTTTGCTCCCAACGAGTACAGGGAGGTTGTCAATCCCTCCGGCCTTGTCGTTTACAAAGGATCAACCGCAAGAGATAATAGTGATAGGTATTGCTGCAACTAGTAAGTAAAAGCGGAAAGTAAATAGCGGATGTGATCAGTGATGGTAATATGGACCGGGGTCCCATGATGTTCACTAGTGATGTCTCTCTCCCAAAATATGATAAAACAGCTATGTGAGGTAAACGAATTACAGCTGGGCAATTGACAGAATTATGTGCGCAAACCAATGCTAACTATGTTGCAAGAAAGGTAGAGGTTCAAAGCATGGGCGGTACGCCAAGGTAAGTAGACCGAAATCCATCTGCATCTACTACTAATCATCCACCTTGAGATATCTATCCAGAACATCTCGCTGGTATTAAGTTGCGAGTCCCACCCATAGTGTAAACTCAAAGCAACAGACAACTGCATTAAAAGAACTTTGCGTAAAGTAAACAGTCCTTGCACCCGCGAGTACAAGCACCATTGTTTTCCCCCTTGTGGCAACAGCACATCCCCTAGACTCAAGTTTCTGTCACTCAAGCTAGTCATCGAGGGGCATGAACCCACAATCGAGCATAACGTTCCCTCTTGGAGTCACTACCTACTACTTGGCCAAAGCAATAAATAGCAACGGAGAACATGCAAGAATTACTTAAGAACATAAATATAAAAGAGGTAAATCAAATATATTACTCAAACACAATCTGAACATAATCTCACAATCCATCGGATCCTAGCAAACTCAACATAGCAACAACATAAGGATTACATATGTGCCTCGATCATGTAGGGCAGCTCACGAGGTCTAATTAGTGAAGCACAAGAAGGGGAGGAGAACATCACATAGCTACTGGTCATGGACCCATAGTCCAAGGGAGACTACTCACAACTCATCCAGGAGGCGTCCATGGTGGTGGAGAGGCTCCCGGTGGTGATCCTCCCCTCCGGCAGGGTGCCGGGAAGAGTTCTCCTGGTGCTCCCGATCTTGGAAGCGCGGCGGCGGCGGACCAGAGATGAGATCGCGAAAAAGGGTTCCGTCCTCGAGGGTTTCGGGACGCGTGTTAAATATATGCCAAAGGGGGGCATCAGCGGAGGCCTGGGGGGCCCAGGCGCCCCCCCGGCGCGGCCAGGAGGGGGGCCGCGCCACCAGGGCGCCTGGAGCCCTGGTGGCCCCCCTCCGGCCCTACTTCGGCCGTGTGGAAGCTTCCGGAACGCTGATTTTTTATATAATTTTTCCGGGATTTTTCTGGCAGTTTACGTGACAGGAAAACCTGAAATACAAAAACAGCAGAAAACAGAAACTGGCACTCGGGTGCACTAAGTTAATAGGTTAGTCCAAATATGATCAAAAGTGTATGGAAGTGTATAAATATCATAGCAATATCACACAAAAGAGGCATGGAGCAAGCAAAAATTATAGATACGTTTTGGACGTATCAACATCCCCAAGCTTAATTCCTGCTCGTCCTCGAGTAGGTAAATGATAACAAGAATAATTTGTGTGGTGACATGCTATTAACCATATAGGACTTTTCATAGTCATATGACAAAAGCTTACTGAGACAATGAATCTTTAGTAATTAAGTTGCCTCATGAGAAAATCACAAAGAACTGAAAGTTTTACAATATGACACTGAAACATCAAATAGATTTGTAATGAGCATGGTGTGCAAATATGATAAAGTGTTATCTCGCTTGCCCCCTTTAGTGAAGCAAAACATAAATGCAGGGGCACCTCCAAGGTTTAAGTGATGACTAGATACAATAATTTCAGAATGAACGATATCATAATCATGCAAAAGACAATGCTACTTTGGGACAATGCACATTACACTCAGAATGACAATCATGCTCTCAGTAGTTGGTGCTTTAAAAGAAGGTGGAGACTCTCGAACCGTGGCTTTTGTTGGCAAGGTTGAAAACCCGTGGTCGGAAACAAAGACAAAACATGTACCAGAGCTCTTGGTTTTAAAAGCAGAGGTAATAAATTTTTTTTGGATATGCATGTTTCGTCAACGAATGCTAGCAGACAACTCAATCACTTCTTGAGATGGACAAGTTTCGAGGAACGGCTCCCGAATGAGGACGATCACATCCTCTTAATCTCCTTTGTTTATCACTGCCAAAGTTTTCTGATTTCTCATGAACAAAGCGTGAAGGAGGGTTTGTTTGTTATATTATTTTTGAGCCGGGCGCACTCTTTGCCAGTTCCTTCTCGTATTATGGGTTTGCACATTAGACATGCAATCCCGGGGTGAAGCTTGTCCAACTTAAAAAGATCATGAATTAACTACTACTTCCTCATGAACTAAAACAGAGGCACAAAACAGAAATGCATTTTTTTGAATAATTTCGAGATGGTACATGAAAGTCTCCGTTAGGAATGGCAGGTAAATACCATGTATAGGAAGGTATGGTGGACTCATATGGCATAACTGGTTTTAAAGGATTTTGGATGCACAAGCAGTCAGTCCGCTTAGTATAGGTGGAGGTTAGCAAAAGACTGGGAGCGACCAACTAAAAGAGCAATGACGGTCATAATCATGCAGAGCGACAAAGCAACATTGAATCAGGCATGGAAGTTATATCGCTACTCAGAAATAAAAGATCATCAAGGCTTGACAGACTTTCTTTACAGTCTTAAATATGCGTGAGCATATGCCAAGTCAATCAAAATAATTCTTGAAGGAAGATATCACTAAACCGTACCACATCATAGGCAAACAAATCATGTTGGTACTCCAATAACACATTGGGAACCCCCCAGCTATTTGAGACTAACCATAAGAAAACATGAACTACTAAGCACCATTATGCACGTAGCATTTTTATCATAGACATATCGACCAATGCAACAGAAGCCAACTCTCTTAATAAGATAAGCATGATAAATAAAGAGAGTTCCAACGACCAACTAAACAAAAGCTCTTTAAAAAGATAAGCATGAAAACTAAGAGCTAAACATGATAGTAGCTATTGAAAGACCAAGAACATACACAACAAAGATAGACATGAAAATTCTATGTTGTGTTCTAGGTTGAAGTGGAGCGTGTTTCTCTCCCACACAAAGAAAGCTGAGTTCCGACTCGTTATGAAAAGCTAAAGAAAACTAAAAAGGAAACTAAAAGCAAGACGCTCCAAGCATAGCACATAACACATGAAGTGATAAAAATATAGTGGAACGAAAGACGAACTGATAATGTTGATGGAGAAGGGGATGCACGGGGGCATCCCCAAGCTTAGATGCTTGAGTCTTCTTGAATATTTCTTGGGGGTGCATGGGGGCATCCCCAAGCTTGAGCGTTTGACACTCCTGAATCTTTTTATCATCTTCCCTCGCACACTTGAAAACTCCCTTCATACATAACTCATCATAATCTGATTAGCGAGGTTAGTACCCATAATAATATAATTGTTCCTTGCTGGAAATAAGGATATTCGTGAAGGTCTACTGTTTCTCAATATTGCCAAAAGGTTTTTGCAAAGAAAAAGCAAGCTCAAGGTTTGCAAAATGAAGGAAAGGCAAAACAGGACAGAATCTGTGAAAAAACAGACCAGCAGGTAGTAAATGATTTTTTCGGGGCATTACTGCAACTCTAATCAAAAAACTCAAAACAGACGCCCGAAAGACAATTGTATAGAGCACGCTGTCGAAAAAATTCAGACCAAAAAGATGATCTGGTGATTTTATACGAATTTTTCTATCCAAGGACATAATCTGTTTCCTGGACAACACGTCACAACTTTTGAACTTTCTTGCAATCAGAGGCTATACTTGGCACAAAGTTGAAAAGTAAAGATACAATGATGATGCTACTGTAGTAACAACATCAAGACACAACAAAAGAAAAATAAAATTTTATTCATGTGGGCTGCCTCCCAAAAGCGCTTTCTTTTATGCCTTTAAGCTAGGCATAATGCATAGAGATCAAGTTTTATCAAGAGTAAAAGAATAGCTAGCCTGTATAACGGACTCAAAAGGTAACTTAATCTTCTTTCTAGGGAAGTGTTCCATCCCTTTATTGAGAGGAAATTGGAATCTTATATTCCCCTCTTTCATGTCAATGATGGCACCAACGGTGCGAAGAAAAGGACGTCCCAAAATAATTGGACAAGAAGGTTCACATTCAATATTCATAATAGTAAAATCAACGGGAACGTAGTTGTCATTGACAATGATAAGAACATCGTCGATCCTCCCCAAAGGTTTCTTTATGGAAGAATCAACAAGACGAACACCAAAAGAACAAGAATCAAAAGGTTTCAGTTTAAGCATATCATATATTCTTTTGGGCATAACGGAGGTACTAGCTCCAACATCACATAAAGCATAGCAAGAGAAGTTATTCAACTTAATTTTAATCATAGGATCCCAACCATCTTCTAGCTTTCTAGGTATGGAGGCTTCTACTCTAAGTTTCTCCTCCCTAGCTTTGATGAGAGCATTAGTGATATGCTCTGTGAAGGCAAGGTTAAGCGTGCTAGTGCGGGGATCTCTAGACATCTTGTGAAGGAAATCAATAACTTCGGTAAGAGTGCAATTGTCAAAATCAAGGTCACTACTATCAAGTAAAGTGGTAGTGGTGTCCTTTAGGTTCACTTGTTTGGTAGTTTCTATGGTCATAGCATCACCATTAATAGGTCCATTGGGACCAGGAGTACATTGGGTGCTAAGAGTTTGGATATCCTCAACAACTTGGATAGTAGCAACAGTGTGGTGGGTAGGAAGGTTCTTAATTCTATCTTCTTCCTCCCTTTCTCTAGCCCATCTCTCTTTAAGTTTAGCCAACTTCCTAATGTTTTCATTAATTTGCACTTGAATAGCATTCATAGGAGTGACCTTCCTCTCCTTAAGAGGAGAAGTTCTAATTTTAAGCAATTCTACCTCATGGGCTAAATTGTCTACCTTCGAAGAGAGATTATCTAGTTTGTTTAGTTTCTCTTCTACACTATTATTAAAGGCTTTTTGGGTAGTGATGAAATCTTTAAGCATAATCTCTAGTTCAGTAGTGGAGTTCTTGGTGCTAGGATAAGCATTGTTGTTCCCATAGGAATTAGAGGGGAACGGTCTAGGATTGCTACCAAAATTACTCCTATAAGCATTGTTATTAAAATTGTTTCTAGAGATAAAGTTCACATCTACTTGTTCTTGAGCAATCAAAGAATTTAAAGGAACATCACGAGGATCAATAGAAGATTGCTTCGAAAGTAGAGACATGATCAAGTCAACTTTTTCATTTAGGGAGGAAATCTCCTCGACAGAGTTTACCTTCCTACCTGTTGGAGCGCGTTCGGTGTGCCATTGAGAATAATTGGTCATCATCTCATCGAGAAGCTTCGTGGCAGCACCAAGTGTAGTTGACATAAAGGTTCCTCCCGCGGCTGAATCTAACAAGTTCCGTGAGGTAAAGTTCAAGCCTGCATAAAAAGTTTGGATAACCATCCAAGTAGTCAAACCATGAGTAGGGCAGTTCTTGACAAGAGATTTCATGCGTTCCCAAGCTTGGGCAACGTGTTCATTATCCAATTGTTTAAAATTCATTATGTTACTTCTTAGTTGGATAATTTTAGCAGATGGATAGTACTTTCCAATAAAAGCATCTTTGCACTTGTCCCATGAATCTATGCTATTTCTAGGCAAAGATTGAAACCAAATTTTAGCTCCTCCCATCAAGGAGAAAGGAAAAAGCTTAAGCTTAACAATATTACCATCTATTTCTTGGTACTTTTGCATATCACAAAGTTCAACAAAATTGTTCAAGTGTAAAGCAGCATCATCTCCAGCACCGGAGAATTGATCTTTCATGACTAAGTTCAGTAAAGCAGGTTTAATTTCATAAGAAGGTGCTGAAGTGGCAGGTGTAGTGATAGGCGTGCAGATAAAGTCATCATTGTTATGACTAGTGAAGTCACACAACTTGGTGTTCTCTGTGGAACCCATAGCAGCAAGCAAGCAAGATAACTATTTTTGTGATTTTCGATAAAAGATACTAAAGCAAAACTGAAAGGTAAACTAACAAGACTAAAAAGCAAAGGTAAAAGATAGTGTGCAACTCCCCTATCTTGAAGAGTGGAGTCCCCGGCAACGGCGCCAGAAAACTTTGCTTGATGGCTTCTCGCCCCTCGTTGGTTACCCCAAGTGGAAGGTTTGAGATGAAGTGTAGCGGTAGTTTTCCCTTGGCAAAGATACCAAGGATCGATTTCCCCTGAGACTCCAAGATTCAACCAAAAGGTGTCAACTGCTAACGGCGCCAGATACTTAGCAATCAACTTGGACCTGCAAACAGATACAAATAACTTTGCTCCCAACGAGTACAGAGAGGTTGTCAATCCCTCCGGCCTTGTCGTTTACAAAGGATCAAACGCAAGAGATAATAGTGATAGGTATTGCTGCAACTAGTAAGTAAAAGCGGAAAGTAAATAGCGGATGTGATCAGTGATGGTAATATGGACCGGGGTCCCATGATGTTCACTAGTGATGTCTCTCTCCCAAAAGACGATAAAACAACTATGTGAGGTAAACGAATTACAGGTGGGCAATTGACATAATTATGTGCGCAAGCCAATGCTAACTATGTTGCAAGAAAGGTAGAGGTTCAAAGCATGGGCGGTACGCCAAGGTAAGTAGACCGAAATCCATCTGCATCTACTACTAATCATCCACCTTGAGATATCTATCCAGAACATCTCGCTGGTATTAAGTTGCGAGTCCCACCCATAGTGTAAACTCAAAGCAATAGACAACTGCATTAAAAGAACTTTGCGTAAAGTAAACAGTCCTTGCACCCGCGAGTACAAGCACCGTTGTTTTCCCCCTTGTGGCAACAGCACATCCCCTAGACTCATGTTTCTGTCACTCAAGCTAGTCATCGAGGGGCATGAACCCACAATCGAGCATAATGTTCCCTCTTGGAGTCACTACCTACTACTTGGCCAAAGCAATAAATAGCAACGGAGAACATGCAAGAATTACTTAAGAACATAAATATAAAAGAGGTAAATCAAATATATTACTCAAACACAATCTGAACATAATCTCACAATCCATCGGATCCCAGCAAACTCAACATAGCAACATCATAAGGATTACATATGTGCCTCGATCATGTAGGGCAGCTCACGAGGTCTAATTAGTGAAGCACAAGAAGGGGAGGAGAACATCACATAGCTACTGGTCATGGACCCATGGTCCAAGGGAGACTACTCACAACTCATCCGGGAGGCGTCCATGGTGGTGGAGAGGCTCCCGGTGGTGATCCTCCCCTCCGGCAGGGTGCCGGGAAGAGTTCTCTTGGTGCTCCCGATCTTGGAAGCGCGGCGGCTGCGGAACAGAGATGAGATCGCGAAAGAGGGTTCCGTCCTCGAGGGTTTCGGGACGCGTGTTAAATATATGCCAAAAGGGGGCATCAGCGGAGGCCTGGGGGGCCCAGGCGCCCCCCCCGGCGCGGCCAGGAGGGGGGCCGCGCCACTAGGGCGCCTGGAGCCCTGGTGGCCCCCCTCCGGCCCTACTTCGGCCGTGTGGAAGCTTCCGGAACGCTGATTTTTTATATAATTTTTCCTGGATTTTTCTGGCAGTTTACGTGACGGGAAAACCTGAAATACAAAAACAGCAGAAAACAGAAACTGGCACTGGGGTGAACTGAGTTAATAGGTTAGTCCAAATATGATCAAAAGTGTATGGAAGTGTATAAATATCATAGCAATATCACCCAAAAGAGGCATGGAGCAAGCAGAAATTATAGATACGTTTTGGACGTATCAGGGACTCACTGGAAGATATCACAACACAACTCTAGACACAAATTAAAATAACACAAGCTTTATATTACAAGCCAGGGGCCTCGAGGGCTCGAATACGAAAGCTCGAAAACACAAGAGTCAGCGGAAGCAAAAATATCTGAGTACAGACATAAGTTAAACAAGTTTGCCTTAAGAAGGCTAGAACAAAATTAACAACGATTGAAAAGGCAAGGCCTCCTGCCCGGGACCTCCTAACTACTCCTCGAAGCCGAACTCCATGTAGAAACATCATTGGGATCTTCTGGCTCCTAGACTCCATCAATCTGGTTGCATAAACCGAGAAGAAGGAACAAAAGGGGAAAATGGGGAGAAAGGCAACCGTGAGTACTCATCCAAAGTACTCGCAAGCAAGGATCTACACTACATATGCAATGATAACTGTGTAAAGGGATAAGATATGTGGGTTAAATCGCAGAAAGCCAGAATAAGAGGGGGATAGCTAATCCAATCGAAGACTACGCTTCTGGCCACCTCCATCTTGCAGCAGTAGAAGAGAATATATGGAAGTAACAAGTATCCTCGCGTCTCGCAGCCTCCGTCTTGAAGCAGTAGAAGGGAAATAGATGGTAAGTTCACCAAGTAACATCGTATAGCATAACCTACCCGGCGATCCTCCCGCACATCACCCTGTGAGAGAGCAACCACCGAGTTATATCTGAAACTTGTCTGGGTGTGTTTTATTAAGTATCCAGTTCTAGTTGTCATGAGGTCGAAATACAACTCCGGGTCGTCCTTTTACCAAGGGACACGGCTATTCAAATAGATTAACTTCCCTGCAGGGGTGCACCACATAACCTAGCACGCTTGATCCCATTTGGCCGGACACACTTTCCAGGGTCATGCCCGGCCTCGGAAGATCAACACGTCGCAGCCCTACCTAAGCACAACAGAGAGGTCAGGACGCCGGTCTAAGTCCTAGGCGCGCAGGGGTCCGGACCCATCGCCCAACGCACACCTGCACGTTGCGTACGCTGCCGGTGAGCAGACCTAGCAACCTCCATTACTAAGGAAGTTACGTTACGCGGTCCAACCCGGTGATACGTCCAAAACGTATCTATAATTTCTGCTTGCTCCATGCCTCTTTTGTGTGATATTGCTATGATAATTATGCACTTCCATACACTTTTGATCATATTTGGACTAACCTATTAACTCAGTGCACCCCAGTGCCAGTTTCTGTTTTCTGCTGTTTTTGTACTTCAGGTTTTCCCATTACTTAAATTGCCAGAAAAATTCCGGGAAAAATATATAAAAAATCAGCGCTCCAGATGCTTCCATGCGGCAGAAGTAGGGCCAGAGGGGGGCCAGAGGGGCTCCAGGCGCCCTGAGGGGGCAGCCCCACCCCTGGCCGCGTCGGGGGGGCGCCTGGGCCCCCTCTCCGCCTCTCGTGCCCCCCTTTGGCATATATTTACATCGCGTCCCGAAACCCTCGAGGACGGAACCCTTTTTCGCGATCTCATCTCTGTTCCGCAGCCGCCACGCTTCCAAGATCGGGAGCACCAGGAGAACTCTTCCCGGCACCCTGCCGGAGGGGAGAACCACCACCGGGAGCTTCTCCACCACCATGGACGCTTCCCGGATGAGCCGTGCATAGTATCCCTTGGACCATGGGTCCATGACCAGTAGCTATGTGATGTTCTCGTCCCCTTCTTGTTCTTCATGGATTAGACCTCGTGAGCTGCCCTACATGATCGAGGCACATATGTAATCTTTATGCTGTTGCTATGCTGAGTTTGCTGGGATCCGATGGATTATGAGATTATGTTCAGATTGTGTGTGAGTAATATATTTGATTCACCTCTTTTATATTTATGTTCTTGAGTAATTCTTGCATGTTCTCCGTTGCTGTTTATTGCTTTGGCCAAGTAGTAGGTAGTAACTCCAAGAGGGAACGTTATGCTTGATTGTGGGTTCATGCCCCTTGATGACTAGCTTGAGTGACAGAAACATGAGTCTAGGGGATGTGCTGTTGCCACAAGGGGGAAAACAACGGTGCTTGTACTTGCGGGTGCAAGGATTGTTTACTTTACGCAAAGTTCTTTTAATGCAGTTGTCTGTTGCTTTGAGTTTACACTTTAGGTGGGACTCGCAACTTAATACCAGCGAGATGTTCTGGATAGATATGTCAAGGTGGATGATTAGTAGTAGATGCAGATGGATTTCGGTATAATTGCCTTGGCGTACCGCCCATGCTTTTGAGCCTCTACCTTTCTATACATCATAGTTAGCATTGGTTTGCGCACATAATCCTGTCAATTGCCCAGCTGTAATTTGTTTACCTCGCTTAGCTGTTTTATCGTCTTTTGGGAGAGAGACATCACTAGTGAACATCATGGGACCCCGGTCCATATTACCATCACTGATCACACCCGCTATTTACTTCCCGTTCTTATTTACTAGTTGCAGTCATACCTATCACTATTATCTCTTGCGTTTGATCCTTTGTAAAGGACAAGGCCGGAGGGTTTGACAACCTCTCTGTACTCGTTGGGAGCAAAGTTATTTGTATCTGTGTGCAAGTCCTGTCAAGCGGAAGTTTCTGGCGCCCTTGACACCTTCTTGTCGACCCTCGGAGTCTCACGGGATTCGATCCTTGGTATCTTTGCCAAGGGAAAACTACCGCTACGCTACATCTCAAACCTTCCACTTGGGGTAACCAACGAGGGGCGAGAAGCCATCAAGCAAAGTTTTCTGGCGCCGTTGCCGGGGACTCCACTCTTCAAGATAGGGGAGTTGCACGCTATCTTTTACCTTTGCTTTTTAGTCTTGTTAGTTTACCTTTCAGTTTTTGCTTTAGTGTCTTCTATCAAAAATCACAAAAATATTTATCTCACTTTTAGTTGGTATTATGTCTGGTCCTTTTGCCTTTGGTGAGGCAGAAGTGCTCACCTTTAAACAAAGAGGTGGTGAAAGTCTAAAAGATGCTTGGTATAGAATTAATGATTCTCATAAAAGAGCCACCAAGAAGCAACCTACTACTATCTTGCTTAGAAATTTTTATGTTGGAATTAATTCTTGGAATAGGTTTATTCTAGATTCTGCTATCAATGGAAATTTCCTAGAAGCCCCACTTTGGGAATCTCTTAGTATTATGGAAAATCTTGTTGGAAATCCCCCTATTGTTAGCATTCAAGAGGACATTACCCTAGCTCACATTATGAAAACACTTGAAAAGATAGAGTTAGAGATGCCAAACATTAATAAGATAAATGAGTTGGATCGTAAGATCCAAGGGAATTTGAATAGGCTTGATAGCTCGATGCATAAAATTCTCAAAACTTTTGAGACCATCAAATCCCATGACTTGGATTCTTCTAGGATAGACAAGATTGAGGAAATCTTTGACACTTTAGGAACTACTTTCTCCTCAATCAAAACCAAAAAGGTAGAAACTCCGGCAAAAAAGGAGCCTAAGTTCGTTTACGTCCCAAAGGCTCCTCGTTCCAAAAGTAATCCACTTATTGCCAAAGGGGTTGAAACTGTGAAGACTTTGCAAGAAACACCTCTCTTTGATAAATTTATAAATGAATCTTCCATTGACTTTTTTCCTTTTGGTCTTCTCCCTAGAAGTATCTCTATTAGGCCTTTCTTTGAAAGTCCTCTTAAGACTAGTTGTACTATTGAAGAGCTTTTCGATGATCTTGATGATGGTTCAATTGATACAGCTTGATCTCTTTGCATTATGCCTAGCTTAAAGGCATAAAAGAAAGCGCTTTTGGGAGGCAGCCCACAATGAATAAAATTTTATTTTGCTTTTGTTGTGTCTTGATGTTTGTTACTACAGTAGCATCATCATTGTATCTTTACTTTTCAGCTTTGTGCCAAGTTTAGCCTCTGATTGCAAGAAAGTTCAAAAGTTATGATGTGCAGTCCAGAAAACAGATTATGTCCTTTGACAGAAAAATTCGTATAAAATCACCAGATCATCTTTTTGATCTGAATTTTTTTGACAACGTGCTCTATACAATTGGCTTTCATGCATCTGTTCTGAGTTTTTTGATTTGAGTTGCAGAAGTGCCCCGAAAAAAATATTTACTACCTGCTGGTCTGTTTTTCACAGATTCTGTCCTGTTTTGCCTTTTCTTCGTTTTGCAAACCTTGAGCTTGTTTTTTTTTTTTGCAAAAACCTTTTGGCAATCTTGAGAAATAGTAGATCTTCAAGATTATCTTTAGTTCCAGCAAGGAAAAATTATTTTATTATGGGCACTAACCTCGCTAATCAGATTATGATGAGTAATGTATGAAGGGAGTTTCCAAGTGTGCGAGGGAAGATGATAAAAAGATTCAGGAGGGTCAAACGCTCAAGCTTGGGGATGCCCCCGTGCACACCCAAGAAATATTCAAGAAGACTCAAGCGTCTAAGCTTGGAGATGCCCCCGTGCATCCCCTTCTCCATCAACAATTATCAGTTCATCTTTTCGTTCCACTATATTTTAATCACTTCATGCGTTCTGTGCTATTCTTGGAGCGTCTTGCTTTTAGTTTTCTTTAGCTTTGCTTGCTGTTCATAACGAGTTAGAACCCAGCTTTCTTTGTGTGGGAGAGAAACACGCTCCACTTCAACCTAGAACACAACATAGGATTTTCATGCTTATCTTTGCAGTGTATGTTCTTTGTCTTTCAATAGCTACTGTCATGTTTAGCTTTTAGTTTTCATGCTTTTCTTTTTAAAGAGCTTTTGTTTAGTTGGTTGCTGAACTCTCTTGAGTTTTCATGTTTATCTTGTTAAGAGAGTTTGTCTGTTGCACTGAGTTGTGTGTCTTAACTTAAAGTAGGTAATTGAGGTTGCTATTTAATTTTAGTAGTAACCTGTAATAGTTTTGAGGTATTGCCATGAGTAATGTCTGAACTTTTGGTGACAAGAGCTTTAGCCTATTAGTGATAGATGTCGTATTTTGGGCAATCCGTGTTTATTTTCGAAAACCTACAAAATAGTTGAGAACTTTAGCTACTAAATGGATCACTAATCTTTGGAGGGATCGAATATTAGAGTACACTCACGTACCATGGGTCGAGGATGCGCAAGGGTAACCAAACCCCCATACACACCTCCTCGGGGTACTTGTCTCTTTGTGAACCTCCTAATTAGATTGAGAGTTACCGATAATAAGTGCATGAGTTCTTCGGACTAATGTGAGTATTCGAAGGTTGACACTTCCACCTATCCATATTTTTCTAGCCTCTTCGGTACCGTGCATTGCCCTTTCTCACCTCGAGAGTTGGCGCATACTTCGCCGGTGCATCCAAAACCTTAGCACGATAGGCTCTGTCATCATAAGCCTCATTATATCCTTCCTCAAAACAGCCACCATACCTACCTATTAAGGCATTTCCATAGCCTTTCTGAGATACATTGCCATGCAACATCCATCTTCTCATGACTTGATCTTCATGTTATACATGCTTTTTGCTTGATCGATGAGCCGCATGCTAGTTGGGCCTTGCCCTAATCATTGCTACAAGACGCGCTAGTATCATTGCATATCCTGCTACACTGGCAGAGGCATACATTTGCATACATCATGATAGTTTCATTTTCTTTATGTTGAGTACTTTTGTAAAGTGTGAAAGATCTTCTATACTTCTTGTAATACATAGAGTGTTGCCCCTAAAGTGAGGAAAAGATCCCAAAGAGGACAGATCAAAATATACCAAAGAGGACAAATGAGAGATAAATAGAAAGAGCCATTAAGGCCACAAAAAATAAAAAATAAAATAGAAAAAGAGAAAAAGAAATAAAAAGAGAGAAGGGGGCACACTACTATTTCTTTTGAGAGATCCACACTCGTACTCCATCTTATACTTTGTACTCCATAGAGATTATCATTTATGCATATAGCTATGTGGGGACCTTTACACTATAGAACTTGTCTTGTATATTCCAATGATGAGCCTCCTCAAAAGAGCTCTAGGTCTTCTTGAGCAAGCAAGTTGGATGCACCCCCACTAGTTCCATTGGAGAGCTTACCTTAGCTCATATGTGCATCCGTTGCATGGCGATCCCTACTCCTCGCATCATATCTATCATTTGGCTTTCTATCGCCGATGATTGTCCTCATTGATGTGAGCCTTTCACACCTTTTTGTCTTCCCCCTCTATCATTTTTCTCTTTGCCATCCTAAGTGTCGACTTTCTTGCTTACGCTCATCCATTGCATGAGTGCTCAAAATATCGAAAGGCAGTGGATCATTTTGACTTGTACCTGGCTGACGGTCTGGGGATGAGTCAGGATAAGATTCCAAAGAAGACCAAGTGTGAAACTTTTGTAGATTAAGTTCTCAACAATATAAAAACTATGTTTTACTCTCATATATCCCTATCCCCTTTTCTTGCATGCAAACACCATTTGGAGACATTCGAGTCACGGACAGCAAGAGATCTTGCACCTTTATGTTCTTATGTTACTTGTTACAATGCTAATATAGACTCTTGCTTGTTATGACATGAATTGGATTACATGCCTTGATTACTTTACTTAAAAGTTCTTATATGGTTAATAGCATGTCACCATAGAAATTATGCTTGTTATCATTTACCTACTCGAGGACGAGCAGGAATTAAGCTTGGGGATGTTGATACGTCCAAAACGTATCTATAATTTCTGCTTGCTCCATGCCTCTTTTGTGTGATATTGCTATGATAATTATGCACTTCCATACACTTTTGATCATATTTGGACTAACCTATTAACTCAGTGCACCCCAGTGCCAGTTTCTGTTTTCTGCTGTTTTTGTATTTCAGGTTTTCCCATTACTTAAATTGCCAGAAAAATTCCGGGAAAAATATATAAAAAATCAGCGCTCCAGAAGCTTCCATGCGGCAGAAGTAGGGACAGAGGGGGGCCAGAGGGGCTCCAGGCGCCCTGAGGGGGCGGCCCCTCCCCTGGCCGCGCCGGGGGGCGCCTGGCCCCCCTCTCCGCCTCTGGTGCCCCACTTTGGCATATATTTACATCGCTTCCCGAAACTCTCGAGGACGGAACCCTTTTTCACGAGCTCATCTCTGTTCCGCCGCCGTCGCGCTTCCAAGATCGGGAGCACCAGGAGAACTCTTCCCGGCACCCTGCCGGAGGGGAGAGCCACCACCGGGAGCTTCTCCACCACCATGGACGCTTCCCGGATGAGCCGTGAGTAGTCTCCCTTGGACCATGGGTCCATGACCAGTAGCTATGTGATGTTCTCCTCCCCTTCTTGTTCTTCATGGATTAGACCTCGTGAGCTGCCCTACATGATCGAGGCACATATGTAATCTTTATGCTGTTGCTATGCTGAGTTTGCTGGGATCCGATGGATTATGAGATTATGTTCAGATTGTGTGTGAGTAATATATTTGATTCACCTCTTTTATATTTATGTTCTTGAGTAATTCTTGCATGTTCTCCGTTGCTGTTTATTGCTTTGGCCAAGTAGTAGGTAGTAACTCCAAGAGGGAACGTTATGCTTGATTGTGGGTTCATGCCCCTCGATGACTAGCTTGAGTGACAGAAACATGAGTCTAGGGGATGTGCTGTTGCCACAAGGGGGAAAACAAAGGTGCTTGTACTTGCGGGTGCAAGGATTGTTTACTTTACGCAAAATTCTTTTAATGCAGTTGTCTGTTGCTTTGAGTTTACACTTTGGGTGGGACTCGCAACTTAATACCAGCGAGATGTTCTGGATAGATATCTCAAGGTGGATGATTAGTAGTAGATGCAGATGGATTTCGGTCTACTTGCCTTGGCGTACCGCCCATGCTTTTGAGCCTCTACCTTTATGTACAGCATAGTTAGCATTGGTTTGCGCACATAATCCTGTCAATTGCCCAGCTGTAATTTGTTTACCTCGCTTAGTTGTTTTATCGTCTTTTGGGAGAGAGACATCACTAGTGAACATCATGGGACCCCGGTCCATATTACCATCACTGATCACACCCGCTATTTACTTCCCGTTCTTATTTACTAGTTGCAGTCATACCTATCACTATTATCTCTTGCGTTTGATCCTTTGTAAACGACAAGGCAGGATGGATTGACAACCTCTCTGTACTCGTTGGGAGCAAAGTTATTTGTATCTGTGTGCAAGTCCTGTCAAGCGAAAGTTTCTGGTGCCCTTGACACCTTCTTGTCGACCCTCGGAGTCTCACGAGATTCGATCCTTGGTATCTTTGCCAAGGGAAAACTACCGCTACGCTACATCTCAAACCTTCCACTTGGGGTAACCAATGAGGGGCGACAAGCCATCACCCGGCGCGCGCCGCTCAATCACTGACGTCAAGAAGGCTTCGGCTGATACCACGACGTCGAGTACCCATAACTATTCCCACGTAGCTGGTTAGTGCGTATAGGCCAACGGCCAGACTCAGATCAAATATCCAAACTCGTTAAGCGTGTTATCATGAAATAACCGCGGACAACGACCAGGGCCAGGCCACCTCTCCACTGGGTGTCTCAACCTGTCTTGTCGCTCCGCCACAAAGATCCACTCGGGGGCCGTCAGGAACTCAGGCCCACCACTACCTGGATGGAGCCACCTGTCCTTTCAGCCCCCACATCGAATCACTTGCGGGTACTCAATGAGCCGACCCGACTTTAGTCACATCATGTATCATGTAAAGTATGTATAAAGTATATACCCGTGATCACCACCTGAGGTGATCACGGCCCGATAGTATAGCATGGCAGACGGACAAGGATGTGAGGCCACTGATGGAATATTAGCAACCTATACTAAGTATTAGGATAACAGGTAAGGTATCAACAGTGGTAGCATCAATGACAGGCTATGCATCAGAATAGGAGTTATCGAATCAACAACAGTAGTAAACTAATGCAAGAGTAAGACGGAGGAGAATAGGCGATATCTGGTGATCAAGGGGGGGGGGGCTTGCCTGGAAGCTCTGCAGACGAAAGGAATCTTCGGAAGCGTATCCGTAGTCGAACACCGAAGCATCAATGGTCCCGGGGTCTATCACAGTATCGGAGTCTACCGAAAATAAGTAACGAAGGGGAAACAAATAAATAACAGAGCAAACAATAGCATCACAAAGCATAACATGGAAATACGCGGTGCTACGTGTGACCTAACGCAGTAGGAGGTGATACTAGCAAGGATGAAAAACATCCGGGAAAGTATTCCCGGTGTTTCGCGTTTTCGGGCAGATGAAACGGAGGGGGAATGTTGCACGTTCGGTATGATAGAGACGTGTGGCGAACGAACGGATTGCATAGTCGGATGCGTCTCGAAATTCTGAGCAACTTTCATATATAAAGTATTTTCATCCGAGTTACGGTTTATTTTATATTAAATTTTAAAGTTTTTAAATCATTTTCTAATTTATTAATTATTAAATAAAACAACATTATCCAGAATAGTGCATGCTGGCGTCAGCATGACGTCAGCAGTCAACCAATCAGTTGACTGAGTCAACTGACGCGTGGGGCCTACTGTCATACACTAAGACTAATTAAACAGATTAATTAGTCTAACAATACTTAGGTTAATCTAATTAATATTAATTCAATTAATTAATACTTTGATCAAATAATTAATTAATATTTTAATAATAATTATTATTTATTATTATTTATTTTATTTTACAAAACTTCTGGGCGCGGGGCCCCTTTGTCATAGGCCCTTTGGGGCCTAGCGGGCGCGTGGGTTCTGGGCGAACGGGCGCGGCTTCGCCCGTAGCCTGCCCGGTATCGAGGCACAGAAGGGGCGGCCGAGCGAAGCGGCAGGCGCAGTCGGCCGACGACGACGGCGACGG
>LR738715.1:765618205-765729518 GCA_902687465.1 Secale cereale
CCGGCGGGGGCCTTGCCCTTTTCCTTGCCGGATAAGAGGCCCATTGCGGTGGCTAGGGTTTGCTAGGCTTCTGTCGTCGACGGGGGAGCACAGGGGTGGCGAGATAGGGACAGGGTGTCGGATTAAAAAAAGGCAGACCGCTGTCGTAGACGCGTGGCCCCGTGGTGGACGGTCGTCTTTAATAAAAGCCGACCGCGATAGTCGGGCGGCCGCCAGGCGAGAACGCGACGAACGTTAGGAGAACGCACGGCGAGTCCGTTTCGCATATGCGTCGACGCATTTCGACCGCAAATTTAGACCGTAAATGAGTCATCATGGACACGAAACGGACCTATTTTGGAAATGGGTCCACGCGTTGAGCCAACACTTAATCGATACCTGCGTTGGAGTTGCTCTAAGCTTCCGCCCGACCGATCAAGAGCTCCCGACCGATGGTGAGATCGTCGCCGGCCACGTGGACTTTGTTCCAAGCCGGTATGCTGAATCTTCAGCTAATGTTGCATTCACGCCAGCCGCCGGGCGATAAACACCGTGCCGGAGATAATGGAGTACGTCCACGTGCGGAGGTTACATCATGCTTGTTTCCTGGGACTCGGAGATGCATGCACCGACCCTGTGGATATTACGTAAGTCCTAGCTCTACGACTACACGTACTACGTAGGTGCTGGCTACTTGCTAATTGCTATACTTGCTAGTTGCTTCTAGAGAACAAATATCTCTCATTCTCCCTCGTACACTGACCCTGATCCTGTGGATATCTCTCTACGTACTTGTACTACGTAGGTGCTTGCTAGAGAACAAATATCTCTCTGACCATTAATAGGGACATTATTGGTCGTATTAGTAGGAAGTCAAAATGGTCAAAGCTCACGCACGCGCGTACGTACGTACTCACTCCGCTGCTTACTTGCTGCCTTCGTAGTGCTGCATCTGCATGTGCTCTGTTGAGTCACTCCGGTGAGCTGAATCAAGGCAGAGCATATCCAGAATCGCATGGCTCGAAAGTTCAGGAATGTAGCAAGTGCATGCCATGCTTGGTCGGGCTTGAACCAATCCACTTCTCCATCGATGATCGATCTGCATGCACCTCAAAAGAAAAAGAAAAAGGTTAAAAAGCACACCACTCAGAAGTTTTAAAAAAGAGGAAGTTAAAAACACGTACACAATCAAAGTATGTGCATGTTCTATTTTTTTATAAAAAAACCCGAGTATGTGCATGCAACAACATGATTGAGAACCTTAAGATAGTGCCGTCGGTTTCACTATCACACTAATTATAGCCCTCCCAAACGAAGGAGTAAAAATGTAACGTGAATATATATCCCAATGCTGTTTTTTCATCTATTTATTTATTAATCAGTCAACCTAATAGTAGTAATGTCGACCAACGACTCACTACTTCGTCTCCCTATTACGCAGGCAATGAGGCAAAGCAAACGTCCGCCCCTCATAATTGTGCCCGTGTTATTGTCGTCTTCAAGTTCAACCCCATTCCACACACACGAAACTGACCTTGCTCACCCATGTTGCTTCCTGGGTGCAACGGTGCAAGTCACAAGTCACCACCTATATATTAACGTGCCATGTATGTATGTACTAGTAAGCAGCTGGGCATCCTTGAGTTCGTAACCATTTTCGCTTCCCTATTACACAATCGTCATCTGCAATTCTGCATAGCACATAGCAGCGCAACCCACGAGAGCCCAGCAGCATGGAGCAAGATAATCTGGATCTTGGTGCATGGCTTGGTCTAGCAACAGGGGGCGGCGCCGTGTGGCGTACCCACGACGGGGAGCGGCGGCCTGATCCGGTCCGGCTTGACGAGGAGGGCGATCACGATGAGCAAGCGGTGAGAAAAATGGCAAAGCAGAGGATAAAAGACGTCGGCGACGAGGACAGGCGATCGTCGTCCAACGGTCCATGTCTCAGCGATGGCTGCAGCGGCACCGGCAGGAGGAGGGGGAAGCTCCGGCTCACCAAGGAGCAGTGTGCCCCGCTGGAAGAAAGTTTCCATGCCCACAACATACTTTCTCTTGTACGTAATTTGGGAACTGTTTTTTGGGTCTTGTATGTTCAAACTTCTGTTCTGCAATTTTGACGTCCGTGTGGCATGCAGGTCCAGAAGCAGGAGCTGGCAAGGCGGCTGAAGCTGAGCTCGAGACAGGTGGAGGTGTGGTTCCAAAATAGAAGAGCCAGGTAGGCCTGCCAAGCCAAGCAGTCATCTACCTACAAGTATACTCCCAAAAAAGAGTCGATTTTGTATGTGTTCAACTAATAAAAATCAATTAATCCTGTTCTGAAGTTCTTTGTGCATGCAAAACAGGACAAAGCTGAAAAAGACGGAGGTGGACTGCGAGTTCCTGAAGCGGTGGTGCGAGAGCCTCACCCACGAGAACCAGCGGCTGAAGCACCAGCTTCTGGAGCTGCGGCGGTCGGCGGCGGCGCCGGCGGCAGCCGGCTCGAAGCTCTTTGCGCAGCTCCCCAGGGCAGAGCAGGCCGTGCTCAAGTTGTGCCCGTCCAGCCGTCCTGCGACGGCGATCGAGAAGGTCGCCGTGAACAATTAGCTAATTCAAGACTGATCAAGTGTTATGATACCCACTGTTGGTCCTTGACGTCCTTTTTATAAATTATTTACCGCGGCGAAGTCTTTGACGAACATGGCGTCACGCACATGCAGCCTCTATTTTTTTAATCCTAAAAAAAGCCTCTGTTTTATATATCCCATCAGGCACCTTTTGTTTTTAATATATAAAAAAGGCATTGTAAATCTAGAAAAAGGGCTTTGTATAACCCAAGTGTTACTAGTAGAATGCCCGTGCGTTGCCACGGGCTTTTGAATTTTTTTGCTGAAGTTACATAAACATAATGTATTTTATTTTTTTCATGTAGAGAAAAGATAGCACGACATAATCGGATAATAATTAAAGTTCACTTGACTTGCAATGTAAATTGATTAAAAAGGTAACTTGATGATGTATAAATATAACATGATTATCCAACTAAAATATGTTACAAATTTTAAAAATATTTGATGCGTTTACGAAATTCTTGCACAATATCAGGAATGTTGCCTATTCAATTTTTTTAGCTTACCTGCCCAGCCTTATTCTGATCTCAGCCACTCTCTCACTGCATCCACACCTCTGAGTCTCTCACCCATGCACCCCTCACTCTGTATTCCTGTGCCGATAATACATAAACGATTAAAGTGACAGTCCCGAACTACATTCTTCCTCATCTCTCCACCCAAATAGATCTTCCTAACATATTCCCACCAATTTCTTCTATTTCTATACATATTTCCACCGATTGCTCGGGATGTATTGTGCAAACGAAATGTTGTAACATGTTGTGTCGGACACCCCTCTAAACACTGCAACCTCCGCCACCTGAGATGGCTCGTACCCCGCCTTCAAATCCGTTAATCCCCTGCCCCTTCTTAGCCAGCGACAACCCACCTCTTGTTCTTCTTCTTCCTCCCGTCACAACTGTGTTTTTCTTCGAGCACTCTGTCGACCCGCCCACCCTACAGCTGGCAAGCGCTGCCACACATCGCCCCTTGCTTGAGTTACCACCTCCATCGACACCAACCATCCCTCTAAAACCTACCACCATATTTGGTGCCCACGACCTCCCGCACCCCGCATTTGAGACCGTTAACCCCTTGTCTTTCCTCCACTGCCAACACCCCCTGTTGCGACTACTATTCCTCTTTATCCCTCCACCCACCTTTTTCGTTGTCCACTCTATTGACCCACCCACCTCTACCGACGGAACCTCTCGCCGCCGCCATCAACTAACAGCAAGTGTTGTCACACACTACCTCATCGCACCCTACCCGAGTCATCGCCTCAGCCGCCGGCCAACCCTCTAAATCGTGCCAACCTCTAGCACCGGCGACCTTCGGCACCAAAATCTCAATGGTTGGCCATACATGAAGAGAAAAGAAGGATCGAGATGGTTCTTTGAAGAAGTCATACCATCTCTTGTTGCACATCATGTTCATGGATTATAGGCATACTCTCTTCTCTCACCTTCATTATCATCTTTTCAGACCAAAAAATCTAACACTTGTGTTCTGAATAATCAGTCGTATAATTCAATTTCAAGAACATGTCATGGGTGATTTGGTGCCATACTAAAAAACAATCATTTATGCCCAGGAGAGATTTGGAAGGTTACACCGAATGCCATGTAGAAACAATACTCAATTTGAATGGTAAATCGTCTTCCTAGTGTTGTACAAGTTTCAGACAAATCTCATTGGCATGCAAAGTTGAGCTACTTTGCCATCCATCTTGCCAGGACATATGGAGCCCATTCTCATTCCCCGATGTCATGACGTATGACGACCACCTCCATCCATCTTGCTTGGACATATGGAGTCGCGATGCCGTCGTTCACGTCCCCCGACAACACCGCCCTCGTTCCCTGGCACCGCCACTCGCACATATTTGGATTAAAAAGCTTGGAGTATTCAAAAGCTCACCTTTGAAGTCTTCAAAAGCTAGGCACTTCAAGCAGTGATGCTATCATCAATGTACATTGTTGGCCTCCTTGTGTAGCGCTTGAACTCTAAAATGCTTCAATGGCCTCATGATGTGGAGAATCCCTACATCATCCCCATGGACTCTACTACAACTCATCAAGCACCTCGTGGACCAATGATAAGAGCTCGCGCACATGAGAGTTATCTCTTTCCATCGAATGGAAATACTATGCATTCTTCAAGCTTCGAGCTTCATTCAATTCACATGAGAGTTGGGTTCTACCTCAAATGGAAATACTATGCATTCTTAGGTACCAAGGAGATGATCGCGAGGAAGCTAGGAGGGAGTCACAAGCAACCGAGAAGGAGAAGGAAGAGCTCCAAGACACGAAGCACCGGAGGCTCTCTCGACACCTCGGGTGCCCGGACCATCCACCCCTGGGTGCCCGCACATCCCCACCGGTGCCCGCACCGGCCGACCAAGTGGGGTGCGGCGCCCCTGACCACCCCGGGTGCCCGGGCCTTCACCCCCAGGTGCCCGAACCCCGCCCCACCTGGGCACCCCCGGGTGCCCGGCCCCTTAGCCCCGGGTGCCCGGCCTCCTCCTCCCAGGCATCCTCGGGTGCCCGGACATTTACACCGGGTGCTCGAACCCCTCCGAATATGCATTTTTGGCAAATTGACCCTTGTGCCACCGTTTTCCTCTTATTTCGTCCCTAGCCTATAAGTACTCCTCATCTAGCTCATTTCTAGGGTTAGCAAAGTATATTTGAGATATTGAGAGAGCTTTGCTCATCTCCCCCTCCTCTTGGAGATCAAGACCCCTCTTGGGAAGAATCCTTGTGGATTTCAAGGCCTCCTCAAGGAGAAGACTATCATCAAGACCTCATCTCTTAGGAGTAGGAAGATCCTTTACCCAATGCTTATTTCCTTTGATTGTTCATGTATTCTTGTGGATGTATGTGTTTGCTACTCTAGTGGATGTGTAATTGGGTTTGTTCAGTGACCCCCCCTTGTGTTCTTGTGTTCATCTCGTTTCCCCCTCCAAGTGTGAAAAAGTCCTCATCTAGGGTTCCACCCTACAACATCTTGGTATCATGAGCAAGGTTGATTCACATCTTGTAATCCCTACCCCCCATTTGCTAGCCTAATTTTGTTGCTTTTTGGTCCCAATTTGAAAATCCCCACAAAAATAGCCCGAAAAAAGTTTCTTGCTATTTATTAGATCCTGTGAGACTTTGTTGTTTTGGTCCATGGATTTGTTGTTTGGGAAGTGGATCTAGCCTTTCCCCATCCATCCGTACCCTTTCCACCACGAAATCCACCAAAATCTTGCATTTCCCATAATTTTCGCCCAAAATCGACCACCCGGGCACTTGGACCCCCGGGCAAGTTTTCGCCCACCCCCTCTGACCACCCCGGGCACACGCACCCTCCCATCCCCGGGTTCCCGTACCCCCCCCAGTTTCAGCCCAATTCCAAAAACTGTTTTGGCCATAATTAATTCATCTAGAGTTCGATTTTCGCGTTCTTTAGCTCGTTTTGTAGCTATTGACGTCCTCCATCCCGCAAAACTACTAACACCATCATTTGGCTCCATAAATATTTGTTCATTTTGACATTCTTTGCCTAGGCCCTCCACCATATCATGCGCAAAACCACCATAGCTTTCCGCAACCTAACCCATTTTGATCCATATAACATTTTTGGTTGCTTGAGTGGTGACTTGAGTCTCCTAAGGTGTTTCGGCTACTTAGGGACGGTTGCTTCTTCATCAACCACCACTTACGCATTGCCAACTCCAGAGCCACCAACGAATTCGCTATCACCACTTGACATTTTCTTTTCGGGATTTTGAGTTTGCGGTTTTTCCGTTTCCTAGGGTGTTTCGACGAACTAGGAATGGATCGACATCGTCGACACCGCCGCTCAACTTCGCCAAGGATTCGACATCGTCCACCTTCACCTTTTGGCAACCAAAGCGTAAGCAAGAACGGTAACCTCTATATCATGTTGGTACCGTGGTATCCCACCTTTATACATTCATCCTTGCCATAGCTTTGTTAACCCCTAGCCCATTTTGCTTCACTTTCCTATCGAGACTAGCCGTTTGAGTATTGTCGGGCCACGCTACTTGTGCACTTTAGTGATCGTCGATACAAACCTACCATTGTATATATACCTCATCTTGGTATCATCATATCATCTATTGTGTCATAAGATTGTTCCCGCATACACAATTGCTATCTTGGTTCGAGCATTTTGCAAAAGTGGCATGCTACCTCTTGAGCATGCGTTGGTTTTTCCTTTGAAGAGGAAAGGGTGATGCAGCAAAGTAGAGTAAGTATTTCCCTCAGTTTGAGAACCAAGGTATCAATCCAGTAGGAGACAACGTGCAAATCGCCAAATACCTGCACAAACAATCAAACAACTTGCACCCAATGCAATAAAGGGGTTATCAATCCCTTCACGTTTATTTGCAAAAGTGAGATCTGATTGAGATGGATAAACTGTAAAGTAAATGTTTTTGATATTTTTGGTTTATAGATTGGAAAGTAAAAGATTGCAAAATAGTATATCAGAAACTTATAAGATGGAAAATAGACCCCGGGTGTCGTGGTTTTGTCACGGCAGATGTCCTAGCGTGAGGACTTAGTCGTGGAGCCATCGCGATGGGTTAGCTTAAAGGGGTTGAAGTGGACAAAGGATGCAAGGATTTTATACTAGTTCGGCCCCTTGCGGTGAAGGTAAAAGCCTACTCTAGTTGTTGTGGTATTGCTAGGGTTTCGATGACCAGGGAGCGAATCCGCTTTGCCTGGCTCTCGAGTTGTTGCTTGTCGTCCCTGAACCGCCGCCGGGTCATCCCTTTATATACACAGGATGACACCCGGCCGGTTTACAGAATCCCGAGGCCGGCTCGTAAATGTGTCCGGCTCGGTTTCTATCCTTTCCTATCTTACAACACAAGTTACACACCATATGGCGGTTTATGTCTACGGGCCCTAGCCCACCTTTGGGCCCTGGGCTTTTTAGATCTCCATAGTAAAACGTCAAACTCCTTGTCTTCATGGGCTTCAATATGGATAACTCAGTACAGGTATAACCCGGCCCCTCCTAGGCGGTTTATACTCAGTAGTCATATCCCCAACATTAGGCCCTAGATTGATTTGAACCTGATCATGTCAATGTTCAACACTTAGGAAAATTTCTTCTTGAACGCCTTCGAATAACCTTGTAAACCGCCATGACGTCATCTTCCAGGATTATAGTAAACCACCATGACATCACCTGTTCATTAAAAACCCGTATATATTTAACTTTTATTAACGAGCCTCCGAAAATCGAGGCGATAGCTCTGTCCCATATCCATTTTTGGGTTCCTTGATTCCCACGCCTGTAGCTTATCCCTTTGTCTTATAAATAGGGCCAGGGGTCCTTTTCCTTTCCTCCCCCTTGCCTCTTCGCCTTTCTTCCACCTCGCGACGCCTCTATGCCTGAGCGCTGCCGCCGCCGTCGACCTTCGCCTCTGCGCCAACAATGGCCGCTGCATCAACCTGTTTCAACCAGAGCTCCGCCGGCGCGCCTCTGCGTTCAACAGCCCTGGTAAGTCTTTTCTTTGCTCCTCCCATAGATCCCATTAGGGCTTTCTGGGAGTTGATCGAAGCTCTCGTGCTGTTATTCCATGTTCTTCTCCGTGGCATAAATGGCGAGTATAAATCTTATGTTTTCCTGTGCGGTTGTAACTATAATCCCCTTTCTTGTCATTAGCGCATCCTTTCTAGAATAATCCCACCTGGATCTGATGAACTGCTTAAGTACTTGTATCCTAGGTCTAAATATACCTTGATTTATTAACATTATGTAGATCTGAAATTATCATATCAATCTGTAAAACCTGTTTTTCCATCACTTGGTTACTTCAGATTTGTACCTTCCATACCCGCATAGGCGGTTTAAATGCTAGAAAATGATAATCCGGTAGATACCATTACTCCCCTCTTAAACCACCGTCTCAGTTATCCTTGCAACCCTTCCAATGTCTGACTCCGGTTTAACAATGTGTATATTCCTCAACATCTTCTCCAGCTAACCTTGCGACGCTTTATACTTGTCAGCCATGATTCATAAATCGGTATTTTATCTGTAATTTCAGCTTTTCATTTGAAATGGCCAAGCAATTTTATTCCTGTAACTGGGTTCCGTCTCGGGTTACCGAGGAAGAACTGAACGGGTTAGTCGACATTGGCTCTTTAGCAAAAAAGATTGTCATCCACTGGAGAGTTCTCCAGAAAATCCTCCTGAACCTAAAGATGGAGAAGTAATTGTGTTTGTTGATCATCTGGCCTGAGGGTTTAGCCCTCCCGGACCAAAAATTTTCCGTGATGTGCTTGCTAGCTTCCAACTCCATCCTCAAGATATTGGATCAAACTCTGTGTCCAATGTTTGCAACTTCCAAGTATTCTGCGAGGCTTACTTGCAAGAGGAGCCCACAATTGAAATGTTTAGGGATTTTTTCCACTTGAACCGCCGCATATAATTTACAGACAGGCCCAATACTGAACTTGGCGGGATGGCAATCCAGAAGAGGAAGGATGCCATCTTCCCTCACGCCAAGCATCATAGTCACCACAACGACTAGAATCAGACTTGGTTTTACTGCCAAGATACATCCCCAACTAGCGAGAATCCTTTGCCAGGTTATCGTCCTCACCGGCTTAGCAATACCCATCCATTTCCTCAACGGCTTAGCACCAAAGAACGATCCAAGTATGCACCACAGCTTTCAAAGCTCCGGTCCTTTGCTGCAAACGATTTAACATGAGTCGATTTTATTCGTTGCTGGATCTCCTGGAGCATTCTGCCTCTAAGACGACGCCCGGTTTAATGTGTGAGTACACAGGGGACTTAAAAGACCCTCAATGACATACTGACATTCAGCTAAAGGAAGATGAAATTACTGAATCTGTTAAGAAGATACTTGATGAACCGGTGGCTGTCTGCAGCAAAACAAGGTTGAATCCCTTATGTGCTTCCAATAAACCGCCAGCTGTAAGGATCCTTTCACTATTGCTTTAATTCGATCTTCTTAAATATCCTCTCAAAATTTTCGTGAATTTTTGATAGGGTGATGATCCGTTCTGGAAGCGGAAATCACAGGATAAACCGGCAAAGACATCTCGCCCCAAGACTAAGGTTATCAAGAAACCTGCCAAAAAGAAAACTTCTCATTCTTCCGAATTAAACGTTGGTGATGATCTGGATAAACCGGAATCAGAGGTGGAACTTGACTCTCTTGGCTCCCTTTTCATACACCTCATTGACGATGACTATTATCAGGATAACGCTGAGGGCAGCCAAGCTAATGACGTAGAGGTAATTATCCTTTCCTCCGGTTCAGATCCTCTGCCAACACAGAAAATCTGTCAAGCAAACCGGAAAGTAAGATTTTCTCACCCCTAGCTCACTTGGACCCAAACTTTCTTTTGAAGAAACAACAACACGAAGCTCGCCGCACAACCCGGCACATCGGCCAAGCAATTAATTCAGCCGGTTTACCAAATACTCCGATCCGGAAACATCGATTAGAGGTCTCATATATTCCTGATGTTTCTTATCCCAAAGCGGGTCATTTCTGACAGCCTCTTAATCCGTATGATTCAAACTATCAGGGAACACCTCATTCATCATCTGGCGAGTCAACGGCCACACAACTTCCAGCCCTCAAGACGGTTCCTGGGTGAGCTTATGTTTTAAATTTACTGTTAACTCTTTATGTTTATCCAATGTACTGACCTTTCAGTTTTACTCGTCACAGTGGTAGGCCTAGACCCAACAAAAAGGCCAAGTTAAGTAAACCAGCTGAAGATAATGTGGCCACTGAACCGGAGAGAGCTCCAGAACCAGTAGAAGCCAATACTGACACCATGCTTGATGATCCACCACCACAAGTTCATGATTTTTCCATTGATCCAGCAGAAATTGATCCAACATACTATGTTGATAAACTGACAAGCCCAGTCAAGGCTGCTGATGATAAGGGGGAAGATGTTATGATTACTGGCTTTGGCCACACCACTCCTTGCGATCCTGTCGCTTTATCAAAGCATAGTGACAAGGAAGAATTCTCTGCTATGGACAAAGGTAAATGGAATGCCGATTTGTCAAGCTATGCCCACCTCAGCGCCCAGGACCTTCATTCTGGCTTTTTGAACTGTCTGTACACAAGCCGCGACTATGAAGCCGGTTTAGTGAAAATGATGAAAGAGCGATATGAGGTAACTGCTGCTTAACTCTGCATAACTATTTCTCTCTTGTCAAATTGCTAATATCAACTCCAGTGTAGCCCCCAAGGACCGGTTTATCTTTTCAAGATGAACTAGGACTTTTAGAATATCAAACTTGCAACTTTCGCCTGTGTAGCCCCCAAGGGCCAGTTTATTCTTTTCCAGATGAACCGGGACTTTTAGAATATCAAACTTGCAACTTTCTCCTGTGTAGCCCCCAAGGGCCGGTTTATTCTTTTCAAGATGAACCGGGACTTTTGTCCTGTAATTTTATTTTGAGCAAATATGCATTAGCCCCCAAGTGCCAGGAACAAAACTTGTATTGAGCTTGGGACTTGTAAAGACTTCTGATAACAAGCAAATAGGCATTAGCCCGCAAGTGCCAAGTGTACAACTTGTTATGTGCTTGGTACTTCAAATATGTTCTGCCAACTCATGATATGTATGTCTCTTACAGGCTGAGCTGAGAAAAAAGGAATCCCAAACCGCCGATCTTCAAGAAAACCTCAAGTTCCAGCAAGCAGAAACCTCCAAAGCTAAGGATGAGCTGACTAGTGCTTTAGCAGCTATGGAAAAGTTGAAGGAAAATTTCAAGAAGGAGCGGGCGGATTGGGACATAGAGAAATCCACGTTGCAGAAAAGGGTTGATGATGCAGAAGCAGCCCTTAAACCGATGGTAGAAGAGCTAACTGGCTTGAAGCGACAGATAAATGGCATGACCACTGCTGTGTTTGGTAAGTATCCTTATTATAAGCTTTCCACATGTATTATCCCATAATCTGCCGGTTTATGAATGTTCGTTATGATGCAGGAACGCACATTACCCATCTGGGCTCTAACATGCAGAAGAAATTGAAGGCCGCCTATACTCTTATAGAACAATTGTATACTGGTGCACATCGGATCATTTGTACTGCCTCTCATAACAAGCCACCCCAACTTTAATCAAGGAAACCTTAGAGAAGTTGTCAATGCTGCCTGCCCGGTTTGAAGAATTAAAAAGATCAGCTGCAAGGGTAGGTGCTCTGACCACACTAACTCGGGCGAAAGCATGGGTACCTGACCTTGATCTGGCTGACGTGGGGAATGTATATCTAAGCTTAAAGGAGGACGGATCAGATTTTGATAATGATGATCTCCGAGCTTTGACGAAGGAAATGTGCCCCTTGGCTAGTAAATTGGCTGAAGAAACCGATCTTTCCCACCATCAGTCAGTTTATGATGCTGACAACAAACGGGTTAGCGTGCCAACTCACGATGTGCAAAAATCTCATCCCGCCCGTCCGTAAGCATACTTATGCCCCTGATGTTGAACCCTCCGTGCTTATAAGCGATAAAGCTGTTTTCCAAGCCCTAATTGGGATCGATTGGGCAACAATTGACTTCCAGCCACTGGGTGGAGAAGAGGAGGAGGAAACGGCGCAGGGTGACCCACAGCCGTCAAGCTAGCCCGGCGAGTGATGGCTTCTACCCCCCTCGTTGGTTACCCCAAGTGGAAGGTTGAGATGTAGCGTAGCGGCAAATTTCCCTTAGCAAAGATACCAAGGATCGAATCCCGTGAGACTCCGAGGGTCGACAAGTAGGTGTCAACGGCGCCAGAAACTTAGCGGTTGACGGGACCTGCACACAGATACAGATAACTTTGCTCCCAACGAGTACAGAGAGGTTGTCAATCCCTCCGGCCTTGTTGTTTACAAAGCATCAAACACAAGAGATAATAATGATAGCTATGACTGCAACTAGGAAATAAAAACAGGAAGTAAATAGAAGGTGTGATCAGCGGTGGTAATATGGACCGGGGTCCTATGATGTTCACTATTGATGTCTCTCTCCCACAAGACGATAAAACAGCAAAGCGAGGTAAACAAATTACAGCTGGGCAATTGACAGGATTATGTGCGCAAACCAATGCTAACTATGCTGCAAAGAAAGGTAGAGGCTCAAAAGCATGGGCGGTACGCCAAGGCAAGTAGACCAAAATCCATCTGCATCTACTACTAATCATCCACCTTGAGATTTCTATCCAGAACATCTCGCTGGTACTAAGTTGCGAATCCCACCCAAAGTGTAAACTCAAAGCAATAGACAACTGCATTAAAAGAACTTTGTGTAAAGTAAACAATCCTTGCACCCGCAAGTACAAGCACCGTTGTTTTCTCCCTTGTGGCAACAACACATCCCCTAGACTCATGTTTCTGTCACTCAAGCTAGTCATCAGGGGGCATGAACCCACAATCAAGCATAACGCTCCCTCTTGGAGTTACTACCTACTACTTGGCCAAAGCAATAAACAGCAACGGAGAACATGCAAGAATTACTCAAGAACAAAGATATAAAAGAGGTGAATCAAATATATTACTCAAACACAATCCGAACATAGTCTCATAATCCATCAGATCGCAGCAAACTCAGCAAAGCAACAGCAGAAAGATTACATATGTGCCTCGATCATGTAGGGCAGCTCACGAGGTCTAAACCATGAAGAGCAAAGAGGGGAGGAGAACATCACATAGCTACTGATCATGGACCCATGGTCCAAGGTGGACTACTCACGACTCATCCGGGAAGCGTCCATGGTGGTGGAGAAGCTCCCGGTGGTGGTTCTCCCCTCCGGCAGGGTGCCGGGAAGAGTTCTCCTGATGCTCCCGATCTTGGAAGCGCCGCGGCGGGGGAACAGAGGCGAGATCGCGAAAAAGGGTTATGTCCTCGAGGGTTTCGGGACGAGAGGGATATATATGCGAAGGGGGGCAGCCAGAGGCGAAGCAGGGGCCCCAGGCGCCCCCCTGGCGCGGCCAGGGGTGGGGCCGCGCCAGGTGGCCGCCTGGGCCTCCCCTGGCTCCCCTCTGACCCATCTTTGGTTCTTCGCGAAGCTTCCTGTACGCTGATTTTTCCCATATTTTTCCTGGAATTTTTGCAGCACTTTTAATATGGGGGAAACCTGAAATAGAAAAACAGCAGAAAACAGGAACTGGCACTGTGGTGCACTGAGTTAATAGGTTAGTCCAAATATGATCAAAAGTGCATGGAAGTGCATCAATATCATAGCAATATCACACAAAAGAAGCATGGAGCAAGCAGAAATTATAGATACGTTTTGGACGTATCAGCGAGGAATCATGAACTGGGAGCCGGTTTAGCCATCTGCATACCGCAATACTTGCTGAAAACAGTTATTCTTTTGGGCATCAAAGCACCTTGTAATAGGGCTAGTTGAAATACTTGGTCTACTATGCCATCGTGCATATTCATTTTGCATGACGCTGTTAATCCGTCATCATTATACTATGTCTGCTTATCCTTCTGAGCAGCTTTATTCAACCTGTTTCTACATACAACATGTTTAAAGTATCCTGGCGGTTTGTCGCCGGACGGGTCATAAGGCCCAACACATGACCTGGGTTTATAACCAAGGCTATTTTTTGAAATAACTAAATATGAAATATATCATACCTGTGATATTGAATCACACCGTTGGTTTTACCAACTTTTGTAGTAAGGGTGATAACCCCAATCTTGAGTATTGATGACTCCTGCAATATTTTGCCGGTTTACAATAAAACCGTACCGAGTTGTGATAAACACCGGATTATCCGTATATGATACTGGCAATTTATAATCGAAACCAGACCGGTTAATAAACACCGGATTATTTGATAGTAGTGACTTATAGTCAACAACTAGGCCGAGTCAATAAACATCGGTTTATCATAAAAAATGTTGTAAACCTCAATGAAAGAGAAAACTTGTCAAATAAAATCACGAGAAGATGCGAGGCTTTTCATGGGTTGCCAGGCCTAAAATCGAGGCTTTTCATGGGCTGCCAGGCCACTGAGTTAAACCATTTTGCAAAGCCTTTTAAGATGGACCTCACATTAACCAATCGTCGTTTTAACTTTGACAAGTTTAGGGTCTTTATAAGATTGACTTGTCAAACGTTCGGCGGGTCATACAGGGATTACCCGGGCAGAGTGAATTACTTGATGAAGGCAGGTTAACCCGGGGTTTTAGGTGAATACACCTGGCTTCCAAGCCCGCCTTGCTAGCCTATTACAAGGGTCTTAAAAACTCTTTGTTGCCGTGCAACAAGAGCCCCCAGGTAACATTTTGAGCCGTGCTCAGTGGGTGCCTATGTTTGAGTTGTGCTGTGCAACAAACTCTCTTTGGCCCCTGATGATAATATTGGCTTAATAATCGGATTACCGAAGTAAGCAGAGCTGTGCTCTGATATGTCTCCAACGTATCTATAATTTTGATTGTTCCATGCTATTATTTATGATGTCTTGGATGTTTAATGGGCTTTGTCATACACTTTTATATCATTTTTGGGACTAACCTACTAACCCAAAGGCCCAGTCCAGATTGCCGTTTTTTGCCTGTTTCAGGGTTTTGCAGAAAATGAATATCAAACGAAGTCCAAACGGAATGAAACCTTCGGGGGAGTTATTTTTGGAGAAAATCACGCATGGGAGACTTGAGAACCACGTCAGGGGAGCCACGAGGTGCCCACGAGGGTGGGGGGCACGCCCCCTTACCAGGGCGCGCTCCCTGCCTCGTGGGCCCCTCGTGAGTCCCCTGGTCTCCTTCTTCCTCCTATATAAGTCTACGTACCCCGAAACCATCAGCAACAGAGAGAAAACCCTAATTCCACCGCCATAACCTTCTGTTCCCGTGAGATCCCATCTTGGAGCCTGTTCCGGAGCTCCGCCGGAGGGGGGATCCATCACGGAGTGCTTCTACATCATCATCATCGCCCTCACCATGAGTTGTGAGTAGTGTACCACAGACCTTCGAGTCCATAGCTAGTATCTAGATGGCTTCTTATCTCTCTCTGGATCTCAATACAAAGTTCTCCTCGGTCTTCGAGGAAATCTATTCGATGTAATCTCTTTTTGCGGTGTGTTTGTCGAGATCCGATGAATTATGAGTTTATGATCAAGATTATCTATGAGAAATATTTGGTTCTTCTCTGAACTCTTTATGTGTGCTCATAATATCCTTGCAAGTCTCTTCGAATTATTGGTTTGGTTTGGCCTACTAGATCTATAGTTCTTGCAATGGGAGAAGTGCTTGGCTTTGGGTTCAATCTTGCGGTGTCCTTTCCCAGTGACAGTAGGGGCAACAAGGCACGTATTGTATTGTTGCCATCGAGGATAAAAATATGGGGTTTATATCATATTGCTTGAGTTTATCCCTCTACATCATGTCATCTTGCTTAAGGTGTTACTCTGTTCTTATGAACTCAATACACTAGATGCATGCTGGATAGCGGTCGATGTGTGGAGTAATAGTAGTAGATGCAGGCAGGAGTCGGTCTACTTGTCTCGGACATGATGCCTATATACAATGATCATGCCTAGATAGTCTCATAAATATTCGTTTTTGTATCAATTGCTCGATAGTAATTTGTTTACCCGCCATAGAATATCGCTATCATGAGAGAAGCCACTAGAGAACACTAATGTAATCCAGTATGAGACTATACCTCCTACGTGTCGAGGCACGACTTAAAGGCATAATCTCATACTAGAATGATCTCAAGTATGGTATCTTTGCACGACTCATGTAAAAGAGGGATGAAATTGTAAAAGAGTAGTTGGCTTACACTCGCCACGTCACACAATGCATTACATAAACATTCATCATCCAAATAACATCACAGTCCGACTACGGACAAAGATCCAAATGAAAGATACCATAAATAAACAACACAAGGTCCCGATCATCCTAGTAAGAGCCCTACTGATCCTCTGGGTAAGACACGTAGTATCACCCACGTTCTTCATCGAACTCCCAATACAACTCTGAACCACCAGCTGTGTAGTTCTCAACGGTACCTGCATCTGGTGTGGTGTAGAATCTGTGAGCCACGGAGGACTCAGCAATCCCGTTCCCGGGTAGCAATACTATCAAAGCCTTAGGTGTGGAACAAGGCTGAAAACAAGGTTGCAGCAACACTAGCACTATCTTATGTGTTTAGAGCGAGAAGAGAAATGCCAACGATCGACAAAGTGATCACGAAGTGATCCTATCTAAGCACGTCAAACATAACCCCACCGTGTTCACTTCCCGAACCCCTTCAGAAAACGACCGTCACGGTTACTCACACTGGTAGTGTATTATGATCATAGTGTCAAGTTTTCTACAACCGGATATTAGCAAATTCCCATCTGCCACATAACCGCGGGCACGACTGTCGAAAGATCAAACCATGCAAGGGTGTCCCAACTTAGCCCATCACAAGCTCACGATCTGCGGAGTCGCAATTCCAAGGTGGGAAGACCCGAGTATTCTCGGAATCCCGTGCTCAAGATATTCCGACATAGGTAAAACTAATCCAGCAAGACCTCCCAGCGTGCCGACACCCTGATAACAGCCGCGCGTATCTCGTCTCAGGCCACGACCGGATGAGCGATGCTACAGGTTTTTACCAGCCCTCAGGTTTCCCCAAGGTGGCCCTGCAGGACCCCCAGTTTGGACCAACACTCATGTGGAGCACTGGCCCGGGTTATTAATTAAGAAAAGGGTTTATAACTCCCTATGCAAGTTTTAGTTATTAGGCAAAAGTAAAACCAATGTTGGGCCTTGCTGGAGAAGCTTTAGCTCTAAGCAGGTTATCAAGGGGGCCCATAAACCCCAACCGTGTTAGGGACGCAAAATCAAGGAACATAACACCGGTTTATACGGTTCCTAGGGTGGCATGAGTGGAACAAAACACCAAGCAAAGGCTTATCCTTCCACCCATTGCCAAATATATAGGTGATTTAGTTTAACATATTATATATTGTGATATCCCAACAATAACTTCAACATGAAGCAAGAATCTTCAAATCTTCTCCTACAACTAACAATGCTATAAGAGGGGCTGAGCGAAGCTTACGTAGCCAATCAAAGGTTTGCTAGGTTGGGTGGTTAGAGAGTTTCATGGCAACAATAGGAGACTGACAAACAGACATAGGCATCGAGGCAATAAGCTAAAGAGCGAGACATCTAGCATAGGCAAAGATAGTAGTGATATCTGGGTAAGGTCATCTTGCCTGTTGAATCCTCGGAGGGAAAGTAAACTTGCTCCTCACACTCAACCTCGGTAGAAACCTCGTACTCCATATCGTCACCGGGCTCTAACCAAACACACCAATGCAACAACTAAACAAAATCAATCAACATGCAGTGCTCAACCACATGATGCATGAACATGAAGCATGTGAACATGGAAAGAAATGATGCATGGCCTAGGGGTCACAAGAGTGCAACAACACCATAACAAGGCAAGATCAAACACAAGCATGAAACAAGCAAAGGAACAGTTATATCCAGAAGCTCCCACATTAATTTATTTGCATTTGGGACTGATTCGAAAAACTTCTGTGATAGAGTTGTCAAACATGCTAAACAACAACACCAAAATATTCTACACATTTTTCTACCCTAAATGCTTATAAAGTTTGTTTAATTTGGAGTTGTAGATATTTAGTTATGATTTTTACAAGTTTAAGCATATTTAAAACAGGTTTAAATTCAAACAGCATTTTAAATGTTTTTAAACATGGTAGCAAGTAGCTTATTCATAATCTACAGAAAATTCTAAGCACTTTTCATATAGGACTCTTATTCATCAGAAACATATATGCAGATATTAAATAAACAAGAAAAACAGAAAAGAAAAAGAAAAACAGAAAAAGAAAATAAAACAAACATGCGCCAGGGTCCAAATCGACCCAGACTCAGCTAGCCCACGCCACTGACAGAGGGGGCCCGGTGGGCTGAGCTGGCAACGTGGGTGCGCGCGGGGGCTGGGAAGCTGCAAAGTGGCTGGCAGATGGGACCCTGCTGTCAGCCACAGGCGAAAATGCAAAAGGGTCGGAAACCACTGCGCCCGCGAGGGATCGAACCCACAACCACTCGCTATAACTAACGGAGACAAACCGCTGTGCTACTGAACTGAACTCGACAGGGAACAGGTAGCATATCTGAAGAACAGACAGAAGAAGCAGTAAGCAGGGGAAGCGCTGGCCTCGTCGGAGCTGCTCGTCGGAGCTGCTCCGGTGACCAAACAACACGGCGGAGGGGTGCGAGATGCTCCTTGCGGAGTTCCGCATCCAACCCGCATGCTAGCAGCACCTACGGAGCACTACATCACCGGCGGCGACGGAGCGACGACGAGGCGAAGCAAAGCCCTAGGCGGCATGGCGATTGCACTGGAGGCTCCTACGCGTCTAGATGAAGCGAACGAACGTCACAACATGACCTAGAGGGGTCGGAACACTCGCGAGCGACGAGGCCCGACGGCGACCCGATCGGGCGCTCAGGGAACTAGGTGATAGAGGGCGCGCAGGAAGGGGAAAATGGTACGGGGAGATAGAGGAGCTCACCACGAGCACGGTGGTGTGCTCGGCTGGCCCAGTTGTGGACGGAGTCGACGACGGCGGCTCTCGAACACCTACGGCTGCCGGAGAGGAAGAAGAGGAAGAAGAGCTCGTCGTGGAGTCGATCGGGTCCGCGTAGTCGACGTAGGCGAAGGATTCGACGTAGAGGAAGTATACGCACAGCGTTGGAAAGGCTGAGGTCGACGCGGGGCTCGCCGGCGACGTGGACGCGCTCTCAGATGCGCTCGAGTATCGACTGGATTGACGGATCTGGAGGTGCTCGGCTCTCTAGGCGGCGACGAGGGGAAAGGGGAACCCTAGGAGAAGGGAGAGGATGAGCTACAGGTTTAAAAAGGGGGTGGAGACGACCTCGACGTCCGTGAACTCACGGCGCGACGGTGAGCGCGGGCGTGCTCTGTTTTGGCTGACGGAGGAAGACGGCGACGTGGCCTTGTGCCACAGACAGGTGGGGCTAGGCGCGAAAAGGCCACGGCATGACGGCTGCGCCTGTTGGCTGGGCCTGCAGGTGGAGTTGGGCTGCGCTGCGAAGGAAAGAAGAGATGGGCCAGGGGGGAGAGAGAGAAGGAGGAGGAGGCCCAGGTGTACTGCACGCTGCTACTTTTTCCCCTTTTTCTTTTATCCTCAGGCAGAAAAGAAAAAGAAAAGCACAGAAAAAAAGAAGAGTTAGGGGAAAAGAAAAATATCCCCAAGCTCAGTGATTAATTCCCTATTTAAATAAATTGACTTGGACATTTTTAGAGGCAGAAAAATAAAAGGAGTTTGAATATGGATCAAACTCAAGTCATTTTAAAACCCAACCAAATCATTTTCAATAGGGCTGATATTTGGTGGAGAGGTTGTTCACATGGTGCAATATTTAAAGGAGGAGAAAGAACCACTAAAGCACTTGGCTAGGTGGCTTGCACAAAAGAGAAAAGATAGGACAGAAGAAAAGAAAGAAGAAGAAGAAGAAGAAGAAAAAGAAGAGGGAGAAGGGGTAGGGTTTAGCTAGGCTTGGCTAGAACCCACACACACAACAACAAGGCCTCATACAGACACAACAATAAGTAAACTAGAATGCCATGATGATATGATGATGAACAATACAATGATGCAAAATAATAAATGATATGGCAATGCAAAGAAATAAATGACAAGAACCCCCAAGGATAATGGCAAGGATCAAAAGAGGAAGCTTTATTGCCATTATTGGAAAGTGTTACATATGGGGCATTACAAACTCTCCTACACTACAAAAAGATCTCGTCCCGAGAAGTATGACTGGAAGAAGGAAGGATACTCGGAACGAAGGTGATCTTCTCGTTCCCACATAGCTTCTCGGTCAGTATGGTGTGACCACTTAACTTTCAAGAACTTGATTGACTTGTTGCGGGTTTTGCGCTCAGTTTCCTCAAGAATAGCAACAGGGTGCTCGCGATAAGACAAGTCTTGTTGAAGATCAATCTCCTCGAACGGAATTGTGCATTCAGGTGTCTTGAAGCACTTGCGGAGTTGAGACACGTGAAACACATCATGAACATTAGCAAAGTTGGAGGGAATCTCGAGTTGATAGGCTAGATCGCCTCTTTTTCCAAGAATCTTGAAAGGGCCCACATATCTAGGAGCAAGCTTTCCTTTGATACTGAATCTTTGGCTTCCTTTCATAGGAGAAACACGGAGATAGACATGATCTGCAATGTTGAAAGCCAAATCATGATGCTTGCCGTCATAGTAACTCTTTTGACGCGATTGAGCTGCTTTGAGATTCTCACGTATGACTTTGCACATTTCTTCAGCTTCTGAGATCAATTCATTGCCAAGAAGTTGACGTTCACCAGTCTCGGACCAGTTGAGAGGGGTACGACACTTTCTGCCATAGAGGATTTCAAAAGGAGCTTTGCCGGGACTTGCTTGGAAACTGTTGTTGTAAGAGAACTCGACAAACGGGAGACAATCTTCCCACTTCATGCCAAAAGAGATGACACAAGCTCTCAGCATGTCTTCGAGGATCTGGTTCACTCTTTCGACTTGACCATTAGTCTGAGGGTGAAACGCAGTGCTGAAACGAATCTTAGTGCCCATGGCTGACTGAAAGGAGTCCCAGAACTTGGATGTGAACAAACTTCCACGGTCTGAGGAGCTGACTTGAGGAATGCCATGCAACGAAACAATTCTAGAAGTGTACTACTCTGCCAACTGAGCTGCGTTGATGGATTCTTTGACAAGAAGGAAGTGAGCTACTTTAGTTAGCTTGTCAATCACTACAAAGATAGCATCATTCCCCTTCTTGGACTTAGGAAACCCAGTGACGAAATCCATTTCAATGTGGTCGAATTTCCACTCGGGAATAGGTAGAGGTTGGAGGAGACCGGCTGGACTTTGATGCTCTGCCTTCACTCTTCTGCAGACATCACATTCATTCACGAATTGGGCAATCTCCCTTTTCATGCGAGTCCACTAGTAAGATTGCTTGAGGTCTTGGTACATCTTAGAACTTCCGGGATGAATCGAGAGGAGGGAGTCATGTTCTTCGTTCATTATGAGCTTCCTGAGATCACCCTTGGGAACCACAATTCTGTCCTCGAAGAAGAAGGTGTCTTTCTCATCAACACGATATCACTTGTATTTGGGAGTACCCTTAGCAATACCATGTTTCACTTTTTGCACCATAGCATCACTTAGCTGGGCCTCACAGATCTGATCTTCCAAGGTAGGAGCAACTTGAAGGTTTGCAAGAAAGCCTTGCGGAACAACTTGGAGGTTGAGCTTCCTGAATGATTCACAAAGCTCAGGCTGGAACGGCTTGAGAAGGAGACTGTTGCAATATGCCTTTCTGCTCAAGGCATCTGCAATGACATTGGCCTTGCCAGGTGTGTACTCAATGCTTGGATCATACTCTTGGATCATCTCAACCCAACGAGTCTGGCGAAGGTTCAGGTTAGGCTGTGTGAAGATGTACCTCAAGCTCTTGTGATCGGTGAAGATGTCCACTTTTCTGCCCAACAGAAGGTGTCTCCACGTGATCAAGGCATGTACAACTGCTTCTAGCTTGAGATCATGTGTGGGGTAATTCTTCTCATTTGGTTTCAACTGACGAGAAGTGTATGCCACAATCTTCTTGTCTTGCATGAGAACACCACCAAGTCCTTGTAAAGAAGCATCACAAAAGACTTCATAGGGCTTGGACTCATCCGGAGGAGTAAGAACCGGAGCAGAATGAGCTTCTCTTTGAGTGTTTGGAATGCCACATCACAATCAGGATTCCAGGAGTACTTGACATTCTTCTGCAACAGGTTGGAGAGAGGCTTGGCAATCTTGGAGAAGTTCTCAACGAACCTTCTGCAGTAGCTAGCGAGACCAAGGAAGCTTTGGAGTTGCTTGAAGTTCTGCGGGGGTTCCCAGTTGACAATAGCTTCAACTTTCTCGGGGTTCATAGAAATACCCTCAGCAGAGATGATATGGCCAAGATATAAGACCTTATCCAGCCAGAATTCACATTTGGAGAACTTCGCATAGAACTTGTGTTCACGGAGCCTGTCCAGGACCAAATGGAGGTGCTTGGCATGGTCTTCTTCATCCTTAGAGAATACCAAGATGTCATCCAGATAGACGAGAACAAATTCATTGGTGTAGGGGTTGAATATGAAGTGCATCATCCTCGAGAAAGTGGGTGGAGCATTTGTGAGGCCAAAAGACATGACCGTGTATTCATAAGAACCAAAACTCGTTCTGAATGCGGTCTTGGGAATATCTTCTTCATGGATACGGATCTGGAGATAACCCATCCGGAGATCGAGCTTTGAGAACACCTTTGCTCCTTTGAGCTGCTCGAACAATTCATTGATATTGGGGAGCGGATACTTATTCTTTATTGTCTTCTTGTTCAATGGCCGGTAATCAACGCAAAGGCGTTCCGTGCCATCCTTCTTCTTGACAAATAGAACACCACAGCCCCAAGGAGAAGTGCTAGGCCTGATGAGACCCATATGCTCTTGCTCATCGAGTTGTTTCTTCAGCTCCTTCAACTCATCAGAAGAGAGCTTGTACGGACGCCGACATGCTGGCTCGGTACCGGGCTTGAGTTCAATGACGAATTCAACTTGACGATGCGGAGGCATGCCTGGAAGCTCTTCAGGGAAAACATCTTCATACTCATTGACCACCGGAATATGAGAGATGGCATTAATCTTGCCCTTGTCATTGGGAGAGAATAGCCTGATTGTGTTATCTCGAGAGGCAAAGATAATCACGTCTTCGTCAGGATGAGTAAGCTTGACTTCCTTATTTGCACAATCAATGTGAGCATCATGCTTGGAAAGCCAATCCATCTCAAGAATAAGATCAATGTCGGAGTTGCCGAGAATAACCGGAGAAAAACAGAAAACTGTACACACTAGAATGCATTCGTTTTCCTGGAGAAATAACTGATAACTCCCTTGGCAAATTTTTGGTGACAACATTATGCTTCGTTGCAAATGGGTGAGAAATGAAAGAGCATGATGCACCCGAATCAAACAACACTTTTGCAGGAATAGAGTTAATTGGAAGATTACCAAGTATCACATCTGAAGAATTCTCTGCTTGAGCTGCATTCATCAGATTCACTCTTGCTGCCTTGGGGTTGTGCTTGACAATAGCAGTGCTGACAGGTGGAGGAGGCGGAAGGCGCCTTGGGTTGGGACACTTGTTAGCATAGTGACCCTTCTGAGTGCACTTGCTGCAAACCACTTCTGAGAGAGGACGGTGATAAGGACCACTTGACTTCGAAGCTTGAAAGTGATTCTTGGACTAATTGCTTGGGTTGGGTGGGTGGGAGAAACCACGACCACCAGAGTGCTTGTTGTTGTTGTTGTTTGGAGGGCGGAGCACTGGAGGAGGTGGAAGCCAAAACTTCTGCTGCTTTGTGACCACTTGCGAAGAAGAGGAGGAGTTAACAACATCTCTGATCCTCTTTTTGGAAACTTCAACCTTGAGCTGGGCTGCCTCTTGCTTAAGAGTCATGTTATAGAATTGATCAAATTCATCCGGCTCGAACAAGGTGAGAGCTAGTTGGAGTTCATCCTTCAGACCACCACGGAACTGATACTTGCTCTTGGCATCTGGGATGTCTTGCTTGGCATAGCGAGCGAGATTCTGGAACTTGACATTGTATTGATAGACGGACATGGTGCCTTGCTTCAGGTTGCGGAATTGCTCACGCATGCCTTCAATGACACTAGTTGGAATGTGGTGATAGCGGAAATCCTTGCAGAAGTCAGTCCACGAGATTTCATGTTCACCTCTGGAATCTTTGTACTGTTGCCACCAATCAGCGGCTTGGTCCTTGAGCTGGAAGGCGGCAAACTTGACATATTCCTCAGGTCTCACGTTATTGCATTCAAATTGCTTCTTGATGTCTGTTATCCAGTCTTCAGCATCTAGCGGATCCACACAGTAACTGAAAGACTTCGGTTGGTTCGCCAGGAACTGCTTGAGTGTAGCAAAGTGAGGTTGATTGAACAGATTGCCTTGGCCTTGGTTCCCATGACCACCTTGATTTGCTTGGTTGGCTTGAATGTTCTGCATCATTTGCATAAGCATCTGGGTGTTCTGGTTGGTCGCTTGCATAATTGCTCTCCAGGCCTCAGACGGAGGAGGAGGGGAAGGAGGACGATCAGGAACTTCTTCACCCTCTGGGTTAGCATTGGGAACCTTCTTAGGAGCCATCCTGAATGAGATGACAACTATTAGCCTTGATTGAAATATATAAGCTGAATCAACGGCTAAAACTTGCAACATAGACTTCACAAGAACATTCGAACAAAATGAATGAATGTATTCCACAGTTTAATGGTACAACAATCTTCACGAGAAGCCACTTGGGAGAACAAAAGGTAAATAAAAACAACAATGAGTAGATAGAACAAATACAAGATAGAAGTTTCATCCCACATGTTCGTGCTGAAGCTCATGGAACATGTTACAAAAGGGTTTTGCAATCCCCGGATCAGCATAGCCAAGGACCCTTTAAGATGCAACTCCCGATCGGAACAACGCCCATAAAACCACTTCACTCATTGTTGAACCCCGAACTCCATATCATGCATTCGTTGGAAGAATGCCTACGAGCTACTAGATGAACCCACCTATTAATTTCCGAAAGTTTTCGGTTATGCAATTGGGTGTTGGGGATACAGGGGAAGCACCGCGCACTCAACTCTAATCCTACATCCAGCTGTATCCATCCTTCAACACATAACCAGTTATTTCCGGAAACCGTTTACCTCGGACCTTCGGAACGCATCTGCTATACAAGCTATGGCAATACTCCCGAACTACCTCCCCAGTACTGGGTGATGTCGGGGTTATCTTACCACTAACCGCATAGAAGAGTTTTCGATGTCGGTCGTCTTAAGTATTCTAGAACTGCTGCGATAGATTTGTGACGACAACACCTCGGAGCTCAACTCCCCGGGACACTGCCACAACCCCTAAATGACAGGAGGCATCGAGAACAATGTTCTTGTCACAAAGACATCAGAACAATCCAAACAATACTCGCGTGATCCTAAAAAAACATTTTAGTGAATTTTTGAGAGTAGAAGAGATAGAACATCGTCAGGAGTCCTCACTAGAGTGATAAAGGGATGAGGAGTAAAAGAAATCCTACTCTCCGATATATAAATATATAAATATATATATATATATATATATATATATATATATACATTTTCATGTGTGTCCCTAGACTCAACCGCCAACGATTCGATCAATCAGTGGGGGCTCCTAGGTCGGAGATCAGATCCACCACTCCCTCCATCCAAACACGGACCCGCACTCGGATCTCCTCGTCCCGCTTCGTCCCGTCCACGTTTGACTTTTTTGGAGGTGAAAAATCCACTAAGTCCCAGATCTCTGTAAATTTCTTGCCTCCTTTGCCATGCAATAACTTCGTGCTCATAGCTCCGTTTTGCGCGTATGATATGTCGAAACGTTCGTCTCGTCGTGCTCTACATGTTAGTACCAGTTTCATGCATGTTAGAGTTCATCTTGTTGACTTAATCTTCGTGGCAAAAGTGCGTGTGGCTGTAACTAGTTGTCTGTGTAAATTTGTTGCCATGTTTGAGAGTTGATAACTTTGTGCATGTTGGTCCAAATGGAGTGAATGATATGTCCAGATGTTTGTTGTGATATGCTCTTCATTTTGTTCCACTATGACATGCTTGTTTGAGTTCATCTTGATGACCTAATCATCGTTGCAACAGTGCTATATGTTTAAAACTGTTGTTATCTGTAATTTTGTTGCATGCTTGTGGTGTTGGTAACTTTGTGCATGTTGGTCCAAATGGAGCATATGATATGTCAAAATGTTCGTTGTGAAGTGCTCTACATGATGGTTGCTGTAGCATTCATGTTAGGTGTCGTATTGCCATGTTAATCTCTGTTGCAAAAGTGCATGTGGCTATTAAGTGCTAAAACTTGTTGTGAGATGTTGTTTTGACTTGCTCATTGCTAGTGATGTGTTTGTCTTCATGCCACATGTCAATATGTTTTAGAAGCTCATTCATATGGTCTTTGCGGTGGTGCAATCCACTTTCCATGATATGACTTGAGGTGACTAAAACAAGCTTGTAAACTTGCCATGCCAATGTTGCTGTTTTATACTTTGTGAAAAAACTGCTAAGTCTGGAATCTGTTAAACCTGATGCTATGTTTGCTTGATGCCTCACTCAAATCCATGCATGTTTTAGTATGTCAAATGATCATGTCTTGTTGTCCATGTTATGCTCTATCCATCCATGCCCTTGTTTGCATATATGGCATGCTGTAGCTTATTTATTTCTTGCTGTCAAGTTTCTATGAATTTACCTGTCCGATTTTTATCAGCATGATCAATTTGGTGAAGCTTGTTGTTATTGATCCATGCCTCCTATGGAGTTGCTCCAATGGAGTTGTTTAATGTATGCTATGTCTATTACATGTCCATGATCTTTATATACTTAGTGGAGTTGATATGCATGTTGTTTTGTGCCTCCGAAGGCAGCATCGTGATGATGTTTTTGCCTTCCCAGATTATGACTAAGTCTGGATAAATTTATTGCAACTTGCCATGCTTGGTTAAATGTGTTCCAGTAGGTTTTTGGGTGTGTTCTAAGTTCATGCTTGTTAAGTTTCATGTCTACTTCACATCCATGCCCTTTGTCTCCATGTTTGAGTGTTGTAGCATAATTATTTCTTGCTCCAAAGATGCCATGTTGCTGTAAACTGCAGTTTTGTGTGAATATTGTTTTGCTTGCCATTTGCAAACCGTGCATCCGTTTCCAGTGATCTTTATATCGTTTTCAACCAAAATCTTCCCCTCTATCTAGTGGCTTGCTTGGTTTTCAAAGATGAGGCCTTTTCCATCATCTTCTCCTTAGGCTCAAGTGCTTCCACATGCATACGCACATCATACTTGCATCATGTTGATTGTGCATTGCATCGTGTTTGATATTGTGCCGTGTTGTGTTCTTGTGTTGAGTAGAGCCGGGAGCCGAGTCCGAGTTCGAGGTTACTACCGAGGATGAGTTTCAGGAGCAAGGTTACGATCCCTCCATGGAATCAACATGCAAGATGACCATATCCAAATATCATTACTATCTTTGCCTAAGCTAGATGTCTCGCTCTTTAGATATTGCCTCGATGCCTATGTCTGTTTGTCAGCCATCCTATTGTTGCCATGAAACTCTTTAACCACCCACCTAGCACACCCTTGTTTGGCTAGGTACGCATCGCTCAGCCCCTCTTATAGCATTGTTAGATGCAGGTGAAGACTTGAAGATTCTTGCTTCATGTTGAAGTTATTGTTGGGATATCACAATATATAAACTCTTAAACTAAATCATCTATATATTAGTAATGGGTGGAAGGCTAAGCCTCTTGCTTGGTGTTTTATTCCACTCATGCCACCCTATGAACCGTTAAACCGGTGTTATGTTCCTTGATTTTGCGTCCCTAACACGGTTGGGGTTTATGGGCCCTCCTTGATAACCCGCTTAGTGCTAAAGCTTTTCCAGCAAGGCCAAACATTGGTTTTACATTTGCCTAATAACTAAAACTTGCATAGGGCATTGCAAACCCGAGGTCTTAATTAACAACCCGAGCCAGTGCTCCTCATGAATGTTTGTCCAAACTGGGGGTCCTGCAGGGCCGCCTTGGGGAAACCTGAGGTAACTGGTATAACCTGTAGCATCGTCCATCCGGTCGTGGCCTGAGACGAGATACGCGCAACTTCTATCAGGGTGTCGGCACGCCGGGAGGTCTTGATGGATTAGTTTTAAATATGTCGGAATATCTTGAGCACGGGATTCCGAGAATACTCGGGTCTTCCCACCTTGGAGTTGCGACTCCGCAGATCGTGAGCTTGTGATGGGCTAAGTTAGGACATCCCTACAGGGTTTGATCTTTCGAAAGCCGTGCCCGCGGTTATGTGGCAGATGGGAATCTGTTAATATCCGGTTGTAGAAAACTTAACACCATGTTCAGAATACACTACCAGCGTGAGTAACCGTGACAGTCATTTTCCGAAGGGGTTCGGGAAGTGAACACGGTGGGGTTATGTTTGACGTGCTTAGATAGGATCACTTCGCGATCACTTTGTCGATCGTTGGTACTTTCTCTTCTTGCTCTAAACACGTAAGCTAGCGCTAGTGCTGCTGCAACCTTCTTTTAAGCCTTTTCCGCACCTTAGGCTTTGATAGTATTGCTACCAGGGAACGGGATTGCTGAGTCCTCCGTGGCTCACAGATTCTACACCACACCAGATGCAGGTACCGATGAGAACTACACAGCTGGTTGTTCAGAGTTGTTCTGGGAGTTCGATAAAGAACGTGGGCGATACTACGTGTCTTATCCCGGCGATCAGTAGTGGCTTCTACTAGGGGCGATTCAGACCTTGTGTTGCTTTATTTATGTTATCTTTCATTTGGATCTTCGTCCGTAGTCGGACTGTGATGTTATTCGGATGATGAATGTTTATGTAATGCATTGTGTGATGTGGCGAGTGTAAGCCAACTACTCTTTTACATTTTCATCCCTCTTTTACATGAGTTGTGCAAAGATACCATACTTGAGATCATTCTAGTATGAGATTATGCCTTTAAGTCGTGCCTCAACACGTGGGAGGTATAGTCTCATACTGGGCATTACAAGTGTTTGTAATGCCCCATATGTAACACTTTCCAATAATGGCAATAAAGCTACCTCTTTTGATCCTTGCCATTATCCTTGGGGGTTCTTGTCATTTATTTCTTTGCATTGCCATATCATTTATTATTTTGCATCATTGCATTGCTCATCATCATATCATCATGGCATTCTAGTTTACTTATTGTTGTGTATGTATGAGGCCTTGTTGTTGTGTGTGTGGGTTCTAGCCAAGCCTAGCTAAACCCTACCCCTTCCCCCTCTTCTTTTTCTTCTTCTTCTTCTTCTTTATTTTCTTCTGTCCTATCTTTGCTCTTTTGTGCAAGCCACCTAGCCAAGTGCTTTAGTGGTTCTTTCTCCTCCTTTAAATATTGCACCATGTGAACAACCTCTCCACCAAATATCAGCCCTTTTCAAAATGATTTGGTTGGGTTTTAAAATGACTTGAGTTTGATCCATATTCAAACTCCTTTTTATTTTTTTGCCTCTAAAAATGTCCAAGTCAATATATTTAAATAGGGCATTAATCACTGAGCTTGGGGATATTTTTCTTTTCCCCTAACTCTTCTTCTTTTTTTTCTATGCTTTTCTTTTTCTTTTCTGCCTGAGGATAAAAGAAAAAGGAAAAAAAAGCAGCAGCCTGCAGTACACCTCGGCCTCCTCCTCCTTCTCTCTCCCCCCCAGGCCCATCTCTTCTTTCCTTCGCAGCGGAGCCCAACTCCACCCGCAGGCCCAGCCAACAGGCATAGCCATCGCGTCGTGGCCTTTTCGCGCCTGGCCCTAGCTGTCTGTGGCACAGGGCCATGTCGCCGTCTTCCTCCGTGAGCCAAAATAGAGCACGCCCGCGCTCACCGTCGCGCCGTGAGTTCACGGACGTCGAGGTCGTCTCCGCCCCCTTTTTAAACCCGCAACTCGTCCTCTCCCTTCTCCTAGGGTTCCCCTTTCCCCTCGTCGCCGCCTAGAGAGCCGAGCACCTCCAGATCCGTCGATCCAGTCGATGCCCGAGCGCATCTGAGAGCGCGTCCACGTCGCCGGCGAGCCCCGCGTCGACCTCAGCCTCGCCAACTTTGTCCGTCTACTTCCTCTACGTCGACTCCTTCGCCTACGTCGACTACACGGACCTGATCGCCTCCACGACGAGCTCTTCTTCCTCTTCTTCCTCTCCGGTAGCCGTAGGTGTTCGAGAGCCGCCGTCGTCGACTCCGTCCACGACTGGGCCAGCCGAGCACACCGCCGTGCTCGTGGTGAGCTCCTCTCTCTCCCCGTACCATTTTCCCCTTCCTGCGCGCCCTCTATCACCTAGTTCCCCGAGCGCCCGATCGCGTCGTCGTCGGACCTCGTCGCCGGTGAGTGTTCCGACCCCTCTAGGTCGTGCTGTGCCATCCATTCGCTTCGTCTAGACGCGTAGGAGCCTCCTGTGCAATCGTCATGCCGCCTAGGGCTTTGCTTCGCCTCGCCGTCGCTCCGTCGCCGTCGTGCTGTCGTTGCTCGCCGCCGGTGATGTAGTGCTCCGTAGGTGCTGCTAGCATGCGGGTTGGATGTGGAACTCCTCAAGGAGCATCTCGCACCCCTCCGCCGTGCTGTTTGGTCGCCGGAGCAGCTCCGACGAGCAGCTCCGACGAGGCCAGCGCTTCCCCTGGTTGCTGCTTCTTCTGTCTGTTCTTCAGATATGCTACCTGTTCTCTGTCGAGTTCAGTTCAGTAGCGCAGTGGTTTGTCTCCGTCAGTTATAACGAGTGGTCGTGGGTTCGATCCCTCGTGGCCGCAGTGGTTTTCGCCCCCTTTTTGCATTTTCGCCTGTGGCTGACAGCAGGGTCCCACCTGCCAGCCACTCAGCAGCTTCCCAGCCCCCGCGCGCACCCACGTTGCCAGCTTAGCCCACCGGGCCCCCTCTGTTAGTGGCGTGGGCTAGCTGAGTCTGGGTCGATTTGGACCCTGGCGCCTGTTTGTTTTATTTTATTTTTCTGTTTTTCTTTTTCTTTCTGTTTTTCTTGTTTATTTAATATCTGCATATATGTTTCTGATGAATATGAGTCCTATATGAAAAGTGCTTAGAATTTTGTGTAGATTATGAATGTGCTACTTGCTGCCATGTTTAAAAACATTTAAAATGTTGTTTGAATTTAAACTTGTTTTAAATATGCTTAAACTTGCAAAAATCATAACTAAATATCTACAACTCCAAATTTAACAAACTTTATATGCATTTGGGGTAGAAAAATGTGTAGAATATTTTGGTGCTGTTGTTTAGCATGTTTGACAACTCTATCACAAAAGTTTTTCAAATCTGTCCCATATGCAAATAAATTAATATGGGAGTTTTTGGATATTGTTGTTATTTAATTCCAGCCCATTTAAATGTGCTAGCATGTTGCTGTTATGTTAGTTGCACCCTTGCCATGATTAACCAACTTCTTTAAAACATGTTGCATGCTTGTTTGAAAAACTACATAAACTTGTAAAGTTGTTCCTTTTCTTGTTTCATGCTTGTGTTTGATCTTGCCTTGTTATGGTGTTGTTGCACTCTTGTGACCCCTAGGCCATGCATCATTTCTTTCCATGTTCACATGCTTCATGTTCATGCATCATGTGGTTGAGCACTGCATGTTGATTGATTTTGTTCCATTGTTGCATTGGTGTGTTTGGTTAGAGCCCGGTGACGATACGGAGTATGAGGTTTCTACCGAGGTTGAGTGTGAGGAGCAAGTTTACGTTCCCTCCGAGGATTCAACAGGCAAGATGACCTTACCCAGATATCACTACTATCTTTGCCTATGCTAGATGTCTCGCTCTTTAGCTTATTGCCTCGATGGCTATGTCTGTTTGTCAGCCTCCTATTGTTGCCATGAAACTCTCTAACCACCCAACCTAGCAAACCTTTGATTGGCTACGTAAGCTTCGCTCAGCCCCTCTTATAGCATTGTTAGTTGCAGGAGAAGATTTGAAGATTCTTGCTTCATGTTGAAGTTATTGTTGGGATATCACAATATATAATCTGTTAAACTAAATCACCTATATATTTGGCAATGGGTGGAAGGCTAAGCCTTTGCTTGGTGATTTGTTCCACTCATGCAACCCTAGGAACCGTATAAACCGGTGTTATGTTCCTTGATTTTGCGTCCCTAACACGGTTGGGGTTTATGGGGCCCCTTGATAACCCGCTTAGAGCTAAAGCTACTCCAGCAAGGCCCAACATTGGTTTTACTTTTGCCTAATAACTAAAACTTGCATAGGGAGTTATAAACCCTTTTCTTAATTAACAACCCGGGCCAGTGCTCCACATGAGTGCTGGTCCAAACTGGGGGTCCTGCAGGGCCACCTTGGGGAAACCCGAGGGCTGGTAAAAACCTGTAGCATCGCCCAACCGGTCGTGGCCTGAGACGAGATACGCGCGGCTACTATCAGGGTGTCGGCACGCCGGGAGGTCTTGCTGGATTAGTTTTACCTATGTCGGAATATCTTGAGCATGGGATTCCGAGAATACTCAGGTCTTCCCACCTTGGAGTTGCAACTCCGTAGATCGTGAGCTTGTGATGGGCTAAGTTGGGACACCCCTGCAGGGTTTGATTTTTCGAAAGCCGTGCCCGCGGTTATGTGGCAGATGGGAATTTGTTAATATCCAGTTGTAGAAAACTTGACACTATGCTCATAATACACTACCAGCGTGAGTAACCGTGACGGTCGTTTTCCGAAGGGGTTCGGGAAGTGAATACGGTGGGGTTATGTTTGACGTGCTTAGATAGGATCACTTCGTGATCACTTTGTCGATCGTTGGCATTTCTCTTCTCGCTCTAAACACGTAAGCTAGTTCTAGTGCTGCTGCAACCTTGTTTTCAGCCTTGTTCCACAGCCAAGGCTTTGATAGTATTGCTACCGAGGAACGGGACTGCTGAGTCCTCCATGGCTCACAGATTCTACCCCACACCAGATGCAGGTACCGTTGAGAACTACACAGCTGGTGGTTCAGAGTTGTATTGGGAGTTCGATGAAGAACGTGGGCGATACTACGTGTCTTACCCAGAGGATCAGTAGGGCTCTTACTAGGATGATCGGGACCTTGTGTTGTTTATTTATGGTATCTTTCATTTGGATCTTCGTCCGTAGTCGGACTGTGATGTTATTTGGATGATGAATGTTTATGTAATGCATTGTGTGACGTGGCGAGTGTAAGCCAACTACTCTTTTACAATTTCATCCCTCTTTTACTTGAGTCGTGCAAAGATACCATACTTGAGAACATTCTAGTATGAGATTATGCCTTTAAGTCGTGCCTCGACACGTAGGAGGTATAGTCTCATACTGGGCATTACAAGTTGGTATCAGAGCCGACCCTCGCGGTTACACAGATGTTTGCGGACAGGTGCACGGTCATGTTGTTCATGACGTTTGTGACCCGTCGTGGCACACAGCATGGCACATGTATCGGACTGGATGCACAAACGTTTGTGCCAAGAGGGAACGTTCCTATGGCCCGACGAGGACGTCAGTTCCCCTGAGTGGGTTTATATGTGATGGACTGGCTTATTAGAGATGATAGACTATTGATATCAATAAGGAATTCCTTCTTTTCCGGGAGCCCATTCGGAAATAACTCCAAAGTTAAGTGTGCTCAGCTTGGAGTAGTTTTAGGATGGGTGACCGATCGGGAAGTTGCTCCCGGGTGCACACGAGTGAGGAGAAAGTGCGCAGAAAAGACTAGTATTGATATGTGATGCCAGTCTAGTTCCCGCCAGGAGTAACGACCACCCGCGGGTGTCTCCGGGGCGTTACAACTATGGCCCCCGAGTCTATTCTCAACATAACAATATACATCTACTTTACTTTTTCCGCTTTTACTTGCTGTTCTTATAAACAAAAATACCAAAAATATAAACTATCATCTCTATCAGATCTCACTTTCGTAAGTGACCGTAAAGGGATTGACAACCCCTTATCGCGTTGGCTGCGAAGTTCTTATTTGTTTGTGCAGGTGCGAGGGACTCGCGCGTGGTCTCCTACTGGATTGATACCTTGGTTCTCAAAAACTGAGGGAAATACTTACGCTACTGTGCTGCATCTCCCTTTCCTCTTTGAGGGAATACAACGCAAGCTCGAGAAGTAGCAAGAAGAATTTATGGCGCCGTTGTCGGGGAGGCTTACGCAAAAGTCATATACCAAGTACATATCACAAACCCTTATCCTTCGCATTACATTTTTTTGCCTCTCGTTTTCCTCTCCCCCACTTCACCCTTGCCATTTTATTCGCCCTTCTTCTGTCGCGTGTTTACCGTTCGCTTGCCTCTTGTTTGCTTGTGTTGCTATGTGCCCTCTATTAGCTTGCATCTTCGCTTGCTGAATTATGGATCATCATCCACTTGCTAATCTCTTTAAGAGATCCAATTATGTTGAACCAATTGCTAGTGAGCTGCATGCACTAGATTATCTTTATGGGGTTTTGCTTGAAGTTTATGAATCTGAAAATTATGAGGAATTGTTAAAAAAAGTGATTAATGTTAGCTCCTTAAATAAAAAGCATGATTGCAATGATGTTACTATAAATTCTATTGATGTCAATTGTGCTAATAATATGCAACACCCTAAGCTTGGGGATGCTAGTTTTGGTATGTCTACTACTTGTTACAATGATCATGATTGGGGTGATTCTTCTTTTGATCTTGAAAATTTATTTAATCCCCATGATGAATATAAGATTGATAATAATGTTTGCATTAATATTGAAAGTGGGTTTAGAAGAGTGTCAACTTTGGATCCCACATACTTGGAGAATGTTCAATCTTATGAAATTTTTGATAAAAGTAGGTTTGGAGAGGTCATGACTTTAGTTAACGTTAATCCCACTATTTTGGAAGAGTGTCAACTTTGCATGCATATGGATCGTGTTGAGAATATGTTATGTGATAGCTATTTTGTTGAATTTCATCATGACCCTACATGCAATTATTATGAGAGAGGGAAATATGGTTGTAGAAATTTTCATGTTACTAAATTACCTCTCGTGATGTTGAGATTGCTTTTGTTTCTTTCTCCTTCCTTGCATATGCTAGATCTCGCTTGTCTTGGTAATTTGTTTTCCTATAAGATGCCTATGCATAGGAATTATGTTAGACTTAGATGTGATTTTCACATGCTATTTGACGCTCTCTTTGTGCTTCAATTCTTATCTTTCATGTGAGCATCATTGATTTCCCAAGCCTATCTTAATGGCTATAAAGAAAGAGCTTGTTGGGAGGCAACCCAATTTTATATTTTTCGTTTTTTCTGCTGTTAGGGAATAAATATTGCATCTAGCTTCTGTTTAGATGTGGTTTTATGTTTAGTTTAGTGTTTGTGCCAAGTAGAACCTTTGGGAAGACTTGTGTGAAGTTTATGTGATCTTGCTGCGAAAAACAAAATCGTTAGCGCTCGCTAGAATGGTCATCAGATTTTACTGGAGCATGCTATTTAGTTGATTATTTTTGCAGATGATTAATAGACAAATTCCTCACGTTTACCAATTTAGTTTGATTTTTTGGAGTTACAGAAGTATGCGAAACCTGCAGATTACTACAGACTGTTCTGTTTTTGACAGATTCTGTTTTTCTTGTGTTGTTTGCTTATTTCAATGCATCTATGAGTAGTATTGGCAAGTATGAACCATAGAGAAGTTGGAATACAGTAGGTTTAACTCCAATATAAACAAAAAATGAAGTCATTGCAGTACCTTTGAATAGTGGTTTGCTTCCTTATACTAACGGAGCTCACGAGAATTTTTGTCTAAGTTTTGTGTTGTGAAGTTTTCAAGTTTTGAGTATTGCTTTGATGGACTATGGAACAAAGAGTAGCAAAGGCCTAAGCTTGGGGATGCCCATGGCACCCCAAGTAAAATTCAAGGACAATCAAAAGCCTAAGCTTGGGGATGCCCCGGGAAGGCATCCCCTCTTTCGTCTTCATCCATCGGTAACTATATACTTGGAGCTATATTTTTATTCACCACATGATATCTGTTTTGCTTGGAGCGTCTTGTATAATTTGAGTCTTTGCTTGTTAGTTTGCCACAATTATCCTTGCTGGACACACCTATTTGAGAGAGTTAAATATGGCCTAGGAATTGATAGAACACTCCATGTGCTTCACTTATATCTTTTGAGTTGAATAGTTTTGCTCTAGTGCTTCACTTATATCTTTTAGAGCACGGTGGTGATAATATTTTGAAGAAATTGTTGAACTCTCATGCTTCACTTATGTCCTTTTGAGAGTCTATTAAAACAGCATGGTAATGTGTTTAGGCTATTAAACTAGTCTTCACATGATAGTCATCCAATATCAATGTAGTAAAAACTTTCACACTAAGTGCATTGAATATGATGCGATGTTGTATGCTTGATAATTGTTTTGAGATATGAGGATAGTGATATTAGAGTTATGCTAGTGGAACTATTATGAAATTGAGAAATACTTGTGTTAAGGTTAGTGATTCCCGTAGCATGCACGTATGGTGAACCGCTATGTGACGAAGTTAGAGCATGAGGTATTTGTAAAGTGCCAACCTTTGTGTGGAGGCCGGGGGCGCGCAATGGTTAACTCCTACCAACCTCCCCCCTAGGAGAATGCGTTGATTGCTTTGTTTTGATGACTCGTAGATTTTTGCAATAAGTATATGAGTTCTTATGACTAATGTTGAGTCCATGGATTATACGCACTCTCACCCTTCCACCATTGCTAGCCTCTCTTGTACTGCGCAACTTTCGCCGGTACCATAAACCCACTATATATCCTTCCTCAAAACAACCACCATATTATTCCTCAAAACAGCCACCATACCTACATATCATGGCATTTCCATAGCCATTCCGAGATATATTGCCATGCAACTTTCCACCGTTCCGTTCACATGACACGCATCATATTGTCATATTGACATGCATGATCATGTAGTTGACATCGTATTTGTGGCAAGGCCATGATGCATAATTTTTCATACTTGTCACTCTTGATTCATCGCACATCTCGGTACACCGCTGGAGGCATTCATGTAGAGTCATACTTGTTCTAGTTTCGAGTTGTAATATCGAGTTGTAAATTAATGAAAGTGTGATGATCATCATTATTAGAGCATTGTCCCATGTGAGGAAAGGCCAATAAAAAAGGGGATGGCCCAAAAAAATAGAGAGGGGCTAATAAAAAAAAGAGAAAGCCCCTCCGAAAAAAATGAGAGAATAGAGAGAAGGGACAATTGCTACTATCTTTTTCCACACTTGTGCTTCAAAGTAGCACCATGTTCTTCATGATAGAGAGTCTCATGTTTAGTCACTTTCATATACTAGTGGGAATTTTCTTTATAGAACTTGGCTTGTATATTCCAACGATTGGCTTCCTCAAATGCCCTAGGTCTACGTGAGCAAGCAAGTTGTATGCACACCCACTAGTTTCTTTTGTTGAGCTTTCATACATATTTAGCTCTAGTGCATCCGTTGCATGGCAATCCCTACTCAGTCACATTGATATCTATTAATGGGCTTCTCCATAGCCCGTTGATACGCCTAGTTGATGTGAGACTATCTCCCTCCTTTTGTCTTCTCCACAACCACCACTCTATTCCACATAGTGCTATGTCCATGGCTCACGCTCATGTATTGCGTGAAAGTTGAAAGGTTTGAAAGAATAGAGTATGAAAACAAGTGCTTGGCTGAAACCGGGGCTGTGCATGATATGAATATTTTGTGTGATGAAGAGGGAGCATAGCCAGACTATATGACTTTGTAGGGATAACTTTCTTTAGGCATAGTATTTTGAGAAGACATGATTGCTTTGTTAGTATGCTTGAAGTATTATTATTTCTTATGTCAATATAGACTTTTATTTTGAATCTTTAAGATCTGAACGTTCATGCCACAATTAAGAGAATTACATTGAAAAACTATGTTGGTTAGCATTCCACATCAAAAAATTTGTTTTTATCATTTACCTACTCGAGGACGAGCAGGAATTAAGCTTAGGGATGCTTGATACATCTCCAACGTATCTATAATTTTTGATTGTTCCATGCTAATATTTATGATGTCTTGGATGTTTAATGGGCTTTGTCATACACTTTTATGGGCCAGTTCTTTTGCTGGCTTCTACAATAAGCTGAAATAAGTTGCCCCCTACCCAGCTTATTCTAGTAGCTCAAACCAAATTATTTTTTTAGAATCCTAGTAGTGAAGTCTTAACTACTAGGCTTCTAAAAGATAAAATTAATTTGGGCTTCTAGAATAAGCTGGGTTGGGGGCAACTTATTCTGGAAGCCCAAAAAAGCCAGCAAAAGAACTGACCCTATATCATTTTTGGGACTAACCTACTAACCCAAAGGCCCAATCCAGATTGCTGTTTTTGCCTGTTTCAGGGTTTTGCAGAAAAGGAATATCAAACGAAGTCCAAACGGAATGAAACCTTCGGGAGAGTTATTTTTGGAGAAAATCACGCACGGGAGACTTGAGAACCACGTCAGGGGAGCCACGAGGTGCCCACAAGGGTGGGGGGGGGGGTGCGCCCCCCTTCCCAGGGCACGCCCCTGCCTCGTGGGCCCCTCGTGAGTCCCCCAGTGTCCTCCTTCCTCCTATATAAGTCTACGTACCCCGAAACCATCAGCAACAGAGAGAAAACCCTAATTCCACCACCGTAACATTCTGTTCCCGTGAGATCCCATCTTGGAGCCTCTTCCGGAGCTCCGCCGGAGGGGGGATCCATCACGGAGTGCTTCTACATCATCATCATCATCGCCCTCACCATGAGTTGTGAGTAGTTTACCACAGACCTTCGGGTCCATTGCTAGTATCTAGATGGCTTCTTTTCTCTCTCTGGATCTCAATACAAAGTTCTCCTTGGTCTTCGAGGAGATCTATTCGATGTAATCTATTTTTGCGGTGTGTTTGTCGAGATCCGATGAATTGTGAGTTTATGATCAAGATTATCTATGAGAAATATTTGGTTCTTCTCTGAACTCTTTATGTGTGCTCATAATATCCTTGCAAGTCTCTTCGAATTATTGGTTTGGTTTGGCCTACTAGATCTATAGTTCTTGCAATGGGAGAAGTGCTTGGCTTTGGGTTCAATCTTGCGGTGTCCTTTCCCAGTGATAGTAGGGCCAGCAAGGCACATATTGTATTGTTGCCATCGAGGATAAAAAGATGGGATTTATATCAAATTGCTTGAGTTTATCCCTCAACATCATGTCATCTTGCTTAAGGCGTTACTCTGTTCTTATGAACTCAATACACTAGATGCACGCTGGATAGCGGTCAATGTGTGGAGTAATAGTAGTAGATGCAGGCAGGAGTCGGTCTACTTGTCTAGGACGTGATGCCTATATACAATGATCATGCCTAGATAATCTCACAATTATTCGCTTTTCTATCAATTGCTCGACAGTAATTTGTTTACCCGCCGTCGAATATCGCTATCATGAGAGAAGCCTATAGATAACACTATGGCCCCCGGGTCTATTCTCAACATAACAATCTACATCTACTTTACTTTTCCCGCTTTTACTTTCTGTTCTTATAAACAAAAATACGAAAAATATAAACTATCATATCTATCAGATCTCACTTTCGTAAGTGACCGTAAAGGGATTGACAACCCCTTATCGCGTTGGCTGCGAAGGTCTTATTTGTTTGTGCAGGTGCAAGGGACTCACGTGTGGTATCCTATTGGATTGATACCTTGGTTCTCAAAAACTGAGGGAAATACTTACGCTACTGTGCTGCATCTCCCTTTCCTCTTCGAGGGAATACAACGCAAGCTCGAGAAGTAGCATGCTCTTATGATAATATTGGCTTGATAGCTGGATCAAGAGGGTACTCAGAACTCCGCTTTTATAAACAGAAGCCCCCATGTTTTCAAAAACTTTTAATGGAAAACAGCAGAGGCCCCGCTTTAGCAGTGATGGCGGTTTATTATATTGATCATAATATATACATTGTCAAAAATATGTACATAAGAGGAGCCTATGGCTCAGGTGTAGTAAGGAGCCTATGTTCCACGGCCGGTGGGTCTCCTCCTCCGATGTGCGTGAGTCTTTTTGTTCTCGAACGTCAATAAGGTAGTATGACCCGTTATGCATATTCTTGCTGACCACAAAGGGTCCTTCCCAAGGTGGGGATAACTTGTGCATATCAGTCTGATCCTGGATGAGCTGGAGCACCAGATCGCCTTCTTGAAAAGTTCTGGTTCTAACCCGGCGGCTATGATAACGACGCATATCTTGTTGGTAAATCACCGACCGAGCTGCTGCAACGTCACGTTCCTCATCTAACAGTTCAAGTGCTTCCTGTCGCGCCTTCCCATTGTCAGCTTCAACATAAGACGCCACACGAGGCGAGTCATGACGGATGTCACTAGGGAGAACTGCCCCTGCTCCGTAAACCATGAAAAAGGTGTGTACCCCTTAGATCTGTTGGGCGTGGTATTGATGCTCCATAATACAGAAGGTAAATCCTCCACCCAACAACCCAGCATCCTATGTAGGGGAACCATAAGCCGGGGCTTGATGCCTCTTAGGATCTCTTGATTGGCTCTCTCAGCTTGACCATTAGATTGAGGATGAGCCACTGATGATACGTCAAGCCGGATGCGCTCGTGTTGACAAAAGTCTTTCATAGCCCCCTTGGACAAATTAGTGCCTTTATCAGTTGTAATGCTGTGTGGAAAGCTAAACTGGAAAATCACCTTTTTGATGAATTGAACCGCCATAGCTGCATCACACTTACTGACTGCTCTGCTTCCACCCACTTGGTGAACTTATCAACCACCACCAAAAGGTGGGTTTTCTTATCCTGGGATCTCTTAAAGGGCCCAACCATATCCAGCCCCCAAGTTGCAAACGGCCAAGTGATTGGAATCATCCTCAATTCTTGAGCCGGTACATGAGCACGCCGTGAGAACTTTTGGCAGCCATCACACTTTTTGACAGAGTCTTCAGCGTCAGTATGAGCCATCAGCCAATAGAAACTGTGACGAAAAGCTTTAGCTACCAAGGATTTTGAATCGGCATGGTGACCACAATCTCCTTCGTGGATCTCACGCAAAATCTCACGGCCTTCTTTAGGATATACGCAACGCTGAAACGCCCCTGTTACACTGCAATGATGCAACTCTTCATTGACGATAGTCATTGACTTGGATCACCGGATTATCTGCCTGGACAGAATTTCATCCTTTGGTAACTCGCCTTGGTTCATATACACCAAATATGGAACCGTCCAATCTGGGATAGCATGAAGAGCAGCCACCAATTGAGCCTCTGGATCAGGAACAGCCGAATCCTCCTCTGTAGGAAGCTTGACCGACGGGTTATGCAAGACATCCAGAAAAACATTGGGTGGAACCGGTTTACGTTGGGAACCCAAACGGCTTAATGCATCCGCCGCTTCATTCTTTCGCCGGTCCACATGATCAACTTGATAACCTTTGAAGTGTCCAGCAACAATATCCACCTCTTGACGATATGCTGCCATGAGCGGGTCCTTGGAATCCCAAGTACCAGATACTTGTTGAGCCACCACGTCCGAGTCACCAAAGCACTTAAACCGACTTAAATTCATATCCTTAGCCATTCGAAGACCGTGGAGTAAAGCCTCATATTCAGATGCATTGTTAGTGCAAGGGAACATTAAACGGAGAACATAACAAAATTAATCACCTCGTGGGGAAGTTAACACGACTCCAGCCCTCGAGCCCTCCAATTGCCTGGATTCGTCAAAGTGAATAGTCCAATAAGTATGATCCGGCTTTTCTTCCGGCGCTTGTAACTCCATCCAATCATTGATGAAATCCACAAGTGCTTGGGACTTGATTGTTGTACGAGGCATATATTTCAACCCGTGAGGTCCAAGCTCAATGGCCCACTTGGCAACCCGGCCAGTTGCTTCTCTATTTTGGATTATGTTTCCCAAAGGGGCGGAGCTGACCACAATTATGGGATGACCTTGAAAGTACTGTTTAAGCTTCTGGCTTGCCAGGAAGACTCCATACACCAGTTTCTGCCAATGTGGGTACCTCTGTTTGGACTCAATAAGCACCTCGCTAATATAGTAAACCGGCCGTTGAACCGGATGTTCCTTCCCAGCCTCCTTGCGCTCCACCACAATGGCCACACCGACGGCTCGGGCATTAGCAGCCACGTACAACAACAGCGGCTCTTTATCGACCGGAGCGGCAAGGACAGGTGGTTCTGCCATCTGTTTATTCAAGTCCTCAAACGCCACATTAGCAGCATCACTCAGATAAAATTGTCTGTCTTTTTCATGATCTGATATAGAGGGATAGCTTTTTCTCCCAACCGGCTGATAAACCGGCTCAGCGCCGCAATACGGCCCGCCAGACGTTGAACGTCATTGATACACGCCGGTTTAGCCAGAGACGTAATAGCTTTGATTTTTTCCGGATTAGCTTCAATGCCCCTGTTAGATACTAGAAACCCCAAGAGCTTGCCTGCCGGTACACCAAAAACACACTTGGCCGAATTAAGAATCATCTTATAGACCCGGAGATTATTAAAACTTTCCTTCAAATCATCTATTAATGTCTCCTCCTTTCTGGACTTCACCACAATATCATGCACATATGCATGAACATTATGCCCAATCCGTTTATGAAGACAATTCTGCATACAGCGTTGACAAGTCGCCTGGGCACTTTTGAGCCCAAAAGGCATAGGTACATAGCAGAAGGCTCCAAAGGGAGTTATAAAATTTGTCTTCTCCTGGTCCTTAACTGCCATTTTGATCTGATGATAACCAAAATAAGCATCCAGAAAACTTAAACGCTCACAACCCACCGTAACATCAATAATTTGATCAATACGAGGAAGAGCAAAGGGATCAGCTAGACAAGCTTTGTTCAGATCTGTGTAATCCACACACATACGCCAAGTGCCGTTCTTCTTAAGTACCAGCACCGGATTATCCAACCATTCAGGAGGAAATACTTCAACGATAAACCCAGCCGCCAAGAGCCTGGCTACTTCCTCACCAATGACCTTGCATCTTTCTTCATTGAAGTGGCGGAGAAACTGCTTGACCGATTTAAACTTGGGATCGACATTAAGAGTGTGCTCAGCGAGTCCTCTCGGTACACCTGGCATGTCAGAGGGTTTCCATGCAAAGATGTCCCGGTTCTCATGGATGAACTGGATGAGCACGCTTTCCTATTTCGGATCCAAGTTAGCGCTGATGCTAAACTGCTTGGATGAATCACCAGGAACAAAATTGATACGTCTCCAACGTATCTACTTTTCCAAACACTTTTGCCCTTGTTTTGGACTCTAACTTGCATGATTTGAATGGAACTAACCCGGACTGACGCTGTTTTCAGCAGAACTGCCATGGTGTTGTTTTTGTGTAGAATAAAAAGTTCTCGGAATCGCCTAAAAATCAACGGAGAATTATTTCGGAAAATATAAAAAATACCTGCAAGAAGATCCACACCAGGGGGCCTTGGGCCTGTCCACGAGGGTGGGGGGCGCGCCCCCTGCCTCGTGGGCCCCCTAGTGCCTTACCGACGTATCCACAGATCCTATATCTTCACTTTCGGGGAGAAAAAAAATCAGGGAGAAGGAATTATCGCGTTTCACGAGACGGAGCCGCCGCCAAGCCCTAATCTCTCTCGGGAGGGCTGATCTGCAGTCCGTTCGGGCTCCAGAGAGTGGACATCGTCGCCATCGTCATCATCAACCTTCCTCCATCACCAATTCCATGATACTCACCGCCGTGTGTGAGTAATTCCATCGTAGCCTTGCTGGACGGTGATGGGTTGGATGGGATCTATCATGTAATCGAGTTAGTTTTGTTAGGGTTTGATCCCTAGTATCCACTATGTTCTGAGATTGATGTTGCTATGACTTTGCTATGCTTAATGCTTGTCACTAGGGCCCGAGTGCCATAATTTCAGATCTAAACCTATTATGTTTCTATGAATACATGTGTGTTCTTGATCATATCTTGCAAGTCTATAGTCACCTACTATGTGTTATGATCCGGCAACCCTGAAGTGACAATAATCGGGACCACTCCCGGTGATGACCATAGTTTGAGGAGTTCATGTATTCACTATGTGTTAATGCTTTGGTCTGGTACTCTATTAAAAGGAGGCCTTAATATCCCTTAGTTTCCAATAGGACCCTGCTGCCATAGGAGGGTAGGACAAAAAATGTCATGCAAGTTCTTTTCCATAAGCACGTATGACTGTATTCGGAATACATGCCTACATTGCATTGATGAACTCGAGCTAGTTCTGTGTCACCCTAGGTTATAACTTCTACATGATGAATTGCATCCGACGTAATTTCCCATCACCGACGTAATTTTTCTGTTGATCCTAAGTTAATTACTTTGGTTGAATCTGATCATTTCCATGGCTATGAGTCTGAGACTGTTGTGGCACATCTTACTAAGTTGAATGATATAGCCACCCTGTTTACCAACGATGAAAATATTCGTTACTACTATATCCTTAAGCTATTTCCTTTCTCGTTAAAGGGTGATGCTAAGACTTGGTTTAATTCTCTTGATCCTGGTTGTGTGCGTAGTCCCCAGGATATGATGTATTACTTTTCTGCTAAATATTTTCCCGCTCATAAGAAACAAGCTGCCTTACGGGAAATATATAACTTTGCTCAAACTGAAGAAGAGAGTCTCCCACAAGCTCGGGGGAGGCTTCTCCAGTTACTTAATGCTTTGCCTAATCATCCTCTTGAGATGCATGATATACTTGATGTCTTTTATAATGGACTAACTGATGCTTCCACAGACCACTTGGATAGTTGTGCTGGTTGTGTTTTCAGGGAAAGAACAGTTGAACAAGCTGAATTACTATTGAATAATATGCTGGCCGATAAAAATAATTGGACACTTCCTGAACCAACCCCTAAGCCAACTCCGAAGAAAAGAGGTGTTCTATTTCTCAGTCCTGAAGATATGCAAGAGGCAAAGAAATCTATGAAAGATAAAGGTATTAAAGCTGAAGATGTTAAGAATTTACCACCTATAGAAGAAATACATGGTATTGATAACCCGACACTGGTAGTAAAGGTTAATTCTCTTTATAGATTTGATGAAGGTGATATTCCTCGTTATAAGTCTGCTAGCCAATGTTTAGATGAGTTTGACAATTTCATTGTGAAACAAGAAATCTTCAATGCCTATGTTGGTAGACAATTGCAACACAATGCTTATATGATCGAACGCTTGAGTGATTATCTGTCTAGAGCTAAAGGTGAACTGAAACTTATTAGTATACATGCTTCTATGGTCACCACTCAAGTAGAACAAGTACTTAAGGCTCAGAATGATTTTCTCAATGAATTAAATAATAAGAATAATGTCTATGCTGTTAGAGTTGCAACTAGAGGTGGTCAAATGACTCAGGAACCTCTGTATCCTGAAGGCCACCCTAAGAGAATTGAGCAAGATTCTCAGAGAGCCAATTTAGATGCACCTAGTTCTTCTAAGAAGAAGAAAAAGAAAAATGATAGGACCTTGCATGCTCCTAGTGAACCTGTAGCTGACACACCTGAGAATCCCAATGATATATCTGTTTCTGATGCTGAGACACAATCTGGTAATGAACATGAACCTAGTGATAATATTAATGATGATGTTAATGCTGATGCTCAACGTAGCAATGATAATGATGTAGAGATTGAACCTACTGTTGATCTTGATAACCCACAATCAAAGAATAAACGTTATGATAAGAGAGACTTTGTTGCTAGGAAGCACGGTAGGGAGAGAGAACCATGGGTTCAGAAACCCATGCCTTTTCCTCCAAAACCATCCAAGAAAAAGTATGATGAGGATTTTGAGCGCTTTGCTGAAATGATTAGAGCTATCTTTTTGCGTATGCGTTTGACTGACGTGCTTAAAACAAATCCTTATGCCAAGTATATGAAAGATATTATTACCAACAAAAGAAAGATACCTGAAGTAGAAATTTCCACCATGCTTGCTAATTACACTTTTGAGGGTGGAATGCCTAAGAAATTAGGAGATCCAGGAGTACCTACTATACCTTGCTCCATTAAGAGAAACTATGTTAAAACTGCTTTGTGTGATCTTGGAGCCGATGTTAGTGTTATGCCTCTCTCTTTATATCATAGACTTGACTTGAGTAAGTTGACACCTACTGAAATATCTTTGCAAATGGCCGATAAATCAACTGCTATACATGTCGGTATCTGTGAGGATGTGCCTTTCGTAGTTGCAAATGTTACTATTCTAACAGACTTTGTTATACTTGATATTCCTGAGGACGATAATATGTCTATTATTCTTGGAAGACCCTTTTTGAATACTGTAGGGGCTGTTATTGATTGCAACAAAGGCAATGTCACTTTTCATGTCAATGGTAATGATCATACGGTACACTTTCCGAGGAAACAACCTCAGGTCCACAGTATCAATTATATTGGAAAAACTTCAATTATTACTATTGGAGGTTTCGAGTTTCCTATTCCTACTATCAAGAAGGAATATGACATACTTATTGTTGGGGACATACATATCCCCATTGAGGTAACCTAGTGTTATTTGAAAATTCTCTGGTTTCATGTTACTCGGAAAGAGTTTATTAACAAGACCGGATCAACCTTGTTAATGGATTCCTTTTGATGAGCATGGGATATGTGAATCTAGATAGTACCACCTTCTGTACCCTCTTGTTAATTTTTGTTAATTAGGATAAATAAAAGAAAAATATTATTTTCTGCCTGTTTCCACACTTATCTGTGCAATAAAAAAATCCCGAAAATAAAAGTTCTCCAAATGCCATGAAAATGAAATATGATTTTTTTCTAGATTATTTGAGGAAATATGGCACTGAACACACAGCGAGGGGAGCCAACACGTGCCCACAAGGGTCCAGAGGGCGCCCCCTGCCTCGTGGGCCCCGCGTGGCCCCCTCCACTCATTCCTGCACCCATGCTCTTCTTCTTCCTGCCAAAAAATCACCAACCAGCTCAAACCCGAGTTCTTGCTCTTCTTGCTGCCATTTTCGATCTCCTTGCTCAAAGCACCATTCACCAGACAGTTTGGGGAGATTGTTCCTTGGTATGTGACTCCTCCATTGGTCAAATTAGTTTTTGTTCTAGTGCTTTATTTATTGCAAATTTATGCTGCTGTGGTGACCTTGGTCTTGAGCTTGCATGTCAAATTTTCTTGGTCCCAAGTAGTTCTAATGCATGATATAGTATCTAGGCACTTATAGGAGTTGTTGCTATCAATCATATTGAGTTTGGTGGACTTTTATTTTGAAGTTACTAAAAAATTTCAGGAAGTTTCAAAAAATGTCTAGGAGAAACTTCCAAGGTGGTTCTTCAAGAAAGCAAGAACCGAGGCTCGCGTTCCGTGAGCCGGACGATGAACCACCAAGGGATGCTGATGTGCGGCCCTGTGAGTGGCCGTCAGATGAATTCATGGGCCAAGCTGGCATCAAGGATGAATTTTATGCATACGTGCGCAACGCTGACCTTGAGGACTTTATGCAAGATAAGTGCACTCAGTACCGTGGTTTAATCGATAACTTTGTGAGAAGGTTTAAATTTTCATCTTCACATAATTCTCACACTGTACTGTTTGATCTGTATGATAAATCATATACCATGGATTTAGAAGATTTTAATTATGCTTGCAAGCTCCCACAATGGGGTAGTATGAGTGATCCCCGCAAATCTGAATTTAGAGAATTCCTTGCTAGTATTACAGTGGGGGAGTTCAGGGAAATCACACAGGCTACCATGGAGAGCATACATTTTCCGGCCATTCATTACTTTGCTCTCTTTATCGGTAGATGCATAAACGGTATGGATGAGGCTTGTCACATGTGTGTCCCTGATCTTAGTGTTCTCAGGAGTGCTGTACTAGGTGATAGGCAATATAATTTAGGAGCAATTTATGCACGTAGGCTACACCATAATGGCTTGCATGGAGATTTATTTGGTGGGTCTATGCTACCCGCATAGCCCGCTTTCTTGGTATACCTGTGCACGTGAATGATGAACCTTTACCTCCTGCTTATTTAGACTGCCATGCTATGACCAGTCACCGGTTTATAGAGTGGGATGATCAAACCCTCAAATATCGACTAATCTTTAACAGGCAGCATGCCATCCCTATTGTTCTTCCTGCCCCCACTTTGTTTAAATTTCAGGAAAAAGGGAGATACACTATAACTATGGAGGAGGCAAATGCTTATTATAACATGACGGAGGCAGCCAGTCTTCTAGCTGCAGCTCAGCATGCAGCATCTGCTGGATCTCAGTACGACCCCAACTACAACTTTGGATATTCGTCAGGCCAATACTGGCCATAGACCAACTTAGGCCAAAAGCCTAAGCTTGGGGGAGTATGTGTTTCTCACCGACTTACATTCATGTTCACACACTTATTCTAGTTGTCGATGCTCACACTCTTTCACTGTACCATCCAAGCTTAGTTTCAATTTCTTTTTCTTAGTCTTTTTCTTGTGTGCTAGAAAAACTCAGAAAAACAAAAAATATTAGTTGCAGCATCTAGCTAGTTTACTCTCTTTGCTTGCAGTAGTAGTTCAAAATGAAAACCCAAAAAGATTTCCCGTTCTTGTTTTGCTTGTTGGGAGCTTTCCCGTGTAAATAGTTTCTTTTCTTTTCTTTGGGGGGTTAAGAGTAGAAGACCATGATTAAAATGCTTAGTGGCTCTCATATGCTTTGTTGTTTATTTAACCTTGAGCCATATTGCCTTGTATTCTCTCTTGTATTAAATGTCTGCAGATTCCAGCTTAGTCCAATGCACGTGCACTATTATTATTATCCACATCGTTCGGTCGTGCGAGTGAAAGGCAATAAGGATGATATATGATGAACTAATTGAGATGAGAAAAGCTGGTATGAACTCGACCTCTCTTGTTTTTGTAAATATGATAGCTCATCGTTCCTGATTCAGCTTGTTATGAATGAAACATGTTTGCAATGACAATTAGAGATCATAGCTGCTTATGCCATGCTTAATTATCTGAGGGTTTATAATGGTCTATCTTGCGTGCCAACATGATATTAAAATGGTTGTGATGTGGTATGATGGGGTGGTATCTCCTTTGAACGATTTAAGTGATCTGACTTGGAACATGTTCACGCATGTAGTTGAAACAAATCAACATAGCCTTCACGATATTTGTGTTCATGGTGATTTATATCCTACTCATGCTTTCATTCATTGTTGATTAATTTTAATGCATGTTCATGACCGTTGTTGCTCTCTAGCTGGCCGCGCCCCACTCTCTTTCTAGCCTTCACCTATACTAAGCGGGAATACTGCTTGTGCATCCACTTCCATATACCCCAAAGTTATTCCACACGAGTCCACTATACCTTCCTATATGCGGTATTTACCTGCCATTCCAAGTAATTTTGTATGTGCCAAACTCTAAACCTTCAAATGAAATTCTGTTTTGTATGCTCGAACATCTCATGTATCAACTAGGACTGTCTATATCTTCCATGCTAGGTGGGTTATTCTCACGATGAGTGGACTCCGCTCATCATTCATGAGAAAATGGCTGGTAACTAGGATGCCCAGTCCCATGCTCCAAATCATAATAATTAAACAAAACTCCCCCAGGGCTGTTGCTGGTTTGGACGGTACCCATTGTTTCGGGCTAGCCGTGGAGTGTGCTTGTTGGTGGTTGCGGGAGTATAAACTTTACCATTTTGTTTTGGAACCGCCTATAATGTGCGTAGCATGGGAGATATCGAGATTCTTGGTTGTTATGTTGACAATGAAAGTATACCGCTCAAAATGTTATTCAATCTCTATTTAAAAATCGAGCTCTGGCACCTCTACAAATCCCTGCTTCCCTTTGTGAAGGGCCTATCTATTTACTTTTATGCAGAGTCATCATCCTCTTATCAAAGAGCACCAGTAGGAGAGCACCTCTGTCGTTGCATGTATTACTACTAATTTGCATTGAGTATGATCATGACTGGATCTCTTTTACCATGAATTACAATGTCTAGTCAGTCCTTGATCCATAAAGGTGCTCTGCATTTATGTTTTGCGGTCTCAGAAAGGGCTAGCGAGATACCATCCTATTATATCTTATCATGATTGTTTTGAGAAGTGTTGTCATCCGAGGTTTATTATTATTGTTCGCTAGTTGATTATGCCATTGATGTGAGTAATCTTGAGACCTGAAAGTTATTGTGAATATGGTTAGTTCATGATCTTGTTGAAAACCTGAATGCTAGCTTACATATTTACAACAACAAGAGCAAACAGAGTTTGTCAAAGTTTTCCTTTATCACTTTCAGTTTATCAACTGAATTGCTTGAGGACAAGCAAAGGTTTAAGCTTGGGGGAGTTGATACGTCTCCAACGTATCTACTTTTCCAAACCCTTTTGCCCTTGTTTTGGACTCTAACTTGCATGATTTGAATGGAACTAACCCGGACTGACATTGTTTTCCGCAAAACTGCCATGGTGTTGTTTTTGTGCAGAATAAAAAGTTCTCGGAATCGCCTGAAAATCAACGGAGAATTATTTTGGAAAATATAAAAAATACCTGCAAGAAGATCCGCACCAGGGGGCCTTGGGCCTGTCCACGAGGGTGGGAGGCGCGCCCCCTTGCCCAGGGCGCGCCCCCTGCCTCGTGGGCCCCCTGGTGCCTTACCCACGTATCCCCAGATCCTATATCTTCACTTTTGGGGAGAAAAAAAATCAGGGAGAAGGAATTATCGCATTTCACGAGACGAAGCCGCCGCCAAGCCCTAATCTCTCTTGGGAGGGCTGATCTGGAGTCCGTTCGGGGCTCCGGAGAGTGGATATCTTTGCCATCGTCATCATCAACCTTCCTCCCTCACCAATTCCATGTTGCTCACCACCGTGTGTGAGTAATTCCATCGTAGGCTTGCTGGACGATGATAGGTTGGATGGGATCTATCATGTAATCGAGTTAGTTTTGTTAGGGTTGTTCTGAGATTGATGTTGCTATGACTTTGCTATGCTTAATGCTTGTCACCAGGGCCCGAGTGCCATGATTTCAGGTCTGAACCTATTATGTTTTCATTAATATATGTGTGTTCTTGATCCTATCTTGCAAGTCTATAGTCACCTACTATGTGTTATGATCAGGCAACCCCGAAGTGACAATAATCAGGACCACTCCCGGTGATGACCATAGTTTGAGGAGTTCATGTATTCACTCTGTGTTAATGCTTTGGTCCGGTACTCTATTAAAAGGAGGCCTTAATATCCCTTAGTTTCCAATAGGACCCCGCTGCCACGGGAGGGTAGGACAAAAGATGCCATGCAAGTTCTTTTCCATAAGCACGTATGACTATATTCGGAATACATGCCTACATTGCATTGATGAACTGGAGCTAGTTCTGTGTCACCCTAGGTTATAAATTCTACATGATGAATTGCATCCGACGTAATTTCCCATCACCGATCCAATGCCTACGAGCTTTCCCTATATTGCTTGTCGCTTATCTACTTTTCCGTTGCTACTATTACAAAAAACTATAAAAACACTACCGTTACTTTTATTGTTGCTACCACCACTATCATCTTACTTTGCTACTAAACTATCTTGCTGCAGACACTAAGTTTCCAGGTGTGGTTGAATTGACAACTCAGCTGCTAACACTTAAGATTATTCTTTGGCTCCCCTTGTGTCAAATCAATAAATTTGGGTTGAATACTTTACCCTCAAAAACTGTTGTGATCCCCTACACTTGTGGGTTATCAAAAATCAACCAGCTTAGTCTCATTAGCCGATTTAAACTTCAAGGCCGGATCATGCTCTGTAGTTGGCTTTTTCAAAGGAGTCATGTCCGCCAGATCAACATTGTCCTTGTAGAACTTCAACTCCTCTGTTGCACATACCGACTCAGCATAGGCCGCATCACCTGCTTCACATTCCAAAGCGATCTTACGGCTTCCATGTACTGTGATGGTCCCCTTATGACCCGGTATTTTGAGCTGCAGATAAACATAACGAGGGCTTGCCATGAACTTAGCATAAACCGGCCATCCAAACAGGGCATGATACGGGCTCTTGATTTTTACCACTTCAAAGGTCAAGGTCTCTGATCTTGAGTCATGCTCATCTCCAAAGGTAACCTCCAGAGCTATCTTACCAACTGGATATGCCGATTTACCACGCACTACACCATGGAAAACAATGTTTGACGGTTTAAGATTTTTATATGTTAACCCCATGCGAGGGAAGGTTTCATAATAAAGGATATTGATACTGCTCCCCCCGTCCATGAGCACCTTGGTGAACCTATACCCCCCAACCTGAGGCACCACCACCAATGCCAGCTGACCCGGATTATCAACCCGGGGCGGATGATCCTCTCAACTCCACACAATGGGTTGTTCAGACCAGCGTAAGTAACGAGGCACCACCGGTTCAATGGAGTGTACTGCCCTTTTATAAACCTTCTGATCGTGCTTACACATGCTAGTTGTGAAGACATGATACTGCCCACTATTCAACTGCTTCGGGTTGCTCTGGTAACCCGACTGTTGCTGCTGCTGATTCCCCTGATGATTAAAACCACCCTGGCTGCCTTGACTGCCCTGATTGCCATGCCCACTCTGATTGCCTTGAAATCCTGAACCAGAACTACCTCCACCATAACACGGCCCATGAGAACCGGGCCCTGAACCGCCGGACGGTCCATGATCATATTTGAAACGATCCGAATTTTCAAACTCCTGCATAATAAAGCAATCCTTCCAGAGGTGCGCAGCTGGTCTTTCTTTCGTCCTGTGCCTCGGGCAAGGCAGATTTAACAGGCGGTCAAGATTGATACTTGCTCCTCCACTCCGCGGGGGCGGCCTACCTTTACGATGCTGACCATCATTCTGTGTGTTGGTATTAGACACAAAATCTGAATTGTTATCCGCTTTACGCTTACCGTTGTTTCCATGGCCCGCCGGGTTATGCTTCTATCCTTTGCCGTTCTTCTTTCCTTTTTCCGATTTTTCATCGTCAGATTCAGGGTCCTTGGTACTATCGGAGTCGGCATACTTAACTAGAGCCGCCATGAGCGTTCCCATGTCATCGCAGTGACGCTTGAGCCGTCCCAACTTCAACTTCAGAACCATGAACCAGCAATTTCCTTCCAACATTAAGACTGCTGTATCGGCATTGATGCGGTCCAAGGAATGTAAGATTTCTGAAACCCGGCGTACCCAATGGCTTGTTGATTCATTTTATCCTTGGACGAAGGCAGCTAAGTCCACAATTGACATGGGCTGCTTGCACGTGTCTTTGAAATTCTGGATAAACCGGGCCCTTAACTCGGCCTATGATCCAATGGAGTTAGCCGGCAAACCCTTCAGCCAAGTACGAGCCGTTCCTTCCAACATCATGGTGAAGTATTTAGCACATGCCGCATCATCCACATCCAGCATCTCCATCGCCATCTCATAGCTTTCAACCCATGTCTCGGGGGATAAATTGGCAGTGTAATTGGGCACTTTCCGTGGACCTTTGAAATCCTTGGGTAGTCGTACATTACATTAGGCCAGTGTGAGACACGGCACCCCAAAGAGCTGAAAGTAACTCCTGGTTCCACCGAGGTGGTTGGACGAACCGGGGTAAGTTTACGGGTCGTGTACTGCGCCGCTAACTCAGCTTCTCGATGTTGTCTACCCTGATCCACCACATCCTGAGCATTGGCGCCACCAACCGCCGGGTTGTGCCCCCGAGGCGGGTTATAGTTCCGCGCACTGCTTGACACAACCGGTTCATCCATATGCCCGCTGTAACTCCGGCTTGGCATGGGGGTGGAATGAATCCTCTCGTGGTTGTATGAATAAGCCTGCTGCTGAGTCAAAGCTGTCTGAAGGAGCTCCCTAGCCCGTCGCGTCTCCATCGCTACAGGGGACTCGCCTTCGACAGGGAAGGCCGCCAATCGGGAAGTGGCAGCGACTATGTTATCCAACGGGTTGGAGTGATGACCCGGAGGCGTCGGCACATGTTGTGACGGGATGTTCTGATGAGGTGGGTCCGTTGGGTCCGGTTAGACCGGCGTCTCTGCTCTAGGTGCTTCTCCCCGGTTTAGCACTGGTTGATTGCTGGTTCCTGCTCCTCGCGTGTTAAAAATATTCCCTGCCTCGTAAACCGGAGGCACGTGAGACCGGTACCTTCTCCTCATTACATCATTTGATGCGTTTTGGTCCAACATGAGCGGATAAGCCTGAGCATCCACCTCGGCCCGCTCCGCAACCATCCTGGTGTTTTCGGCTGCCAAATCTACCTTGGCTTGGGCTATCTGGTCCTTCACCTTAGCAACTTCTGCGTTATGCCGCTCCTAATCCACCGGGCTAACTTCTGCGGCCAACAGCATAGTCAAAGTGTCGAATAAACCGGACAAAACCTGAGCTGGTGGCTGCGCAGGGCCTCCTGCCCCGGCTGCTGCTGCCCCCGCTAAACCGGAGATCATTGCTACTGTGGTCGAAGATTGTTGCATGAACTGTGATCCGGCCATGAAGACTGCAACTCGGCTCGGCGGATCGAGGGGGTCCGGAATACTGTCGCCGTCGGAACAGCCCCCAAACCGGCCATCTTGTAGCCGGTACAACGACTCGGTCTCTCCGGTGGATGACTCATCACAAGAGTTAATGACGGTCTCACCACCAGATACCGATCTATCCTCAGATTCCGCTCCATGGACGACTCCCACGAAAGCACGCTTCATGGCAGGCCGAACCCGGGAAGGTCTCGCACACTGAGCCGTTTCGATGATGTTGGTGCAGATCTCCGACTCAGGGCCCGGTTCGCCGATCTTGCCAATGAAAACGTCAATGCCACCGAAGGGGAACCGGTATCCGTACTCAATTGAGTCGGCCTCGGGGCCCCTGCCCGCGTCGTCGATGTAGATCTTGCCGCGACGAATCTTGGTCATCCGGCCCACTGCATATCCCTTGAGCCCTTCGAAGCTGCCCTCTAAGAACTCAAAACCATCATGCGATAGCCCCATGGTGGGCGCCAACTGTCGTGGTTTTGTCACGACAGATGTCCTAGCGTGAGGACTTAGTCGTGGAGCCATCGCGATGGGTTAGCTTAAAGGGGTTAAAGTGGACAAAGGACACAAGGATTTTATACTAGTTCGACCCTTGAAGTGAAGGTAAAAGCCTACACTAGTTGTTGTGGTATTGCTAGGGTTTCGATGACCAGGGAGCGAATCCGCTTTGCTTGGCTCTCGAGTTGTTGCTTGTCGTCCCTGAACCGCCGCCGAGTCGTCCCTTTATATACACAGGATGATGCCCGGCCGGTTTACAGAATCCCGAGGCCGGCTCATAAACGTGTCCGGCTCGGTTTCTATCCTTTCCTATCTTACAACACAAGTTACACACCATATGGCGGTTTATGTCTACGGGCCCTAGTCCACCTTTGGGCCCTGGGCTTTTTAGATCTCCATAGTAAAACGTCATACTCCTTGTCTTCATGGGCTTCAATATGGATAACTCAGTACAGGTATAACTCGGCCCCTCCTGGGCGGTTTATACTCAGTAGTCATATCCCCAACACCGGGGCCATAGGTTTCACTAGAGGCTTCTCTCAAAATAGCAAATATCACAGTGGGTAAACAAATTACTGCCAAGCAATTGATAGAAGAGCGCATAATTATGACGATATCTAAGGCAATGATCATAAATATAGGCATCACGTCCGTGTAAAGTAGACCGACTCCTGCCTGCATCTACTACTATTACTCCTCACATCGACCGAAACGATTCTGCATCTAGAGTATTAAGTTCATAAAGAACAGAGTAACACATTAAGTAAGATGACATGATGTAGCGGAATTAACTCAAGCAATATGATGAAAACTCCATCTTGTTATCCTCGATAGCAAAAATACAATACGTGTCATGTCCATTTCTGTTACTGGGATTGAGCACCGCAAGATTGAACCCAACGCAAAGCACTTCTCCCATTGCAAGAAAAACCAATCTAGTTGGCCAAACCAAACCGATAGTTCGAAGAGAATTACTAAGATATCAAATCATGCATATAAGAATTCAAAAAAGACTGAACTAATATTCATAGATAATCTGATCATAAATCCGCAATTCATCGGATCTTGGCAAACACACCACAAAAGAAGATTACATCGGATAGATCTCCAAGAACATCGAGGAGAACATGGTATTGAGAATCAAAGAGAGAGAAGAAACCATCTAGCTACTAGCTATGGACCCGTAGGTCTGTGGTGAACTACTCACACTTCATAAAAAGGGCAATGGTGTTGATGTAGATGCCCTCCGTGGTCAAATCCCCCTCTGCCAGCGTACCGGAAAAGGCCTCCAGATGGGATCTAGCGGAAACAAAAGGTTACGGCGGTGGAAAAGTGGTTTCGATAATGCCTCTAGGGTTTCTGAAATATATGTGAATATATAGGTGGAGGAAATAGGTCGGTGGAGCAGCAGGGGGCCCACAAGGGTGGGGGCGTGCCCTCCGTCCTTGTGGCTGCCTCGCAGCTCCCCTGATGTGCACTCCAAGTCGTCTGGATGTCTTCTAGTCCAAGAAAAATCCTCGTAAAGTTCCGTTCCGTTTGGACTCCATTTGATATTCCTTTTATGCGAAACTCAAAAACAAGGAAAAAACGGAAACTGGCACTGGGCTCTAGGTTAATAGGTTGGTCCCAAAAATAATATAAAATAGCATATTAATGCATATAAAACTTCCAAAATAGATAATATAATAGCATGGAAGAATAAAAAATTATGGATACGTTGGAGACGTATCAAGCATCCCCGAGCTTAATTCATGCTCGTCCTCGAGTAGGTAAGTGATAAAAACAATTTTTTTGATGTGGAATGCTACCCAACATATTTTGTCAACGTAATTCACCTTTATTGTGGCATGTATGTTCAGACCCATAAGACTCAAAAATAAAAGTTCATCAATATTAAAAGAGTAATACTTCGAGCATACCAAAAGTAGTCTACGAAGCCTCAAAAATAACATGGCTAAAGAACGTTATCCCTACAAATCATATAGTCCTTATGCTCCCTTTTCTTAACACAAGATACCCCTCATGCCCATCCCGGAGTCAGCCAAGTAATTTCTTTCATACTCTACTTTTTTTTCAAGCCTCATTTAAACTCTTCACACAGTATATCAGCGCGAGCGATGGACATAGCACTATGGGTGGAATATAAGGTGGTGATAGGCAAAAGGTGGGAGAAAGCCTCACATCAACTAGAAAAATCAATGGACTATGGAGATGTCCATCAATCGATATCAATCTGAGTGAGTAGGGATTTCCATGTAACAGATGCACTAGAGCTATAAGTGTATGAAAGCTCAAAAGAAACCTAGTGGGTGTGCATCAACTTGCTTGCTCATGAAGACCTAGGGCATTTGAGGAAGCCCATCATTAGAATATACAAGCCAAGTTATATAACGAAAAATTCCCACTAGTATATGAAAGTGACAACATAGGAGACTCTCTATCATGAAGAACATGGTGCTATTCTGAAGCACAAGTGTGGAAAAGATAGTAACATTGCCCCTTCTCTCTTTTTCTCTCATTTTCATTTTTTGGGCTCTTTGGCCTCTTTTTTGCGGGCTTCTTTGGCCTCTTTTATTTATTTGGGTTTCATTGGCCTCTTTTATTTTTTATAACCTCACATGGGAGAATGTTCTAATAATGATGATCATCACACTTTTATTTACTTACAACTCGATATAACAACATGATACTAGAACATAGTATGACTCGATATGAATGCCTCCAGTGGTGTACCGGGATGTGCAATGATCTAGAGTAACATGTATAAAAATATGAACGGTGGCTTTGCCACAAATACTATGTCAACTACATGATCATGCAAAGCAATATGCCAATGATGATGCGTGCCATAAAAACGGAACGGTGGAGTTACATGGCAATATATCTCGGAATGGCTATGGAAATGCCATAATAGGTAGGTATCGGTGTCAAAACCGGCGGATCTCGGCTAGGGAGTCCCGAACTGTGTGTCTGAGGACCGATGGTAACAAGGGACTGGGGACACGATGTTTACCCAGGTTCGGGACCTCTCTACCGAGGTAATACCTTACTTCCTGCTTGATTTATCTTGATAAATATAGGGTACAAGAGTTGATCTACCTCAAGATCATAATGGCTAAAACCCTAGAAGTCTAGCCTATGTAATTGTGTTTTTTCTCTCTACGTACTAAACCATCCGGTTTATATATGCACCGGAGGGACCTAGGGTCGTACATGATCATCTTGCAGAGGAAGGAAACATTACACCCGGACTTTAAACTTGCCATTCTACACATATAGGAGTCCTATCCGGATACGGGGGATAATCTTCCGCGATGATCTTCACGGCCCACCAGTCCGGCCCATAACGAGTAATCTGGCCATCCGAGGACCCCTTAATCTAGGACTCCCTCAGTAGCCCCTGAACCAGTCTTCGATGATGATGAGTCCGCCACGCGTACTGTCTTCAGCATTGCAAGGTGGGTTCTTCCTTCCGAACATATGAAGTGTTACTTCCAGCACAAAGGAACTATATCCGGCGCTGCATGATTAGTACAACCCTTAGCCACGAAGGAAATGTGTCAAAACAAAAACTGTGTCTATACTGACAACTTTTCTAGCGAAATGTCATGTCCGACCCTTTAATATTTCGAACCGTTTTCTTGCCTCTGGTTTCGTGTTTCGAGGCTTAGCCTCCATTGGCACATCTTGTCGAAGCAGAGATCGTGCTCGCTTATTATGGGATCCTCATCAATATGACATGGGTAACCCAACCGCGCCTTGCGCATAATTACGTTGGGAATCGGCGAGGTTTACGACTGGAGTGGGGGATGATACATCTCCATCGTATCTATAATTTTTTATTGTTCCATGCCAACATTATACAACTTTCATATACTTTTGGCAACTTTTTATACTATTTTTGGGACTAACATATTGATCCAGTGCCCAGTGCCAGTTCCTATTTGTTGCATGTTTTTTTGTTTCCCAGAAAGTCCATATCAAACGGAGTCCAAATGGGATAAAAACTTATGGAGATTTTTTTGGAATATATGTGATTTTTGGGAAGAAGAATCAACGCGAGACGATTCCCGAGGGGGCCCCAAGGTAGGGGTGCGCGCCCCTGACCTTCGTGGCCACCCCGTAAGGCGGTTGGTACCCTTCTTTCTCCGCAATAAATCTAATATTCGGATACAAATCGTGTTAAAATTTCAACCCAATCGGAGTTACGGATCTCCGGGAATATTAGAAACGGTGAAAGGCGAGAATCTGGGACCGCAGAAACAGAGAGAGACAGAGAGACAGATCCAATCTCGGAGGGGCTCTCGCCCCTCCGTTGCCATGGAGGCCATGGACTAGAGGGGAAACCCTTCTCCCATCTAGCGAGAAAGTCAAGGAAGAAGAAGAAGAAGGAGGGGGACTCTCTCCCCCTCTCACCCGGTGGCATCGGAACGCCGCTAGGGCCACATCGTGATACGGCGATCTACACCAACACCTCCGTCATCTTCACCAACATCTTCATCACCTTCCCCCATCTATCTACAGCGGTCCTTTATGATTCATATTATTATCCAATGATGCGTTGCCATCCTATGATGTCTGAGTAGATTTTCGTTGTCATATCGGTAATTGATGAATTGCTATGATTGGTTTAATTTTCTTGTGGTTATGTTGCTGTCCTTTGGTGCCCATCATATGAGCACACGCGTGGATCACACCATAGTGTTAGTTGTATGTTGATAGGACTATGTATTGGAGGGCAAGAGTGACAGAAGCTTCAACATAGCATAGAAATTGATGCATACGGGGTTGAAGGGGGACCAATATATCTTAATGCTATGGTTGGGTTTTACCTTAATGAACGTTAGTAGTTGCGGATGCTTGCTAATAGTTACAAGCATAAGTGCATAGAATTCCAGGTCAGGTATGGCATGCTAGCAGTGGCCTCTCCCACATAAAACTTGCTACCGGTCTAGTAACGTATTCAATTGCTTAGGGACAATTTCGCAACTCCTACCATCACTTCTCCACACTCGCTATACTAACTTTATTACTTCTTTACCTAATATAGTCCCTAGTTTTTATTTAGGTGCTCTTTATATTCTTGCAAACCTATCCCGTTACACCTACAAAGTACTTCTAGTTTTATACTTGTTCTAGGTAAAGCGAACGTCAAGCGTGCGTAGAGTTTTATCGGTGGTCGATAGAACTTGAGGGAATATTTGTTCTACCTTTAGCTCCTCATTGGGTTAGACACTCTGACTTATCGAAAGAGGCTACAACTGATCCCCTATACTTGTGGGTTATCAAGACCTTTTACTAGCCCCGTTGCCGGGGAGCAATAGCGTGGGGTGAATATTCTCGTGTGTGCTTGTTTGCTTTATCACTATGTAGATTTTATTTGTTGTTCTAAGTTGTTCTCTATCTTTAGTTATGGATATGGAACACGAAATACCAAAAAAATAGGTGTACTTGCTACTCATGGAGATGGGGAACCTCCTAAAACCCACGATGCTCATTATGTGAAAGATATTATGTACTACTTTGATAATCCTGAGAAAACCCCGTTCAACTATATAATGGGAGTAACGTTAGATCAACGTGAATACTTTAGGGATTATCGCTTTACACAAAAAGGGAAACTATTATGGGATCAAATTTATATGTTAGGTTAGTGATACGTCCAAAACGTATCTATAATTTCTGCTTGCTCAATGCCTCTTTTGTGTGATATTGCTATGTTATTTATACACTTCCATACACTTTTGATCATATTTGGACTAACCTATTAACTCAGTGCACCCCAGTGCTAGTTTCTGTTTTCTGCTGTTTTTGTATTTCAGGTTTTCACATTACGAGAACTGCAAGAAAAAATCCAGAAAAATTATATAAAAAATCAGCGTTCCGGAAGCTTCCATGCGGCCAAAGTAGGGCCGGAGGGGACCCACAGGGGCTCCAGGCGGCCTGCCCACGTGCCCCCCCCTTGGCCGCGCCGGGGGGGGGGCGCCTGGGCACCCCTGACCCCCTCTGATGCCCCCCTTTGGCATATATTTACACCGTGTCGCGGAAACCCTGATTCCAGACCCCTTTTCTCCAGACGCGATTCCGATCTCCGCCGCCATCGTCATCAAGCTTCGGGGGACCAGAATTCCTGCGCCGGCACCCTGCCGGGACGGGGAAGTGCCCCCGGATTCATCTCCATCGACGTTGCTTCCTCCCTCCATGATGCGGGGAGTAGTTCCTCCTCGGGGCTGAGGTTCTTACCAGTAGCTATGTGGTCAATTCTCTCTCCCATGATGTGATCTTCGTTGTGATCATAGGCTATGTTAATCTAGGGTGATCCCATGATGTTTCCCCTTCCTCTATGTATTGGATTGATGTACTCACTTGTCTTTATCTAGTATAATCCCCGAGACCAAGGTGACAGCGGTCTATTGGACATGGTTTAGAACAATATTTTCATGAGTGATTTCCTCTCTTGTGTGTTGATTGAAGATTGAGAGTCTCTTGGTGCTTGTCTTTGACTATCCTTTAGATATGTTGTGGTGATTGTGGGACTCTCTTTGGATGGCCGCGGTGACATTGGGAAATCCTTGGATTGAGAACTACGAACTTTGAGGTGTGCTTTTGTAGCCCTACATAATTCTCGTCCTCTCTTGACCACGAAGGAATGACCTCCGAGTGTGTCCCCTTTACATGTTTTATGGGAAATATCATGTGATTCGATTATGTTAATGTTGTTGGGAGTTGCCACTAGTGAAAGTATGAAGCCTGGGCCTTGTTTCCACCATTGCAGTACCATTTGTGCTCACGTTTACCACTTGTTTGCTTGCTGCACTTTTTATTACAGATTTATATTACTTTGTTTTGCCATCGATATCACTTGCCATTTAACATCTCTTCGCCGAACTAGTGCACCTATACATCTAACAAGTGTATTAGGTGTGTTGGGGACACAAGAGACTTCTTGTATCTTAGTTGCATGGTTGCTTGAGAGAGACCATCTTCAACCTCTACTTCCCTGAGTTCGATAAACCTTAGGTCATCCACTTGAGGGAAATTGCGGCTGTCCTACAAACCTCTGCGCTTGGAGGCCCAACAAGTCTACGAGAGTAGAAGCGTGTGTAGACATCAAGCTATTTCTGGCGCCGTTGCTGGGGAGGTGAGCGCTTGAAGGTATATATTTAGATCTTGCAATTAAATCTTTTCGTTTCTTGTTTTTAGTTTCACTAGTTATATTTATGGAAAACCGTGCTATTGGATCGTTGCTTGCGGGAAGACGCCCCACACCTGAAGTGGTTGCTCCTCCCCCTACTGAAATTGTGCCCTATAAAATACCAGCTGGTATTATCGATTATGTTTTGGCTAATCGTTATGCAGGAGACAGACATCCCGGTGAACACTTGCTATATCTGTCACAATTATGTTCATTATTTAAGCTTGCAGGTGTATCAAGGGAGTTTGTCATGAGGAAATTGTTCGCCGTATCACTTATAGATAAAGCTTCAGATTGGTATAAGCTTCTCGATAACTCGCACTTGCTTGATTGGCAAGAGCTTATGTCTCTCTTTTATACTAAGTTTTATCCTGTTCATGAAATTCATCGAGACAGGAACTATATCTATAACTTTAGGTCTCGTGAAGGAGAAAGCATTGCTCAAGCTTGGGGGAGACTGAAAACGTTAATGTTAAAAAGTCCTAACCATGGGCTCCCCAAAGATGCTTATGTGGAGAGTAAGAGTACCTTTTTGCATGTGGATCATGGTAACAATGCTTTATGTGATGCTTATATTGTTGAGTTTATTCGTGATCCCACTGAAAATTATTATGAGAAGGGAACATATGCTTATTGATATTTCAATAATATCAAGTTCCCTCTCTTTATGTTGAAGGTTTTCAAGCTGCACTTGTTTTGTCTTCCTATGCTTATTGCTTTGTGCTTCAATGAATTATTCTATTGCAATATTCCTATGCATAGGAAGCATGTTAGGCTTAAATGTATTTGGTATTTGCTTCTTGATGCTCTCTTTTGTTCTTCAACTCTTATTCCCACGAGAGCATCATTAAAGTCTTAAGCCTATCTTTATGGCTATAAAGAAAGAGCTCTAGGGAGACAACCCTTGTTATCTTTGCTTTCCGTTTGTTCTTTCAGTTTTTAGTGGTTTTGATGTTTGTTACTACAGTAGCATCATCATTGTATCTTTACTTTTCAGCTTTGTGCCAAGTGTAGCCTCTGTTTGCAAGAAAGTTCAAAAGTTGTGATGTGCTGTCCAGGAAACAGATTCTGTCCTTGGATAGAAAAATTTGTATAAAATCACCAGATCATCTTTTTGGTCTGAAGTTTTCCGACAGCGTGCTCTATACAATTGTCTTTCGGGCGTCTGTTCTGAGTTTTTTGATTAGAGTTGCAGAAGTGCACCGAAAAAATCATTTACTACCTGCTGGTCCGTTTTTCACAAATTCTGTCCTGTTTTGCCTTTCCTTCATTTTGCAAACCTTGAGCTTGCTTTTTCTTTGCGAAAACCTTTTGGCAATCTTGAGAAACAGTAGACCTTCAATAATATCCTTATTTCCAGCAAGGAAAAATTATTTTATTATGGGTACTAACCTCGCTAATCAGATTATGATGAATTATGTATGAAGGGAGTTTTCAAGTGTGCGAGGGAAGATGATAAAAAGATTCAGGAGTGTCAAACGCTCAAGCTTGGGGATGCCCCCGTGCACCCCCAAGACATATTCAAGAAGACTCAAGCGTCTAAGCTTGGGGATGCCCCCGTGCATCCCCTTCTCCATCAACAATTATCAGTTCGTCTTTCGTTCCACTATATTTTTATCACTTCATGTGTTATGTGCTATGCTTGGAGCGTCTTGCTTTTAGTTTTCTTTAGCTTTGCTTGCTGTTCATACCGAGTTGGAACTTAGCTTTCTTTGTGTGGGAGAGAGACCCCCTCCACTTCAACCTAGAACATAACATATAATTTTCATGTCTATCTTTGCTGTGTGTGTTCTTTGTCTTTCAATAGCTACTATCATGTTCAGCTCTTAGTTTTCATGCTTATCTTTTTAAAGAGCTTTTGTTTAGTTGGTCGCTGGAACTCTCTTTATTTATCATGCTTATCTTGTCAAGAGAGTTGGCTTCTGTTGCACTGGTTGATATGTCTATGATAAAAATGCTATGTGCATAATGGTGCTTAGTAGTTCATGTTTTTTTATGGTTAGTCTCAAATAGCTGGGGGATTCCCAATGTGTTATTGGAGTACCAACATGATTTGTTTGCCTATGATGTGGTATGGTTTAGTAATATCTTCCTTCAAGAATTTATTTTGATTGACTTGGCGTATGCTCACGCATATTTAAGACTGTAAAGAAAGTCTGTCAAGCCTTGATGATCTTTTATTTCTGAGTAGCGATATAACTACCATGCATGATTCAATGTTGCTTTGTCGCTCTGCATGATTATGACCGTCATTGCTCTCTTAGTTGGTCGCTCCCAGTCTTTTGCTAACCTTCGCCTGTACTAAGCGGACTGACTGCTTGTGCATCCAAATCCTTTAAACCAGTTATGCCATATGAGTCCACCATACCTTCCTATACATGGTATTTACCTGCCATTCCTAACGAAGACTTTCATGTACCATCTCGAAATTATTCAAAAAAAAGCATTTCTCTTTTGTGCCTCTGTTTTAGCTCATGAGGAAGTAGTAGTTAATTCATGACCTTTTTAAGTTGGACAAGCTTCACCCCGGGATTGCATGTCTAATGTGCAAACCCATAATATGAGAAGGAACTGGCATAGAGTGCGCCCGGCTCATTAAAAAAAATACAAACAAACAAACCCTCCTTCACGCTTTGTTCATGAGAAATCAGAAAACTTTGGCAGTGATAAACAAAGGAGATTAAGAGGATGTGATCGTCCTTATTCGGGAGCCGTTCCTTGAAACTTGTCCAGCTCAAGAAGTAATTGAGTTATCTGCTAGCATTCGTTGACAAAATATGCATATTCTAAAAAAAATAATTACTACCTCTGTTTTTAAAACCAAGAGCTCTGGTACATGTTTAGTTTTTGTTTCCGACTACGGGTTTTCAACCTTTCCAACAAATGCCACGGTTCGAGAGTCTCCACCTTCTTTTAAAGCACCGACTACTGAGAGCACGATTGTCATTCTGAGTGTAATGTGCATTGTCCGAAAGTAGCATTGTCTTTTGCATGATTGTGATATCGTTTATTCTGAAATCATTGTATCTAGTCATCACTTAAACCTTGGAGGTGCCCCTGCATTTATGTTTTGCTTCACTAAAGGGGGCAAGCGAGATATCACTTTATCATATTAGCACACCGTGTTCATTACAAATCTATTTGATGTTTCAGTATCATATTGTAAAACTTTCAGTTCTTTGTGATTTTCTCATGAGGCAACTTAATTACTATAGATTCATTATCTCAATAAGATTTTGTCATGTGACTATGAAAAAGTCCTATATGGTTAATAGCATGTCACCACCGAAATTATTCTTGTTATCATTTACCTACTCGAGGACGAGCAGGAATTAAGCTTGGGGATGTTGATACGTCCAAAACATATCTATAATTTCTGCTTGCTAAATGCCTCTTTTGTGTGATATTGCTATGTTATTTATACACTTCCATACACTTTTGAACATATTTGGACTAACCTATTAACTCAGTGCACCCCAGTGCCAGTTTCTGTTTTCTGCTGTTTTTGTATTTCAGGTTTTCACATTACGAGAACTGCCAGAAAAAATCCAGAAAAATTATATAAAAAATCAGCGTTCCGGAAGCTTCCATGCGGCCAAAGTAGGGCCGGAGGGGACCCACAGGGGCTCCAGGCTGCCTGCCCACGCCCCTCCTGGCCACGCCGGGGGGGCGCCTGGGCACCCCTGACCCCCTCTGATGCCCCCCTTTGGCATATATTTACACCGTGTCGCGGAAACCCTGATTCCAGACCCCTTTTCTCCAGACGCGATTCCGATCTCCGCCGCCATCGTCATCAAGCTTCGGGGGACCAGAATTCCTGCCCCGGCAGCCTGCTGGGACGGGGAAGTGCCCCCGGATTCATCTCCATCGACGTTGCTTCCTCCCTCCATGATGCGGGAGTAGTTCCTCCTCGGGGCTGAGGTTCTTACCAGTAGCTATGTGGTCAATTCTCTCTCCCATGATGTGATCTTCGTTGTGATCATAGGCTATGTTAATCTAGGGTGATCCCATGATGTTTCCCCTTCCTCTATGTATTGGATTGATGTACTCACTTGTCTTTATCTAGTATAATCCCTGAGACCAAGGTGACAGCGGTCTATTGGACATGGATTAGAACAATATTTTCATGAGTGATTTCCTCTCTTGTGTGTTGATTGAAGATTGAGAGTCTCTTGGTGCTTGTCTTTGACTATCCTTTAGATATGTTGTGGTGATTGTGGGACTCTCTTCGGATGGCCGCGGTGACATTGGGAAATCCTTAGATTGAGAACTACGAACTTTGAGGTGTGCTTTTGTAGCCCTACATAATTCTCGTCCTCTGTTGACCACGAAGGAATGACCTCCGAGTGTGTCCCTTTACATGTTTTATGGGAAATATCATGTGATTCGATTATGTTAATGTTGTTGGGAGTTGCCACTAGTGAAAGTATGAAGCCTAGGCCTTGTTTCCACCATTGCAATACCACTTGTGCTCACGTTTACCACTTGTTTGCTTGCTGCACTTTTTATTACAGATTTATATTACTTTGTTTTGCCATCCATATCACTTGCCATTTAACATCTCTTCGCCGAACTAGTGCACCTATACATCTAACAAGTGTATTAGGTGTGTTGGGGACACAAGAGACTTCTTGTATCTTAGTTGCAGGGTTGCTTGAGAGAGACCATCTTCAACCTCTACTTCCCTGAGTTCGATAAACCTTAGGTCATCCATGTGAGGGAAACTGCTGCTGTCCTACAAACCTCTGCGCTTGGAGGCCCAACAAGTCTACGAGAGTAGAAGCGTGTGTAGACATCAGTTAGTATGCTCGGGAATTATGCTTGAGATATGATTATACTTGTTGCTCTAGGATGAAGGTTCCACACCTTCCCTTTTCATGCAAATTTAATGATAATGAAACCTTAGCATCTTATGGTAATGGTATATATGATTACTACGATGTTGAACAAATAGAAGAATTTGTTGCTTTTAAGGGTGCTTGTGAAATTAAATGTTTGTTTGAAGAGTATGAAAATTATGATGATGCTGTTTACAGATCTGAAAATCTTGCTATTTAAATAATAAATACAATGCCGATATTGATGCGTTTATTGAAAAGGTCTCCGCTGTCCAAGAAGAGACTTATATTTTGCAGGAAACTATGGAAGAAGGAATTGATGACACTATGAGCTCATTAGATGAAAAAGATGAGGAGGAGGGCGGAGAACAAAAGGAGGAAGAGCGGATTAGCTACCCGTGCCCACCTTCTAATGAGAGTAACTCTTCAACTCATACATTGTTTAATTTCCCTTCATGCTTACCGAAGGATGAATGCTATGATGATTGCTATGATCCCTTGAATTTGTTTGAAATATCCCTTTTGATGATGCTTGCTATGCTTGTGGCCAAGATGCCAATATGAATTATGCTTATGGAGATGAACTTGCTATAGTTCCTTATGTTATGAATAAAATTGTTGCTATTGCACCCACACATGATAGTCCTATTATCTTTTTGAATTCTCCCAACTACACTATATTGAAGAAGTTTGCACTTATTAATGAATATATTGATGGGTTGTGTTCTACTACTACACATGGTGATTTTGATAGATATGATATGCATGTGCTTGCTGCTCCTACTTGCAATTATTATGACAGAGGAACTACATCTCCACCTCTCTACGTTTCCAATATGATAAAATTGCAAGAAACTATTTATACTATGCATTGGCCTTTACTATGTGTGCATGAATTGTTCTTTTATGACATGCCGATGCATAGGAAGAGAGTTAGACTTCGTTGTTGCATGATATATGTTACTTTGTGCTCACTACTAAATCACAAATCATTTGAGCACTATATGCCTAGCTTAATGGCTTTAAAGAAAGCGCTGTCAGGGAGACAACTCGAAAGTTTTAGAGAGTCATTTATTTCTGTTATGTGCATTTATAAAGTTTAAAAACAAAAAATATAGAGGGGAGCCTAAAATGTTTTCAAAAAGAGAAGCGATTGAAAGGTGATGCATTGCGGAAATAAGGGTCGACCTTGAACACTTGTGTTCATGCTTATGGAAACAATGTATTTTTTCATGGAAGTTTCTCATAAAAATAATTATCTCCTTGTACAATTCCATTGTATTATAAAAATAATGTGCCAAGAGTTTCCTTCAGGATGATTAAACTGCTTGTTGGTTTGTGCAGTGCAAAAACAGAAACTTTGGCTGTAGTGCGCAATTTTACATTTTTTTTACTGGAACGTCGAAAGGATCTGAAACTTTTTGCACATTCTTGCTATACAAATTGTTGGTTTTTCCTAATTTTGCCAGAATTTTTAGAGTTACAGAAGTATGGTGAATGTTCAAATCTTTACAGACTGTCCTGTTTTCACAAATTGCTGTTATAGCTTCATTATTTGCATATGTTTGAATTCTTGTTGAAGCCTCCTTGACTTGGGGCCATAGAATTGTGATAGCATACAGTTGGTAATGTTTGTTCATAATTATACAATAATGTTAGAACAGTACATGATGGGACTTCTGATCATATCCACTAACCCCGCCACTAAAAGTTCGGTTAAGTTTTGTGTGGATGAGTGTTCGAAGATCGAGGAGGTCTCGATGTGAGGAGAAGGAGGAGAGTCAAGAGATCAAGCTTGGGGATGCCCAAGGCACCCCAAGTAAATATTCAAGGAGACTCAAGCGTCTAAGCTTGGGGATGCCCCAGAAGGCATCCCATCTTTCTTCAACAAATATCGGTATGTTTTCGGATTCATTTTGTACACATGATATGCGTAAATCTTGGAGCGTCGTGTACTTTTTATTTTTCCTTTTAATAAATGCACCATGATGGTATGAGATAGTCCTTGGTTGATTTATAGAATACTCTTTGTAGTTCACTTATATATTTTGAGTATGACTTTATAGAATGCTTCATGTGCTTCACTTATATCATCTGAAGTTTGGATTGCCTGTTTCTCCTCACATAGAAAACCGCCATTTGTAGAATGCTCTTTTGCTTCACTTATATTTGTTAGAGAGTGGGCATATCTTTTGTAGAAAGAATTAAAACTCTCTTGCTTCACTTATATCTATTTAGAGAGTTGACAGGAATTGATCATTCACATGGTTAGTCGTAAAATCCTACAAAACTTGTAGATCGCTGAATATGATATGTTTGATTCCTTGCAATAGTTTTGTGATATAGAGATGCTAATATGTGGGAGGTACTAGTGAACGATTGTGGTTTAGTAAAGATATTGGTGTTAAGGTTTGTGATTCTCGAAGCATGCATGTATGGTCTCCTAAATATGTAACCAAATTGGCGCGCATTGTATTTTGATTGTTTATCTTTGCGTGAAGGTCGGGGGCACGCGATGGTTAACTCCTACCAACCTCTCCCCTAGGAGCATGCGTCTTAGTATTTTGCTTCGAGGACTAATAGATTTTTCGCAATAAGTATGTGAGTTCTTTATGACCAATGTTGAGTCCATGGATTATACGCACTCTCACCCTTCCACCTTGCTATCCACTCTAGTACCGCGCAATTTTCGTCTGTGCATCAAAACACCTTGTACCCTTCCTCAAAACAGCCACCATACCTACCTATTATGGCATTTCCATAGCCATTCCGAGATGTATTGCCATGTAACTCCACCATTCCGTTTATTATGACATCCACCATCATTGTCATATTGCCTTGCATGATCGTAAGATAGGTAGCATGATGTTTCCATGGCTTGTCCATTTTTTGATGTCATTGCTACGCTAGATCATTGCACATCCCGGTACACCGCCAGAGGTATTCATATAGAGTCATATTTCTGTTCTAGCATCGAGTTGTAAGTAAATAAAAGTGTGATGATTATCATTATTAGAGCATTGCCCCATGTGAGAAAAAAATGAGGACAAATAAGCCTAAAAAAAGAGGGGTCCAAAGAAGCCCGTAAAAAAAGAAAAAAAAAGAGAAAAAAAAGAGAGAAAAAGAGAGAAGGGGCAATGTTACTATCATTTTACCACACTTGTGCTTCAGAGTAGCACCATGTTCTTCATATAGAGAGTCTCCTATATTGTCACTTTCATATACTAGTGGGAATTTTTCGTGATAGAACTTGGCTTGTATATTCCAACGATGGGCTTCCTCAAATTGCCCTAGGTCTTCATGAGCAAGCAAGTTGATGCACACCCACTAGTTTTCCTTTGAGTTTTCATACACTTATAGCTCTAGTGCATCCATTACATGGCAATCCCTACTCACTCACATTGATATCAATTGATGGACATCTCCATAGTCCATTGATTTGGCTAGTCGATGTGAGACTTTCTCCCTACTTTTTCTACTACCACCTTCTATTCCACCCATAGTGCTATGTCCATGGCTCACGCTCATGTATTGCGTGAAGAGTTGAAAAGGTTCGAAAAAGTAAAGTATGAAAACAATTACTTGGCAGACACCGGGATGGGCATGAGGGGTACCTTGTGTTAAGAAAAGAGAGCATAAAAGACTATATGATTTTGTAGGGATAACGTTCTTTAGCATTGATATTTTGAAAGACTTGGTTGTTTGTTGGGATGCCCGAGTATTAAATTATTTTATGTCAAATGATAGACTATTGATTTGAATCACTCGTATCTTAATATTCATGCCACGATTAGATAACATGATCAAGATTATGCTAGGTAGCATTCCACATCATTTTTTTTATCATTTACCTACTCGAGGACGAGCGGGAATTAAGCTTGGGGATGCTGATACGTCTCTGTCGTATCTATTACTTTTGATTGTTCCATGCCAATATTATACAACTTTCATATACTTTTGGCAACTTTTTATACTATTTTTGGGACTATCATATTGATCAAGTGCCTAGTGCCAGTTCCTGTTTGTTGCATGTTTTTTGTTTCACAGAAAGTCCATATCAAACGGAGTCCAAACGGGATAAAAACTTACGGAGATTTTTTTGGAATATATGTGATTTTTGCGAAGAACAATCAACGCGAGACGATGCCCGAGGGGGCCATGAGGCAGGGGGCGCCCCTGACCCTCGTGGCCACCCCGTAAGGCAGTTGGTTCCCTTATTTCGCCGCAAGAAAGCCAATATCCGGATACAAATCGTGTTAAAATTTCAGCCCAATCGGAGTTACGGATCTCCGGGAATATAAGAAACGGTGAAAGACAAGAATCTGGAAACGCAGAAACAGAGAGAGATAGAGAGACAGATCCAATCTTGGAGGGGATCTCACCCCTTCGCCGCCATGGATGCCATGGACCAGAGGAGAAACCCTTCTCCCATCTAGGGAGAAGGTCAAGGAAGAAGAAGAAGAGGGGGGCTCTCACCCCTCTCTCCCAGTGGCGCTGGAATGCCGTAGGGGCCATCATCATGTGACGGTGATCTACACCAACACCTCCGTCATCTTCACCAACATATTCATAACCATCCCCCATCTATCTACATCGGTCCATTATAATGCCCGGTATGCGACTATGGCTCCCACGTGTCGAGACACGACTTAAAGACATAAGCGCATACTAGAATGATCTCAAGTATGGTATCTTTGCACATCTCATGTAAAATTCAGGGATGAAATTGTAAAATGATACTTGGCTTACACTCACCACGTCACACAATGAATACAATAACATACATCATCCACAGAACATCAGGGTCCGACTACGGACGAAAATCAAACGAGAAAGATACCATAAAGAACACAAGCCCGGATCGCCCTAGTAGGAACCACTACTGATCGTCGAAACACGTCACAACATACGGCCAAGCTCTTCATCGAACTCCCAGCGAAGTTCTGGTCCATCTCCTGCATCGTTCTCGGCTGTACCTGCATCTGGTGTGTGTTGTAATCTGTGAGCCAAAAAGGACTCAGCAATCCCGTTCCCGGGTATCAAAACTAACAAAGCCTTCAGGTGAGGAAAGGCTATAAAAGTGTCTGCAGCAAGCACTAAGCATCTAGCTTACGAGTTCAGAGCGAGAAGAGAACAAGTGCCAACGGTCGCCAAAGATGATCAATAAGCGATCCTAGCTACTCACGGTCATGCATAACCCCACCGTGTTCACTTTCCGAAGCCCTTCGGAAGAGACCATCACGGTTACTCACACAGGTAGTGTATTCTTATGGATATGGTGTCAAGTTATCTACAACCGGATATTAACAAATTCCCATCTACCACATAACCGCGTGCACGGCTTTCGAAAGGTCATAACCCTACAGGGGTGTCCCAAGTCCCAACTTAGCCCATCACAAGCTTACGATCTGCGAAGTCGCAACTCCAAAGTGGGAAGACCCGAGTATTCTCGGAATCCCGTGCTCAAGATATTTCGACAAAGGTAAAACTAATCCAGCAAGACCTCCCGGCGTGCCGACACACTGATAGTAGCCGTGCGTATCTCGTCTCAGGCCACGACCGGATGGGTGATGCTAGAGGTGATACCGGCCCTCGTGTTTCCCCAAGGTGGCCCTACAGGACCCCCGTTTGGGACCAACACCATCAACACTGGCCCCCCCTTTTATGTAGAATTAAGAACCCTGGGGACATGACCCCCTATGCAATTAATTAATTAAGTTTTTATTATTATTATGAGGCAAATTAAAACCAAAGTTGGGCCTTGCTGGAAAAGCTTTAAGCAGTGCAAATTATCGAGGGGGGCCCATAAACCCCAACCGTGTTAGGAACGCAAAATCAAGGAACATAACACTGGTTTATCGGTTCCTAAGGTGGCATGAGTGGAACAAAACACCGAGCAAAAGGCCAAGCCTTCCACCCATTGCCAAGTATATCGGTGTGTTAATATATTTAAGAGATATTGTGATATTCCTACAACAAGTCCCAACATGGAGCAATCTTCATCTTCACCTGCAAGTAGCAACACTATAAGAGGGGTTGAGCAAGCAGGTAACATAGCCAAACAACGGTTTGCTGGGAAGGTGTCAAAGGTTAGAGGTTTCATGGCAACAATAGGAGGCTGACAAACAGGAATAGGCATCGCGGCATATCTAAAGAGCGAGACAACTAGCATAGGCAAAGATAGAGGTGATATCGGGGAATGGTCATCTTGCTTGGGATTCCGCAAGGAAGCAGAACGAGTCCATGAAGTAGTCGAACAAAACCCCACAACTCCGGAACGAAACCGAAGCTAACGAGAGAAGCATACTGGAAAGAAGCAAACAACACGGTAAACACACAAGCATAAACATAGCATATGCTGCACAACCAAGTATGATGCATGTCCGTTTAATTATGCATGGCATGGCAAAGTGCACAAACAAGTACTACAAGTTATGTGGATCTCAATATGCAACGAGTTGCATATTGACGAAACACCATATTTTATTTACTTAGTTGACTCTCGTTTATTTACAAAACAAGATTAAATGTTTTGATTAAACATGGCAAGAGGTGAAGCATGAGCAAAACTACACTATCTAGTCATTTTAAATGAGGCCGGAAATAACAACAACAATTCCGGAAACTCCCCATGGGCATATTTAGCAATTCTTAAAGCGAAGAACAAATTCAAGCATTTAAAGGTTGTTATCATGATGCGGATGACAAATGCAAGTTTTTAGTAAAAGTTGACAATTAACAAGATATGAAGCATTTGGTCGCCACGACGGAAAAGGAAAGGGCTGTCATGGCGGCGAGAATGGAAACGGTGCCACGGCAACGTTCCGATGATCCGACAACTCGTCGAGATGCTGGTGCAAAAGCAAGGTGGCGTGAGCGTGTCATGCAAGAGATAGGTGGGGTGATCCCGGTAACCGGGTTCCCACGGGCCGGTGGCAAGGCAAACGAAGGGCAACACAAGCGACGATTCAGGCAAGATGCAAACATACGATCCAACTCATACAACACAAGCGTTTGTCCACGGGTCATCGTTTCGACGGTATACCTTCGAAGCATGCATTTTGAAGCGGATCGAGTTCGTCGAGGGAAGTAGTGGCACTCGCGATTCGTAGTGGAAGTAGGCGTTCATGTTTCGGCGGTGGTTGTACATACACGTAGATGAACTTGATGGGTCGTCAGTCTTGCCGGTGGGGTATGTGGCGATAGTAGTGGTACACGGTTGTCATGGATGTAGTGGTACTTTCCGCATCCAACATCTTCGAGCATCGTTCCCGTTTCTTCTTGCGACGGTAAGGGAACACGGGACAGTCGAACTTGGCGATCCGAAGGGGTACTTGGCGTATCATCACGTAGTCATACATGTTCTATAGATGTACATGTCGTCGTGGCCATTCAGGTCTCGGAGTGATTGTAGTCGTTCACTTGGCGGTGGTAGACGAACTTGAGGTGGTCTTGGCATCGGACTTGCAGCGTTGGACAGACGAAGCAAGGGCAGCACGCGAGACGACAAGAGCAAACAACAGAAGCGGCTGCGGCAGCTTGGCCCGAAGATGACGGTGATGGATGGTGTCGTCCCTGGTTCAAGCAGAGGCGGAGACGAGCTCCGGTGGCCGTGGCATTGTGGAAGTGCAACTAACCCCCGGGTGGTTTTGGTAATTAATAACAACATATATATCATTGAACTAATAGTTCTTGAGAATCATTTCAGAGAAGTTCAGTGATACGGGTATGGAAATGTCTGAAGAAGTGGACCCCTCAAAATGCTAAGACAAGCATTGGCAAAAGCTCAAGACTCCATTTTTGGTTTAGTGATCAAAGATCACATTGAGTCCATAGGAAAAGCCAATACTATTAAAAGGGGATGAGGTTGTGTTGATGATCTGGTTGCTCAAGTGCTTAGTGATATATCTCCTTCAACTATCAGCAACTTTCACTTCTAAACACACTCATAAGTAATCTCGGACAAACCGATTCTTCCAACTCAGTCCCACCGAGATGAACCACCTCAGCTATTTTCCAAAACCCTAGAAATTTCGGTCAATCCGATTTTGAGTTCGGTCTCACCGAAACCGGGCTGCCAACCTTCTGTAACCGTTTGTCATCATTTCGGAATATCCGAGTTGTTGATTTCGGCCCCACTGAAACTGGCAAGTTCCTACCTTTGACTCATATCGGACAAACCGAGATGGTATTTTCGGTCCCACCGAAAACCCCAACGTTCACTATATTTGAACTTTCGGTCTGACCGAGTTTTCACTTCGGTCTCACCGAGATTGCTCAATTATGTGTGTAACGGTTGGATTTTGTGTGGAGGCTATATATACCCCTCCACCCCCTCTTCATTCGTGGAGAGAGCCATCAGAAAGTACTACCACTTCTACCTTACACTTTCTGAGAAGAGAACCACCTACCCTTGTGTTGAGATCAAGTCATTCCATTCCTACCATATGAAACTTGATTTCTAACCTTCCCAAGTTGCTTTCCACTCAATCCTTTCTTCCACCACAGCCATATTAGTGAGGAGAGTTGAGTGTTGGGGAGATTATCATTTGAAGCACAAGAGCAAGGAGTTCATCATCATCAACAACATCTATTACCTTTTGGAGGGTGGTGCCTCCTAGATTGGTTAGGTGTCGCTTGGGAGCCTCCGTCTTCGAGATGTGGAGTTGAACCAAGAAGTTTGTAAGGGCAAGGAGATCGCCTACTTCGTGAAGATCTACCCCGAGTAAGGCTAGTCCTCCGTGGGCGTAGGCCATGATGGAATAGACAAGGTTGCTTCTTCGTGGACCCTTCGTGGGTGGAGCCCTCCGTGGACTCGCGCAGCCGTTACCCTTCGTGGGTTGAAGTCTCCATCAACGTGGATGTACGATAGCACCACCTATCGGAACCACGAGAAAAATCTCCGTGTCTCCAAATTGCATTTGATCTTCTCCACCTCTCTTTACTACATGTGCAATTTACTTTCCGCTGCTTATACTCTAGAATTGCATGTGTAGGGTGATACTTGTCTTGATCATAATTGTGAAACTGCCAAAAACTGTTCATGATCAAAAGGCAGAATTTTTATATTTACAAGTAGTCTAATCACCCCCCCTCTAGACATACTTTCGATCCTACAAGTGGTATCAGAGCTTTGGTCTCCATTGTTTTGGTTTCCATTGCATTGGACTCCATAAGCTTGGTTTCACAACCTAGGAGAGTATGGCGTCTAGTGAGGGTAATTATCGTAGAGGTCCTTACTTTGATGGTACAAACTTTGCTAGTTGGAAGCATAAAATGAAAATGCATATTCTTGGTCATAACCCAGCCGCATGGGGCATTATTTGTGTTGGTATGCAAGGTGAATTCTTCGAGGAAGGAAAAGTTCCGGATCGCGAAGCTACACCGGAAGAGTTGCGGATGTTGCAAAACAATGCTCAAGCTTGTGACATTCTCTTCAATGCCTTGTGTCCCGAGGAGTTCAACAAAATCAGCCGTCTTGAGAATGCTAAAGAGATTTGGGATACTTTGGTTGAAATGCACGAAGGTACTGAACCTGTGAAGGAATCAAAGCTAGATATTCTTCAAGGTCAACTTGACAAGTTCAAGATGAAGGATGGTGAAGGAGTCGCTGAAATGTACTCTAGGCTTGCTCTCATCACAAATGAGATTGCCGGCTTAGGAAGCGAAGAAATGACCGACCGATTCATCATTAAGAAGATTCTCAGAGCTTTGGATGGAAAATATGACACCGTGTGCACTTTGATCCAAATGATGCCAAACTACAAGACTCTCAAGCCAACTGAAGTCATTGGAAGAATTGTTGCTCATGAGATGACACTTAAGGATAAGGAAGAGCTTCACAACAAGTCAAGTGGTGCTTACAAAGCTACAAGTGATGCTCCCACAACCTCAAGTGACAAGTTAATTTCCAATGAAGAGATAAGCCTAATGGTTAAGAACTTCAACAAGTTCTACAAGAATAGAGGCAAAGAAAGAAGCTCAAAATCTAGATCATATGATGAAAAGAGATCTTCTAGTCGTGATCGAAACTGCTACAATTGTGGAAGACCCGGACACTACTCAAATGAGTGTACGGCTCCCCACAAGAGAAGAGAAGAATCTCCAAGAAGAAGATCAAGAGATGAGTCACCTCGGAGAGAGAGAAGGAGTAGAGATGATCGTTATGAACGAAGACCCTCTCGGAGAAGCAAGGATTCGGAGAGGAAAGAGAAGTCATCAAGGAGCTATACAAGAAGAAGACCTCAAGCTCATGTAGGTGAATGGGTCTCCGGCTCCGACTCCGACAATCAATCCGATGGAAGCTATCACTCCGACTCCGACTACAGTCAAGATGAAGGTGTTGCCGGTCTTGCTCTCGTATCCTCCAACTCCAACTCCTACGACTTATTTGATTCACCAAATGAGGGAATTGGAAGATGCTTCATGGCTAAAGGCCCCAAGGTAACACACCCTGAATTCATTGACTTTGATAGTGATGAGGATGACTTGCTTGGTGAAGATGAGCTCTTGCATGATAAATCTAGTGAGCTTAGTAACGATGAAAATGCTAGTAGTCTTTATAGTCGAGAAGAGTCGAATGACAATGCTATGAAGGAGATTGAGCGTCTAACTAAAGAACTAAACACTCTTAAGTTAGCTCATAAAACAACTCAAGAAGATCATAGAGAGCTCCTAAGATCTCATGAGAAGCTACGCTTCGAGAAGCTCACTCTAGAGCAAGAACATGAGTTTCTAAAAGCGATCAATGACGATCTTCGAAAGAAGAGTTCTTCATATCTTGCCAAACGACTTCTCTTGTCTAATTTCTTGCCACCTATTAAGACTAAGCATGACAAGCATAAGAAAAATTCTTCCTCTAGTAGTAACAATAACCAAGTTAAATCTAATGTTGTTACTTCTAGTAGTTCTCTTGATTCCACTAACAATGTTTCAAGCCAAGTTACACTTGAGCAAGAAAATAGCTTATTGAAGGAAATCATAGAGAAAGGTGTCTACAAGAGTCTTGCCGGAAGCAAGAACTTTGAGGAAATTGTTCGCAAACAAGGAAGGCACCGGAAGAATCAAGGGATTGGTTTTGAGCGAAAGTTCAACGCCGAAGGTGTTGAGTGGGAAGAAGGTCAATACCCTACTCCACAGTTTGTTTCTCAAAAGGAGAAGTATGATCCTACTTCTTCCAATGTGGAACAAGCTCAAGATGACCTTCCACCACAAGACCACAAGCTAAAGGCCAAGGACAAGCTTCAACAGGAGATTGATGCATTCATTGAAGCACCTCAAGCCATGGTCAAGTGGGTTCCCAAGGACACGTCAAGTTCTACTTCGTCAAGCTCAACTACAACCCCAAGGATTCCCATCAAGATGATGTGGATCCCGAAGAAGAAGAACTAGAAGGTTCTTGAGGGTGACTCCGCCAACATACTTCACTCACATTCATTTTGGCAAGAACTTGTGCAATCAACTTCCACATCATGCACTAGTTCATGGAGTCACAAACCCTCTTGTTGGTAAGTCAAGGGACAAGGTAATCATTGCTTTCATGGACATCATCTTTTGTGAACTTCAATCTATGTCTATGGATATCCTTGTTTGTTCCTTGTGGGACTAACCCATGTAAGTATTAAAAGTGCCCTAATCCAAAGGATAGCTCCCAACTCTTGATGATCTACATCAACATTGAGCATCCACATCTTCAACATCTACATGAAGTCTTCTACGACAACCCAAGGTTAGTTTGACCCTTTAAAAGGGGTTCTCACATCTAGGGGGAGCTTTGCTTTAAAAATTGAGCTAAAGCATCTTCAAGTGATGTGAACACATCAATGCTTTATGTAAAAGTGGTAACCCCACTTGAGCTTAAACGATGAGTATGACCTATGATCAAATGTTCTCATTTGACTCCTAACTCAAAATACTCATATAAAGATGACCTAGTCATCGACAAATTGTGTGCTAGTAGCTAGAGTTTTGGTTGTGCATGTTTGACACATAATTCATTTGCTATCTTATTGTGTGAGCATGTTGAATGCATGATTTTATCCATTCAAGGACATCCATTTGTTGTTTTGGTTGTTTTGATTTTTCTGGCCAAATGGATGGACAAGAATGCCTAAGCACCTTCCCTAGCTATCTATGCTTTCTTCTCTCAAATTCTATTCATGCTCATATCACAACTTTGAACAAGTCATTTTCGGACCCTCCGAGTGAGGAGCACTCGGAGCCACCGATCCGTCTAAGGCTGACTTCCAAAACCTTCTAAGTCAATTTCGGTCTGACCAACTTTTCCCACTCGGTCCAACCGAAACGCTTAGACTGATCTAGGTTTCATCTCGGTGAAACCGAGTTATAAATCTCGGCATGACCGATATGTGTAACTGCACAGCAGTTATCCATTTCGGTGTCACCGAGTTTTTCAACTCGGTCCCACCGACAGCATGGGGATATAAATACTGAGGGCAGCGCGCGATTATTTCTTCAAACTGTTTCGCCCCCAAGTCCCCTGCTGCCGTCGCCCTGGTCTTCGGATCGTCGCCGTCGTCGCCTGTGCGCCCTCGCCGCAGGTCTCCGCCGCCGTCAACGGTATTCTTCTCCGCGCCGTTGCCACCGTAGAGGGACTCCACCAAGTTAGGGTGAGTCTCGATCCCTCTCATGCTCCCCATCTGATTCTTGCACGATTGGTTTGCCCTGCATCTAGCCACTTTTGAAATCATCCTTAACATCAGATCAGATCGTTCTAGTTTCGAGCGAAATTCTTAGGTTTAGGTTTCCACGGAACACATCTCGGTGAAACCGAATTTAATTTTTCGGTGTGACCGATTTGGCCTCTGGCCATTGCACTGCACTTTCGGTCTAACCGAGTTGTGCAAATCGGTGTGACCGAAACTCAGTTTTAGTGAAACCCTAGTTTATCGGCAGGACCGAAACCCATTTCGGTCTGACCGAAAGTGGTGTGTAGGTTTCTGTTATACACTTCGGATTCACCGAAACTGAAAATCGGTTTGACCGAAATGCATTCTGTGAAAACTCAAAACTAAGATTTGAACTCATTTTTTTTGCAAAAACCTCTGCAGTTGTGATAACTCTTCTACTCTGCCTATACCTTAACTATTCACAGGTTGTCAGCCATGCCAGATGCCAGTGACAGCCAGAACAGGTCTGAGTCACCTTTTGCAGAGATCCCTGAGGCAGATACTAGTCCTGAGGCTAGTAGTTCCAGTGATGATGGTGAGAGGAGTACCCCCAGTGGTTTGCCTCCTGTAGCCACCAGAACCAGGAAGCAGAGAAATTCTGATGATGAGGACTCTGACTTCATTGCTGAGGAAGTAACCTCCAAGCCCAAGAGAAAAGTTGTTGCCAAAGAGCACCAAGGGCTTCAGTCGAAGAAAAGCACCAGCAAGGTCAAGCAGTCAGCTGTTGCCAAGAAGCTGAACTTGGAAGAGCCAGCTCCAAGTAAAGTGAAGAAAACTTCCAAGAGGAAGAGAGTTGTGTATGCTGAACCGCATGCAGATGTTGCAGCTGAAGAAGAAGAAGATGCACCCCAGCCTCCTCCTCAGAAGGCTAAGTTCATGGGTGATGCAATTAGGGCTCAAGCCACTTCTAAGCCCAAGAAGCCTGCTCAAGCCAAGGCAGCTCCTGCAAAGCCCAAGAGGACAACCAGGAACATCCCAGCCTCTGAGAAGAACAAAGGTGATATGCCACCGTCTGAGTCTGAAGAAGAACATGTGTTGCTGAAGCTCCGTCCTAAATTGCCACTCCACAACAATGCTCATCCTCAAGCCAAGGATATGAAGGCAAGGAAGGATAGAGGTCTCAGGCTATGGAGATAGTCTGATCCATATGCCATGAGGAGAAGGACTGCTGTGGACCCCAGATTCCACACCAGAGAGCAGCAAGACTTCTATGAGACCGTGCTGATGGATAAGAAGCCTATTGTTGCAGACACCAGGTATGTTGACTGGGAGTACATTGACAACGAAGAGCACCGAGACTTCTTTCCCCATGTGCATGAGAGCTTCACTGCATGTGGAGTTGATGAGTTCGTGGGTCAGAAGCTGACAGATTGGAACGATGAGATGATCATGCAGTTCTACGCCACAGCCCACTTTTATCCTGATGGGAAGATCACCTGGATGACTGAAGGTCAAAGGTTTTCTTCGTCTGTTGAAGAATGGGCAGAACTTCTGAATGCTCCAGTGCAGAGAGAGGACGACATTGATGTCTATGGGATTCCTAAGAAGAACCATGATTCCATGAAGAACATGTACAAGGAGATCCCCGCAGCTGATTTGGAAGGGTGGAAGCTTGGCTCAGTGTACTATCTCCAGGCAGGTCTCACTACCACAAACACTATTCTGAGGCATACCTTGATGCCCAAGTCTGGAGACCACCGCATGATCCGAGGCTATTCTATCAACATGCTGCACATTCTTGATGAGAAGGCACCTTTTAAGGTGATGGACTTAATGGTAGAGACCATTAAGAGGACTGCAGCTGACCAGAAGAGGTCGTGTGGATTTGCCCCACAAATTCAGATGCTCATCAATGCCAAGTTTGGCACGGGCAAATTCATGTTGGATAGGAAGCACTTGCCACTGCAGCCAGAGCATGAAGATAACATTGTTGTGATGGATGAGGAGGATCCAACTTCTGTTGAAGGTCAAGCCAAAATTGAAGCTGCAAAGAAAGCCAAAGCTGATAAAGCGGCAGCAGCAGCAGCAGCTAAACCAAAGAGCTTCGGAGAGCAGATTCTTGAAGCTACCCAGAGAATTGAACAACGCCTGGCCAGCATTGAACAATCTCAGGAGAGCCTAGAGAGGATTGTTGACGACAAGATCCACGCTCTGGACGTGAAGCTGACTGAGATTCAGGTGACCGTCAACAAGCTTGAGGCAGACATGGAGGAAGCAAGGCAGGAGAGAGCAGAGCTCATGCAGGATGATCTAGTCCAGGACTCTCATCGCCAGACTGCTCAGGTTCCCAGAGGATCCCGATCAGCAGCTATCCCAGTGACTGACTCCAGGGCTACCACTTCAGCACCTCCTACAGCTCCAGCAGTTACTCCAGCCACAGCTCCAGCATCCACTCCTCCAGCGCAGACATCAGCAGAAGTCTTCGCCGATGCCGTCATTTCTACTCCGACATCTACCAAGACAGCAGCCGCCAGCAGAGCCCACAGTGACGTTTAGCTCTATGCTTTTTCGAACTTTTTGGTAACTTGTTGCCAAAGGGGGAGAAATTGTATAGATCATAGGGCTTCGAGAGAGAGAGTGCTCTTTCGTTCTTTTGCCGGTTTTCTTTGAGATACATTTGGTTCTTTTGGTACTTGATACTTTAAGTGTGCTTGATACTACGTTTGATGCTACTTTAATGAGTGCTTGGTCATACTATGCTTTAATGTGTGCTTAATGCTTATCATATGCTATTCCTTCTTGTATGGCTATTTACTCATGTCTTGGTGATTGGGTGCATGTTATTCATTCTTATCATTTTGTGCGCTCCACCAAGATGTATGTGACATGGAAGAGTGATCCATAATCCTAATCGATTGTGCATTTGCATTCAAACGCAAATCTTAAATAATGCACAAATTTAGGGGGAGCTCTTGTTTATCACATACTTCTCAAAGCGACGATATTATTCATTGATTATATCCTTTGTCGAAGCTTTGATCTATAAGTTGTCATCAATTACCAAAAAGGGGGAGATTGAAAGTGCAACTAATCCCCGGGTTGTTTTGGTAATTAATAACAACATATATATCATTGAACTAATAGTTCTTGAGAATCATTTCAGAGAAGTTCAGTGATACGGGTATGGAAATGTCTGAAGAAGTGGACCCCTCAAAATGCTAAGACAAGCATTGGCAAAAGCTCAAGACTCCATTTTTGGTTTAGTGATCAAAGATCACATTGAGTCCATAGGAAAAGCCAATACTATTAAAAGGGGATGAGGTTGTGTTGATGATCTGGTTGCTCAAGTGCTTAGTGATATATCTCCTTCAACTATCAGCAACTTTCACTTCTAAACACACTCATAAGTAATCTCGGACAAACCGATTCTTCCAACTCAGTCCCACCGAGATGAACCACCTCAGCTATTTTCCAAAACCCTAGAAATTTCGGTCAATCCGATTTTGAGTTCGGTCTCACCGAAACCGGGCTGCCAGCCTTCTGTAACCGTTTGTCATCATTTCGGAATATCCGAGTTGTTGATTTCGGTCCCACCGAAACTGGCAAGTTCCTACCTTTGACTCATATCGGACAAACCGAGATGGTATTTTCGTCCCACCGAAAACCCCAACGTTCACTATATTTGAACTTTCGGTCTGACCGAGTTTTCACTTCGGTCTCACCGAGATTGCTCAATTATGTGTGTAACGGTTGGATTTTGTGTGGAGGCTATATATACCCCTCCACCCCCTCTTCATTCGTGGAGAGAGCCATCAGAAAGTACTACCACTTCTACCTTACACTTTCTGATAAGAGAACCACCTACCCTTGTGTTGAGATCAAGTCATTCCATTCCTACCATATGAAACTTGATTTCTAACCTTCCCAAGTTGCTTTCCACTCAATCCTTTCTTCCACCACAACCATATCAGTGAGGAGAGTTGAGTGTTGGGGAGATTATCATTTGAAGCACAAGAGCAAGGAGTTCATCATCATCAACAACATCTATTACCTTTTGGAGGGTGGTGCCTCCTAGATTGGTTAGGTGTCGCTTGGGAGCCTCCGTCTTCGAGATGTGGAGTTGAACCAAGAAGTTTGTAAGGGCAAGGAGATCGCCTACTTCGTGAAGATCTACCCCGAGTAAGGCTAGTCCTCCGTGGGCGTAGGCCATGATGGAATAGACAAGGTTGCTTCTTCGTGGACCCTTCGTGGGTGGAGCCCTCCGTGGACTCGCGCAGCTGTTACCCTCCGTGGGTTGAAGTCTCCATCAACGTGGATGTACGATAGCACCACCTATCGGAACCACGAGAAAAATCTCCGTGTCTCCAAATTGCATTTGATCTTCTCCACCTCTCTTTACTACATGTGCAATTTACTTTCCGCTGCTTATACTCTAGAATTGCATGTGTAGGGTGATACTTGTCTTGATCATAATTGTGAAACTGCCAAAAACTGTTCATGATCAAAAGGCAGAATTTTTATATTTACAAGTAGTCTAATCACCCCCCCTCTAGACATACTTTCGATCCTACACATTGGCCCTCGGAGGAGCTGGATGGCGACTCCCGATGGCCCTGGCGCGGCGGAGGTCGGAGTCCAGCTGGGCGACGGGGACGGGATCCGGCCGGGCAGAGCTCAGAGGAGAGGGCAACTTGCGCCCATGGCAGGGAGGCGACGCTCGTCGGGCTGGAGATCCATGGCGAGGCGGAGGAGCTCGCCGGCGGCTGGCTGCGGTGTGAGTGGCGCTCGGTGGGGGTCTCTCTGTGGCAGCACGAGGGGGAGGAAGGAGGTCTGGCGGGCTCCTGCAGGGTGCAGCCACGGCGAGGGGCGACTGGACGACGGGGACGCGGGGCGATGGAGGAGGAGGAGAGGGCGGCGGGGCGCTGGCTCGCCGGCGGTGAGGTCGGAGCACAGGGCGGCGGCGACCTGGTGCGGTGGCGTGAGCGAGAGAGCGGGAGGAAGGAGATGGGGTCGGGCGCTCGAGGGATTTGACGAGAGGGGGAGGGAGCTGAGTTGGGATGAGGGAGAGACCGAGGGAGAGATCGAACGAGGGGGAGGCGGCGCGAGGGAGAGGTAGGGGATCGGGCGACGGGGTCTAGTGGGGCTAGGGTTCTGGGGCGGCTGGGCCTAACAGGCCGACTGCTGATGGGCCTAGGCGGGCCGAATCGGCCAGAGGCAGCAGCTGGGCTCTCTCTCCCTCTGGCTTTTCTCCTTTTCTTTATACAGAAAAAAGGAAGAAAAACCACAAAGTGATTGAGGAAGAAAATAGAGGAAGGTGAAAATATTTACGAGGTCTAGTAAATATGCTTTCGTTAAATCAAATGGTTTGGGCATTCTTTTCAGGAAGAAAAATATCACAAGTTTGAATTTAATTCAAACTTGAGACATTTTAAAACCCAACCAAAACCTCTTCAAACGAGCTGGAAAATGGCAGAGATGGTTTAGGCATGGTGAACTAGCATGAGGAAAAGAATGAACATTAAATTGGTGTAGGAAATAAAATGCCACAATTTAAATGGACTAACGAAGAAGGAGAAGAACATGATCAAGCAAGGTTGTGGGAGTCAAAACTTGGAGTGAAAAAGGCATGGGGAATATTATGCAAGTGTGTTATGGTTGCTTCCAACAAATTTAATATTTTTTATAATAGCTCCATAAATATTAGGAGGATATGTTATAAAGAGAAGTCATCCTTCCCTCGATTTAAATAGATCAAATGATCTATGCAATTTATTTAGTTGAGATGCAAAAGATTTAATGACATGATGGCATGATGACATGATGCAATGCAAAATAAATAAAGCAAGCACAAATGAAACACACGGAAAAACCCGGAACATATGGAAGTCTTCTGGAGCATCGGTCTTGGGGTGTCACAACTCTTCCACACTAACAGAGGATCTCGACCCGAGATCCTGAAGATGGCACCGGATAGAAACGGAAAAGAAGAGGTAAAACAAAGTTGCTTCTTCGACAAACGAGTGAAACCACGAACCTTGTGAGGTTGAACAATCTTGAAAGAAATAATGCAACAGAGATGAACGAAGTTAAGAGCACTCCGGTAAAAAGGAGGAACAAGGGACACCACGAGAATTTGAAGGTTGCAAGGACATTAACGAAGAGCTCAAGGATGACGAAAGAATTTCAAAACCACTCCGGTTAAACAAGATGGAGAAGGAATAAGAATGAAATAATTTGGACAACACTCCAACTGGAAATGGAAGGAATTGAACAAGAACTTGAGGAGATGGTACGATACTTGATGAAATCAGCAACACACTTCCTCCAAAACAATTAAAAGAATGGCACAAGGGGTAAGAAAGATTTAGACATCACTCTGGTAGAAAAGAGAGGCAAAACATGAAAGATGAGAGAACTTGAATGGAGGTCTCAACACTCCTGTTAAACGGACTGGAAAGGACAAGAGCATGATCTTGATATGACAAGATGATGGTTCGAAGGGAGCAATATCATAAAAAAACTCCAAAATGAAAGAATAGATGCTAGATCGTTGGAAAGAAAGGAACGGAGAAGAAAATGACAACTTCTCCCACGAATGAATTTGAAAATCATCCTTACGAAGAAGGGTTGAACGGAGTTGTTGGAAATTCAACAACGAAAAGAATAAGATTGATGTGGGCTTATGGAAAACATCTCAAAGTTATGAGGTGACGTCCGGCCACTAACAGAAACCAATTGTTGCTAGAGATCAACGAAGAGATGAAAACTTCTTTCACCGAGAGGATAAATGAAGAAGTTGGATCATTTATAAGCGCCATAATTAGCAACAATTCTCAGGGAAAGCTTTAGGTGAATTATAACCCAAGATTACTCCAGCATAGAGATTGAAGGGTCGAAAGATCTCCTCAAGAAAGAGAAATAATGGTTTTAAATATCTCATTCTTGATAACTTGTTAACCATGAAACATGAAAGAAATTGTCAAGAATGGCATAACACCATCTCAAAAGGTAAGGTAGAATGAATTGCACTTCGGAGTGCATGCTGAAGAATGCTTGAGCTCCAACAAGAATCTTGATGAAGACTTCGAGGATGAATTAAATCATGATGAACCACCATGTTGAACTCCGGTAACAATCGAATGAGAAGTGAAGGAAGAAAAGAATAAGATTGAAGCCTTGCAATGATTAGATGAAGCTTTGTGATGAGATAAAGAGAAAACTTGGAACTCCGGAAAGAAAGATGAAACACTCCGAACCTAGAGTTTATTAATCATGAAGAAACTCCGAACAAGGAATTAATCACTTGGATGAAATAAGAATAAGAATTATGTTGTGCGTATCCTTCACCAATTTAAATTGGTTACTAACAATTGATTTGGCATACTACTTATTCTTGTTACAAAGAATTCAAGAGAGATCTCGCACAACTTGGGTAAATATTCAATGAACCACCGGTAGGATTATGAAAAGAACAAATGAGTTGATATGATGACCAAGGAAAAAGGAATCTTGAATGAACCACCGTAAGAATATGAAGACGAACGAAGAGGCATCAATTAAGAATAGTTGGAGGATGAAGTTGAAAACTGAGAACGAAGAAGTCTTCTGAAATGATGGCCTTCGGAGGATCACAATGGAAAGAATTCATGAAATGCTTCGGATGGGTATAAAATAAATTCCTCACAATCGGAACAATAATGAGGATGGCATGAAGCTGGAACCATGAATCTTCAAGAGAACGGGCCAAGATTTAAGAGAAACACTTCTCCGGTCTTCAAATGTTTAGAATGAAGGCGAGAAATGCCATGAAGAATTTCGAGATACTCCGGACGAATAACAAGAGGAATGTGGAGCTAAAGATGAAAATAATTGAAAACAATCTTGGAGAAGGCATGTGACTGATGGAAATCATTCTTACGTCACACTTTGAAAAGAATTTGAGAATAACTCCGAAAAATAGAAGAGTCAGGTAAGATCCTGGGAAAAGACATGTGGGTTAGGGCCCACTCAAAAGAAACATCATTGAACGATTGCTTCAGAGATATTGCACCGTTTGAATTAAATGGATTGAATAAGATAACAACCACAACATAGCTAGAACAAATTGAGAATGGAAATGCGAATCTTCTGAGATATCTTCAACACTTCGGATATGAATAAAGAGATGTGAAGAAATAAGAGAGCCTTTGGATAAGAATTTTCACCATGGGAAAACATGTGAAACAAAAAGGAAGAGATATGATCATGACCGAAGCTTGGTCCACCGGAGAAGAAAGGAGAACGGAGAATGATGAACTTGAAGCTTCCTGAGCATTTTCCTAAGAATCATCGGAGAACAACATTGAAGAAAAGAATGAAGAGACTTCACATGACTATAAGGACTCTTGAATTAAGATTTCAACTCCGAGAAAAGGTGGGAGGGTGGGGAAAAACAAAGACAGCTTCAGGCGAACGAAACGGACACCATTGAGAAAAACCAAGGATTGGTCTTACACATATTGAAAGGATCGGGTTAACTTGAAGAGAACGCACCGGTTGAAAAAGAATTTAACGTGACAATCTTGATGATGAAGAAGGATTAGCACTCCCATAGAAATATGAGAACACCGATTAGGAAAGGTATGGAATCAACATTTGACATCGAAGAAACTCGAATACCAGAAACAAAACAAAAACAAAGGATAGATATGTTGCAACATATAGTCTTCACAATATCATTCGAACAGAGAATTGAACGAATGAATTCCGTAGCCTAATGGTACATCACTTGTCGAGAATCCACTTGGGGGAACAAAGGATAAAATAACAACAACAAGGTGCAGATGAAATAAATACATGACAGAAGTTTTGTCCCACATGTTCATGCTGAATGCCCCATGGCACATGTTACGAAGGGTCTTGCAATCCCCGGATCAGCATAGCCAAGGATCCTTTAAGATGCAACTCCCAATTGGAACAACGCCCATGAAACCTCTTCACTATATGTTCAACCCCAAACCTCATATCATGCACCCGTTGGAAGATTACTTACGAGCTACTTGAATCCCACCTATTAATTCCCGAAGCTTTCCGGTTATGCAATCAGGTGTTGGGGATACAGGGCAAGCACCGCGCACTCAACTCTAAACCTACATCCAGCTGTATCCATCCGTCAACACATAACCAGTCATCCTCGGAAACTGTTTACCTCAGACCTTCGAAACGCGTCCGCTATACTAGCTGTGGCAATACTCCCGAACTATCCCACCAGTACTGGGTGACGTCGGGGTTATCTCACCACTAACCGCATCGAAGAGTTTTCGATGTCGGTCTACTTAAGTATTCTAGAACCGCTACGATACGTTTGTGACGACAACACCTCGGAGCTCAACTCCCCGGGACACTGCCACAACCTCTAAATGACAGGAGGCATCGAGAACAATGTTCTCGTCACAAAGATATCAGAACAATCCAAACAATACTCGCGTGATCCTAAAAAAAAATTAGTGAATTTTTGAGAGTAGAGGAGATAGAACAACGTCAGGAGTCCTCACCAGAGCGATGAAGGGGATGAGGAGTAAAAAGAAATCCTACTCTCCGATATATATATATATATATATATAGGACTCAAAACATTTTTTGTGTGTGCCTAGACTCAACCGTCAACGATTCAATCAATCAGGGGGCTCCTAGGTCGGAGAAGGCTCTTAATACCAACTTATAATGCCCAGTATGCGACTATGTCTCCCACGTGTCGAGGCACGACTTAAAGACATAAGCGCATACTAGAATGATCTCAAGTATGGTATCTTTGCACATCTCATGTAAAATTCAGGGATGAAATTGTAAAATGATAGTTGGCTTACACTCGCCACGTCACACAATGAATACAATAACATACATCATCCACAGAACATCAGGGTCCGACTACAGACGAAAACCAAACGAGAAAGATACCATAAAGAACAGAAGCCCAGATCGCCCCTAGTAGGAACAACAACTGATCGTCGAAACACGTCACAACATACGGCCAAGCTCTTCATCGAACTCGCAGCGAAGTTCTGGTCCATCTCCTGCATCGTTCTCGGCTGTACCTGCATCTGGTGTGTGTTGTAATCTGTGAGCCAAAAAGGACTCAGCAATCCCGTTCCCGGGTATCAAAACTAACAAAGCCTTTAGGTGAGGAAAGGCTATAAAAGTGTCTGCAGCAAGCACTAAGCATCTAGCTTACGAGTTCAGAGCGAGAAGAGAACAAGTGCCAACGGTCGCCAAAGATGATCAATAAGTGATCCTAGCTACTCACGGTCATGCATAACCCCACCGTGTTCAACTTCCGAAGCCCTTCGGAAGAGGCCATCACGGTTACTCACACAAGTAGTGTATTCATATGGATATGGTGTCAAGTTATCTACAACCAGATATTAACAAATTCCCATCTGCCACATAACCGCAGGCACTGCTTTCGAAAGTTCATAACCCTGCAGGGGTGTCCCAACTTAGCCCATCACAAGCTCACGATCTGCGGAGTCGCAACTCCAAAGTGGGAAGACCCGAGTATTCTCGGAATCCCGTGCTCAAGATATTTCGACAAAGGTAAAACTAATCCAGCAAGACCTCCCGGCGTGCCGACACCCTGAAAGTAGCCACGCGTATGTCGTCTCACGCCACGACCGGATGGGTGATTCTAGAGGTGATACCAGCCCTCGGGTTTCCCCAAGGTGGCCCTGCAGGACCCCCGTTTGGGACCAACACCATCAGCACTGCCCCCCCTGTTATGTAGAATTAAGAACCCCGAGGACATGACCCCCTATGCAATTAGTTAATTAAGTTTTTTATTATTATGAGGCAAATGAAAACTAAAGTTGGGCCTTGCTGGAAAAGCTTTAAGATATTTGAGAGATATTGTGATATTCCAACAACAAGTCCCAACATGGAGCAATCTTCATCATCACCTGCAACTAGCAACGCTATAAGAGGGGCTGAGCAAGCGGGTAACATAGCCAAACAACGGTTTGCTGGGAAGGTGTCCAAGGTTAGAGGTTTCATGGCAACAATAGGAGGCTGACAAACAGGAATAGGTATCGCGGCATATCTAAAGAGCGAGACAACTAGCACAGGCAAAGATAGATGTGATATCGGGGAATGGTCATCTTGCCTGGGATTCCGCAAGGAAGCAAAACGAGTCCATGAAGTAGTCGAACGAAACCCCACAACTCCGGAACGAAACCAAAGCTAACGAGAGAAGCATACCGGAAAGAAGCAAACAACATGGTAAACACACAAGCACAAACATGGCATATGATGCACAACCAAGTATGATGCATGTCCGTTTAATTATGCATGGCATGGCAAAGTGCACAAACAAGTACTACAAGTTAAGTGGATCTCAATATGCAACGAGTTGCATATGGAAGAAACACCACATTTTATTTATTTAGTTGACTCTCGTTTATTTACAAGACAAGATTAAATGTTTTTATTAAACATGGCAAGAGGTGAAGCATGAGCAAAACTACACTATCTAGCCTTTTTAAATGAGGCCGGAAATAACAACAACAATTCCGGAAACTACCCATGTGCATATTTAGCAATTATTAAAGCAAAGAACAAATTCAAGCATTTAAAGGTTGTTATCATGATGTGGATGACAAATGCAAGTTTTTAGTAAAAGTTTACAATTAACAAGATATGAAGCATTTGCTCGCCACGACGGAAAGGAAAGGGGTGTCATGGCGGCAAGAATGGAAACGGTGCCACGGCAACATTTCGATGATCCAACAACTCGTCGAGATGCCGGTGCAAAAGCAAGGTTGCGTGAGCGTGTCATGCAAGAGATAGGTGGGGTGATCCCGGTAATCGGGTTCCCACGGGTCGGTGGCAAGGCAAACGAAGAGCAACACAAGCCACGATTCGGGCAAGATGCAAACATACGATCCAACTCATACAACACAAGCGTTTGTCCACGGGTCATCGTTTCGGCGGTATACCTTTGAAGCAAGCGTTTTGAAGCGGATCGAGTTCGTCAAGGGAAGTAGTGGTACTCGCGGTTCGTAGTGGAAGTAGGCGTTCACGTTTCGGTTGTGGTTGTATATACACGTAGATGAACTTGACGGGTCGTCAGTCTAGCCGATGGGGTACGTGGCGATAGTAGTGGTACACGGTTGTCGTGGATGTAGTGGTACTTGCCGCATCCAATGTCTTCGGGCATCGGTCCCGTTTCTTGCGACGGTAAGGGAACACGGGGTAGTCGAACTTGGCGATCCGAAGGGGTACTTGGCGTATCATCATGTAGTCGTACATGTTCCATAGATGTACATGTCGTCGTAGTCGTTCGGGTCTCGAAGTGATTGTAGTCGTTCACTTGGCAGTGGTAGACGAACTTGAGGTGGTCTTGGCATCGGACTTGCGGGGTTGGACAGACGAAGCAAGGGCAGCACGCGAGACGACAACAGCAAACAACAGAAGCGGTTGCGGCAGCTTGGCCCGAAGACAACGGCGATGGATGGCGTTGTCCCTGGTTCGAAGCAGAGGTGGAGAAGAGCTCCGGCGGTCGCGGCACTGGCCCGCGGAGGAGCTGGATGGCGACACCAGACGGCCTTGGCGCGGCGGAGGTCGGAGTCCAGCGGGGCGACGGGGACGGGATCCGGCCGGGCAGAGCTCGGAGGAGAGGGCAGCTCGCGCCCATGGCAGGGCGGCGACGCTCGGCGGGCTGGAGATCCATGGCGAGGCGGAGGAGCTCGCCGGCGGCTGGCTGCGGTGTGAGTGGAGCTCGGTGGGCGTCTCTCTGTGGCAGCACAAGGGGGAGGAAGGAGGTCTGGCGGGCTCCTGTAGGGTGCAGCCACGGCGAGAGGCGGCTGGACGATGGGGACGCGGGGCGATGGAGGAGGAGCAGAGGGCGGCGGGGCGCTGGCTCGCCGGCGGTGAGGTCGGAGCACAGGGAGGCGGCGGCCTGTTGCGGTGGCGTGAGCGAGAGAGCGGGAGGTAGGAGATGGGGTCGGATGCTCGAGGGAGTTGGCGAGAGGGAGAGGGAGCTGAGTCGGGATGAGGGAGAGACCGAGGGAGTGATCGAACGAGGGGGAGGCAACGCGAGGGAGAGAGCGAGGGAGAGATAGGGGATCGGGCGACGGGGTCTAGCGGGGCTAGGGTTCTAGGGCGGCTGGGCCTAACAGGCGGGCTGCTGATGGGCCTAGGTGGGCCGATTCGGCCAGAGGCTGCAGCTGGGCTCTCCCTCCCTCTGGCTTTTCTCCTTTTCTTTATACAGAAAACGGAAGAAAAACCACAGAGTGATTGAGGAAGAAAATAGAGGAAGGTGAAAATATTTACGAGGTCCAGTAAATATGCTTTCGTTAAAACGAATGGTTTGGGCATTCTTTTGAGGAAGAAAAATATCACAAGTTTGAATTTAATTCAAACTTGAGACATTTTAAAACCCAACCAAAACCTCTTCAAATGAGCTGGAAAATGGCAGAGAGGGTTTAGGCTTGGTGAACTAGCATCAGGAAAAGAATGAACATTAAATTGGTGCAGGAAATAAAATGCCACAATTTAAATGGACTAACGAAGAAGGAGAAGAACATGATCAAGCAAGGTTGTGGGAGTCAAAACTTGGAGTGAAAAAGGCATGGGGAATATTATGCAAGTGTGTTATGGTTGCTTCCAACAAATGGAATATTTTTTATAATAGCTCCATAAATATTAGGAGGATATGTTATAAAGAGAAGTCATCCTTCCTTGGATTTAAATAGATCAAACGAACTATGCCATTTATTTAGTTGAGATGCAAAAGATTTAATGACATGATGGCATGATGACATGATGCAATGCAAAATAAATAAAGCAAGCACAAATGAAACACACGGGAAAACTCGGAACATATGGAAGTCTTCTCGAGCATCGGTCTTGGGGCGTCACATCCACTCTCCCGCAACCCGCTATACCCTCTACTTGAACATGGTGCTTTATGCTTCATATTATTAAACAATGATGTGTTTCCATCCTATGATGTGTGAGTAGATTTTTGTTGTCCTATCGGTAATTGGTGAATTGCTATGATTGGTTTAATTTGCTTGTGGTTATGTTGCTGTCGTTTGGTGCCCATCATATGAGCGCGCGCGTGGATCACACCATAGGGTTAGTTGTATGTTGATAGGACTATGTATTGGAGGGTAAGAGTGACATAAGCTTGAACCAATATATTTTAATGCTATGGTTGGGTTTTACCTTAATGAACTATAGTTGTTGCGGATGCTTTCTAATAGTTCCAATCATAAGTGTATAGAACTCCAAGTCAGGGATGACATGCTAGCAGTGGCCTCTCCCACATAAAACTTGCTACCGGTCTAGTAACGTAGTCAATTGCTTAGGGACAATTTCGCAAATCCTACCACAATTTTTCCACACTCGCTATACTAACTTTATTGCTTCTTTACCTAAACAGCCCCTAGTTTTTATTTACATGCTCTTTATATTCTTGCAAACCTATCCCGTAACACCTACAAAGTAATTCTAGTTTTATACTTGTTCTAGGTAAAGCGAACGTCAAGCGTGCGTAGAGTTGTATCGGTGGTCGATAGAACTTGAGGGAATATTTGTTCTACCTTTAGGTCCTCATTGGGTTCGACACTCTTACTTATCGAAAGAGGCTACAATTGATCCCCTATACTTGTGGGTTATCAGGGGACGTTTGGTATTTACCATCTATAAAAGGACACAGATCATTTCCCTTTCACGTCACGCCCTCCTCAAGCCCTTGCTTCCCAATCTCTATGCTCCAGCGCCCACAACTCATGCACCCGCAATTCCTATCTTCTCCACCACCGCCTCCTTCTCCAGTAATGGCTGGATCCGGTTCCAAGGGCAAGTGGGAGGCCTCCACGGTCACGGAGAAGAACGTGAAGAATCTCCGGAGCACGAGCTACCTAGCCGACGACATAGCGCACCGGATTCCTGATGAGAATCAGGTGATCCCCGTCCCTGAGCCGGGTGAGAGTGTGGTATTCATCCCTCATTTTTTTCGGAGGTTGGGGTTTCCACTTCATCCCTTTGTTCGCGTTCTTCTATTCGTTTATGGGCAAGATTTCCATGATTTGGCACCGAATTCTATCCTCCACATATCGGCTTTTATAGTCGTATGTGAGGCTTTCCTCCGCGCCCCCCACACTTCGGCTTATGGCGCAAGAACTTCAATCTGAAGCCAAAGGTGGTCGACGGGCAGCATGCGGACTGCGGGGGAGCTATGGTGAGCAAGCTCCCGAATGCCACCTGGCCCAAGGGGGCTTTTGTGGAGACAAACAAGATATGGCAGCAGGAGTGGTTCTACATCACCGAACCCCGCGATGCCAAGTGGGCGGCCACGCCCGGATTCAGATCTAGACCCCCAGAGAGGCTTACCTCATGGACCACCAAGGGCCTTGATTGGGGGTCCCAGACAGAGGTGTAGACGCTCCAAATCCGCATCTCTAGTATGATGGCGAAGGGCACCCACCTCACTGATGTGATTCATGTGATGCTCTTCTGCCGCACTCTTCCCTGCCAACTCCGTGTCTCCTGCTTATGGGATTTGAATCCGGAAGAATCATGGACATTGAACCGCTTCTTCGGCACTACGGATGAAGACATTTGGAAGCAGCTCTTCAAGGCCCGGAAGGAGTGGCCTGAGGAGACCGAAGACAAAAGCTTCAACAGTGTGGATTCAGCCTCAGAGGTAAGCACAATTTCGCCGAATACATATCCTATCCTATTTCAATTATAGCAGAAGTTAGAACTCTTACGTTCCATTCAGGCCTGGACGAAGAAAGAGGAGCGGATCAACTGTCCGGCTCCGTTACCCGAAAACCTAGCCACGTCCCAGCTAACGGCGATGCTGGCTCCGTCGCCGTACAAGGTGCCGGAGAAGAAGGCCAAGAAGAAGGGCAAGGAGGTCCAGAGCGACCCCCGCCCTAAGGGACCTACGGACACTGTGTTCGAAGAGACCGATGCCCACTCTATTGGAAATATGCCCTAGAGGCAATAATAAATTGATTATTATTATATTTCCTTGTTCATGATAATTGTTTATTATCCATGCTAGAATTGTATTGATACGAAACTCAGATACATGTGTGGATACATAGACAAACACCATGTCCCTAGTAAGCCTCTAGTTGACTAGCTCGTTGATCAACAGATGGTCACGGTTTCCTGACCATGGACATCTAGATGTCGTTGATAACGGGATCACATCATTAGGAGAATGATGTGATGGACAAGACCCAATCCTAAGCCTAGCACCGATCATTTAGTTCGTATGCTAAAGCTTTTCTAAATGTCAAGTATCTTTTCCTTAGACCATGAGATTGTGCAACTCCCGGATACCGTAGGAATGCTTTGGGTGTACCAAACGTTACAACGTAACTGGGTGGCTATAAAGGTGCACTACAGGTATCTCCGAAAGTGTATGTTGGGTTGGCACGAATCGAGACTGGGATTTGTCACTCCGTATGACGGAGAGGTATCTCTGGGCCCACTCGGTAGGACATCATCATAATGTGCACAATATGTGATCAAGGAGTTGATCACGGGATGATGTGTTACGGAACGAGTAAAGAGACTTGCCGGTAACGAGATTGAGCAAGGTATCGGTATACCGACGATCGAATCTCGGGCAAGTGCTATACCGATATACAAAGGGAATCGTATACGGGATTGATTGAATCCTTGACATCGTGGTTCATCCGATGAGATCATCGTGGAACATGTGCGAGCCAACATGGGTATCCAGATCCCGCTGTTGGTTATTGGACGGAGAGTTGTCTCGGTCATGTCTGCATGGTTCCCGAGCCCGTAGGGTCTACACACTTAAGGATAGATGACGCTAGGGTCATAGGGAAAGTATATACACGGTTACCGAATGTTGTTCGGAGTCCCGCATGAGATCCCGGACGTCACGAGGAGGTCCGGAATGGTCCGGAGGTAAAGATTCATATATGGGAAGTCCCGTTTTAGTCACCGGAAAAGTTTTGGGCGCTATCGGTAGCGTACCGGGACCACCGGGAGGGTCCCGGGGGTCCACCGGGTGGGGCCACCGGCCCCAGAGGGCTGAGTGGGCCAAGTGTGGGAGGGGACCAGCCCCAGGTGGGCTGGTGCGCCCCCCAACCAGGGCCCAGGGCGCCTCCAAGAGGGGAGGGGGCAAACCCTAGGGCAGTTGGGCCCTAGGGCCCAATCTGGTGCGCCCCCCTCTCCCGCTCCCCCTCTGGCCGCCACTCTTAGATGGGATCTGGGGTGGCCACACCCCTAGGGGTGGGAAACCCTAAAGGGGGCGCAGCCCCTCCCTTCCCCCTATATATACATGAGGTTTGGGGCTGCCCAACATACGGTTTGACCTCTCTCGCTTGGCGCAGCCCTACCTCTCTCCCTCCTCGTCTCTCGCAGTGCTTGGCGAAGCCCTGCTCGAGTCTCGCGCTCCTCCACCACCACCATGCCGTCGTGCTGCTGTTGGATGGAGTCTTCCCCAATATCTCCCTCTCTCCTTGCTGGATCAAGGCGTGGGAGACGTCATCGGGATGCACGTGTGTTGAACGCGGAGGCGCCGTTGTTCGACGCTTAGATCGGAATCAACCGCGATCTGAATCGCTACGAGTACGACTCCTTCATCTGCGTTCTTGTAACGCTTCCGCATCGCGATCTACAAGGGTATGTAGATGCACTCCCCTCTCCCTCGTTGCTAGATTACTCCATAGATAGATCGTGGTGATGCGTAGGAAATTTTTTGATTTTCTGCTACGATCCCCAACAGTGGTATCAGAGCTAGGTCTATGCGTAGTTTCTTGCACGAGTAGAACACCAAGTAGTTGTGGGCATGGATTTGTCAATTTACTTGCCGTTACTAGTCTTATCTTGATTCGGCGGTATCGTGGGATGAAGCGGCCCGAACCGACCTTACACGTACTCTTACGTGAGACAGGTTCCACCGACTGACATGCACTAGTTGCATAAGGTGGCTAGCGGGTGTCTGTCTCTCCCACTTTAGTCGGATCGGATTCGATGAAAAGGGTCCTTATGAAGGGTAAATAGAAATTGGCATATCACATTGTGGTTTTGGCGTAGGTAAGAAACGTTCTTGCTAGAAACCTATAGCAGCCACGTAAAAACTTGCAACAACAATTAGAGGACGTCTAACTTGTTTTTGCAGCATGTGCTATGTGATGTGATATGGCCAAAAGGATGTGATGAATTATATATATGTGATGTATGAGATTAATCATGTTCATGTAATAGGAATCACGACTTGCATGTCGATGAGTATGACAACCGGCAAGAGCCATAGGAGTTGTCTTTATTGTATTATATGACCTGCGTGTCATTGAAAACGCCATGTAATTACTTTACTTTATTGCTAACCGTTAGCCATAGTAGTAGAAGTAATGTTTGGCGAGACAACTTCATGAAGACACGATGATGGAGATCATGATGATGGAGATCATGGTGTCATGCCGGTGACGATGATGATCTTGGAGCCCCGAAGATGAAGATCAACAGGAGCAAAATGATATTGGCCATATCATGTCATTATTTGATTGCATGTGATGTTTATCATGTTTTACATCTTATTTGCTTAGAACGACGGTAGTAAAAAAGATGATCTCTCACTAAAATTTCAAGAATTGTGTTCCCGCTAACTGTGCACCGTTGCTAAGGTTCGTTGTTCTGAAGCACCACGTGATGATCGGGTGTGATAGGTTCTAACGTTCGCATACAACGGGTGTAAGCCAGATTTACACACGCGATACACTTAGGGTTGACTTGACGAGCCTAGCATGTACAGACATGGCCTCGGAACACGGAAGACCGAAAGGTTGAACATGAGTCGTATAGAAGATACGATCAACATAAAGATGTTCACCGTTGATGACTAGTCCGTCTCACGTGATGATCGGACACGGCTTAGTCGATTCGGATCATGTATCACTTAGATGACTAGAGAGATGTCTATCTGAGTGGGAGTTCATTAGATGAATGTAGTTGTCATGAACAATAGTCTAAGTTGTCTTCGCAAATTATGTTGTAGACCAATAGCTTGCGTTGTAGCTCCATGTTTAATAAGATCCTAGAGAAAGACTAAGTTGAAACATATTGTAAGCAATGATGCAGACTGGGTCCGTAGTCCGAGGAATGTCCTCACTGCTACACAGAAAGCTTACGTCTTTGATGCACCGCTCGATGTGCAAACCCCTACAACGTTGTCTGTGGATGTTGTGAACACCTGACAGACAAGTCTTGATGACGACTTGATTGTTAAGTGCACCATACTTTACGGCTTAGAATCGGGATTCCAATGACGTTTTGAATGCCATAGGACATATGAGATGTTCCAAGAGCTGAAATTGGGATTTCAGGCTCATGCCCGTGTTGAGAGGTATGAGACCTCTGACAAGTTCTTTTGCCAAAAAGAAGGAGGAGAATAGCTCAACTAGTGAGCATGTGCTCAGAATGTCTGGGTGCTAAAATCACTTGAACCAAGTGGGAGTTAATCTTCCAGATGAGATAGTGGTTGACGAAATTCTCTAGACACTATCACCAAGCTACTAGACCTTCGTGATGAACTATGACATGCAAAGGATGGAGATGATCCCAGAGCTATTAGCGGTGCTTAAGATCGCAAGAGTAGAAATCAAGAAGGAGCATCAAGTGTTGATGGTTTAACAAGACCACTGGTTTCAAAAGGGCAAGGGCAAGAAGGGAAACTTCATGAATGGCAAACCAGTTGTCGCACTAATGAAGGAACCCAAGGTTGAACCCAAACCTTGAGACTAAGTGCTTCTATTGTAAGGGGAACGTCACATGGTAGTGGAACTACCCCAAATACATGGTAGATAAGAAAGCTGGCAACTTCAACAAAGTATGCTTGATATACGTATTATTGATGTGTACCTTACTAGTACTCCTAGTAGTACCTGGGTATTGGATACCGGTTCAGTTGCTATTATTAGTGACTTGAAGCAAAAGCTACGGACTGAACGGAGACTAGCTAAGGGTGAGGTGACGATGTGTGTTGGAAGTGTTTCCAAGGTTGATAAGATCACCATCGCACGCTCCCTCTACCTTCGGGATTAGGGTTGAACCTAGATAAATGTTATCAGGTGTCCACGTTGAGCATGAATATGATTAGATCATGTTCATTGCAATACGGTTATTCATTTAAGTTAGAGAATAATGGTTATTCTGTTTACATGAATAATACCTTTATGGTCATGCACCCAATGGTTTATTGAATCTCGATCATAGTAATACACATGATAATAATATTAACGCTAAAAGATGTAGAGTTAATAATGATAGTACCATTTTTTGTGGCACTGCCGCTTAGGTCATTTTGGCATAAAATGCATGAAGAAGCTCCATGCTGATGGATGTTTGGAGTCACTTGATTTTGAATCGCTTGACACATGCGAGCCATGCCTCATGGGCAGGATGACTAAGATCCCGTTTTCAGGTACAATGAAACGGGCAAGTGACTTGTTGGAAATCATACATGCTGATGTGTGTAATCCGATGAGAATTAAGGCGTGTGGTGGATATCGTTATTTTCTCATCTTCACTGACGATTTGAGTAGATATGGCTATATTTACTTGATGAAGCAAAAGTCTGAAACGTTTGAAAATTTCAAGCAATTTCAGAGTGAAGTTAAGAATCATCATAACAAGAAGATCACGTTCCTATGATCTGATCAAGGGAGATTTTCTGAGTTATGAGTTTGGCGATCACTTAAGACATTGTGGAATTGTTTCGCAGTTGAAGCCACCTGGAACACCACAGCGTAATGGTGTGTCCGGACATCGTAATCGAACCTTATGAGATATGGTGCGATCTATGATCTACCGCTATTATTTTGAGGTTATGCATTAGAGACAGCTGCATTCACTTTAGAAAGGGCACCATCTAAGTCCGTTGAGATGACGCTGTGTGAACTATGGTTTGGCATGAAACCAAAGTTGTCGTCTCTTAATGTCTGGGGCTGCGATGCTTATGGCTTCAGCCGGAAAAAGCTCGAACCCAAAGCGGACAAATACATCTTCATAGGATACCCAAAGGTAATAGTTGAGTATACCTTCTATCTCAGATCCAAGGGCAAAAATGTTTGTCGCTAAGAACGGGTCCTTTCTCGAGAAGGAGTTTCTCTCGAAAGAATTGAGTGGGAGGAAGATAGAACTTGATGAGGTTGTCGAACCCTCACTTCAACCGGAGAGTAGTGCAACACAGAAAGATGTTTCTGTGGAACCTACGACTGTTGAAGAGGAAACTATTGATAGTGATCATGTAGTTTCGGATCAAGTTGCTATCGAACCTCGTAGGTCGACAAGGATATGTACTACTCCTGAGTGGTACGGTGATCCTGTCTTAAGATGTCATGTTGTTGGACAACAATGAACCTACGAACTATGGAGAAGCGATGGTGGGCTCGTATTTCGACAAATGGTTAGAAGCCGAGAAATTCGAGATAGGATCCATGTATCAAAACAAAGTATGGACTTTGGTGGACTTGCCCGATGATCGGCAAGCCATTGAGATAAATGGATCTTTAAGAAGAAGATGGACGTGGACGATAATGTCACCGTCTATGAAGCTTGACTTATGGCTAAGAGTTTTTCACAAGTTCAAGGAGTTGACTATGATGAGATTTTCTCATCCGTAGCGATGCTTAAGTCCGTCGGAATCATGTTAACATTAGCTGCATTTATGAAATCTGGCAGATGGATGTCAAAACAAGTTTCCTTACCAGTTTTCGTAAGGAAAGGTTGTATGTGATATAATCAGAAAGGTTTTGTCGATCCTAAGGATGCTAAAAGGTATCCTAGCTCCAGCGATCCTTCCATGGACTAGAGCAAGCATCTCGGAGTCGAAATATACTCTTTGATGGAGTGATCAAAGTTTTTGGGTATACAAAGTTTGTTAGAAACTTGTATTTACAATAAAGTGAGTGGGAGCACTACAACATTTCTGATAAGTATATGTGAATGACATATTGTTGATCCGAAATGATGTAGAATTTCTGGAAAGCATAAAGGGTTGTTTGAAAGGAGTTTTTTTCAAAGGAAGACCTGGATAAAGCTGCTTACATATTGGGCATCAAGATCTATGAAGATAGATCAAGACGCCCGATGATACTTTCAAAAGAACACACACCATTGACATGATTTTGAAGGAGTTCAAAATAGATCAGTCAAAGAAGGAGTTCTTACCTGAGTTGTAAGGTGTGAAGTTGAGTAAGACTCAAAGCTTGACCGCGGCAGAAGAAAGAGGAAGGACGAAGGTCGTCCCCTATGCTTTTGTCATAGGCACTATACGGTATGCCATGCTGAGTACCGCACCTGATGTGTGCCTTGCCACATGTCTGGCAAGAGGGTACAAAGGTGATCCAGGAGTGGATCACTAGATAGCGGTCAAAATTATCCTTAGAGGAATAAGGAGATGTTTCTTGGTTATGGAGGTGATAAAGAGTTCGACGTAAAGAGTTACGTTGATGCAAGCTTAACACCTATCCGGATAACTCTAAGTAGAGATACCGGATACGTATAATGGAGCAACAGTTTGGAATAGCTCCAAGTGGAACGTGGTAGCAGCATCTACGATATGACATAAAGTTTTGCAAAGTACATAGGGATGTGAATGTTGCAGACCCGTTGACTACAACCTCTCTCACAAGCATAACATGATCAAACCCAGAACTCATTAAGTGTTAATCACATATTGATGTGAACTAGATTACTGACTCTAGTAAACTCTTTGGATGTTGGTCACATGGCGATGTGACCTGTGAGTGTTAATCACATGGCGATGTGAACTAGATTATTGACTCTAGTGCAAGTGGGAGACTGTTGGAAATATGCTCTAGAGGCAATAATAAATTGATTATTATTATATTTCCTTGTTCATGATAATTGTTTATTATCCATGCTAGAATTGTATTGATAGGAAACTCAGATACATTTGTGGATACATAGACAAACACCATGTCCCTAGTAAGCCTCTAGTTGACTAGCTCGTTGATAAACAGATGGTCACTGTTTCCTGACCATGTACATTTGGATGTCGTTGATAACGGGATCACATCATTAGGAGAATGATGTGATGGACAAGACCCAATCCTAAGCCTAGCACAGATCGTGTAGTTCGTATGCCAAAGCTTTTCTAAATGTCAAGTATCTTTTCCTTAGACCATGAGATTGTGCAACTCCCGGATACCGTAGGAATGCTTTGGGTGTACCAAACGTCACAACGTAACTGGGTGGCTATAAAGGTGCACTACAGGTATCTCCGAAAGTGTCTGTTGGGTTGGCACGAATCGAGACTGGGATTTGTCACTCCGTATGAGGGAGAGGTATCTCTGGGCCCACTCGGTAGGACATCATCATAATGTGCACAATATGTGATCAAGGAGTTGATCACGGGATGATGTGTTACGGAACGAGTAAAGAGACTTGCCGGTAACGAGATTGAGCAAGGTATAGGTATACCGACGATCGAATCTCGGGCAAGTGCTATACCGATAGACAAAGGGAATCGTATACGGGATTGATTGAATCCTTGACATCGTGGTTCATCCGATGAGATCATCGTGGAACATGTGGGAGCCAACATGGGTATCCAGATCCCGCTGTTGGTTATTGGCCGGAGAGTTGTCTCGGTCATGTCTGCATGGTTCCCGAGCCCGTATGGTCTACACACTTAAGGTTCGATGATGCTAGGGTTATAGGGAAAATATGTACGCGGTTACCGAATGTTGTTCGGAGTCCCGGATGAGATCCCGGACGTCATGAGGAGTTCCGGAATGGTCCGGAGGTAAAGATTCATATATGGGAAGTCCCTTTGTGGTCACCGGAAAAGTTTCGGGCGCTATCGGTAGCGTACCGGGACCACCGGGAGGATCCCGGGGGTCCACCGGGTGGGGCCACCGGCCCCAGAGGGCTGCGTGGGCCAAGTGTGCGAGGGGACCAGCCCCAGGTGGGCTGGTGCGCCCCCCCCAACCAGGGCTCAAGTCGCCTCCAAGAGGGAAGGGGGCAAACCCTAGGGCAGTTGGGCCCTAGGGCCCAATCTGGTGCGCCCCCCTCTCCCTCTCCCCCTCTGGCCGCCACCCTTAGATGGGATCTGGGGTGGCCGCACCCCTAGGGGTGGGAAACCCTAAAGGGGGCGCAGCCCCTCCCTTCCCCCTATATATACTTGAGGTTTGGGGCTGCCCAACATACGGTTTGACCTCTCTCGCTTGGCGCAGCCCTACCTCTCTCCCTCCTCGTCTCTCGTAGTGCTTGGCGAGGCCCTGCTGGAGTCCCGCGCTCCTCCACCACCACCACGCCTTCGTGCTGCTGTTGGATGGAGTCTTCCCCAACCTCTCTCTCTCGTTGCTGGATCAAGGCGTGTGAGATGTCATCGGGCTGCACGTGTGTTGAACGCGGAGGCGCCGTGGTTCGGCGCTTAGATAGGAATCAACCGCGATCTGAATCGCTACGAGTACGACTCCTTCATCCACGTTCTTGTAACGCTTCCGCATCGCGATCTACAAGGGTATGTAGATGCACTCCCCTCTCCCTCGTTGTTAGATTACTCCATAGATAGATCTTGGTGATGCGTAGGAAATTTTTTGATTTTCTGCTACGATCCCCAACACACTCCTCCCACGACAAAGAAGAAGGGGAGGAGGAGGAGGAGGAGGAGAGCGACTCCCCCATCAAGGAAAGAGAGAGAAGAGGGCGGCCCCCATATACATGATAAAAAGGGGCACCCAGGAAGAAACTGAATATCCCGGACAACTCGAACTCGATGTCCGAGGCTAGTTACCGGGTACAACCTAGGATCAAGCCCCTGGCCGAATCGTAAGTATTTGGACTTTCGCTCTTATGTTTGGTTTAATTATCTAGCATTGCTTAAGAAATTTTATTCTTTTATTTTGCAGCACTCCCCACACATTCCCTGGCGCTTCACTATCGTCACGGAACTCTCTACCAGCTGAAATGGTGGAGAGTGAGACGCCACCGCGGGCTCAATCTCCCGTCCTAGGGGATACCGAAGTGTCCTCCCTACGGACGTCCCCTGAACGAGCAGTTGGGAGTGGGGCGGACGAGAAGGTGCCCAAGGCCAACACCTCGGCCACTGTCAGCCCAGGGGGTGTAGTCCTGATGGCTTCTCGCCCCTCGTTGGTTACCCCAAGTGGAAGGTTTGAGATGCAGCGTAGCGGTAGTTTTCCCTTGGCAAAGATACCAAGGATCGATTTCCCCTGAGATTCCTAGTTTCAACAAGAAGGTGTCAACTGCTAACGGCGCCAGATATTAACAATCAACGTGGACCTGCACACAGATAAAAATAACTTTGCTCCCAACGAGTACAGAGAGGTTGTCAATCCCTCCGGCCTTGTCATTTACAAAGGGTCAAACGCAAGTGATAATGGTGATAGGTAAAACTGTAACTGGTATGTAAAGCAGAAAGTAAATAGCGGATGTGATCAATGATGGTAATATGGACCGGGGTCCCATGATGTTCACTAGTGATGTCTCTCTCCCAAAATACGATAAAACAACTATGTGAGGTAAACGAATTACAGCTGGGCAATTGACAGAATTATGTGCGCAAACCAATGCTAACAATGTTGCAAGAAAGGTAGAGGTTCAAAGCATGGGCGGTACGCCAAGGCAAGTAGACCGAAATCCATCTGAATCTACTACTAATCATCCACCTTGAGATATCTATCAGAACATCTCGCTGGTATTAAGTTGCGAGTCCCACCCATAGTGTAAACTCAAAGCAATAGACAACTGCATTAAAAGAACTTTGCGTAAAGTAAACAATCCTTGCACCCGCGGGCACAAGCACCGTTGTTTTCCCCCTTGTGGCAACAGCACATCCCCTAGACTCATGTTTCTGTCACTCAAGCTAGTCATCGAGGGGCATGAACCCACAATCAAGCATAACGTTTCCTCTTGGAGTCACTACCTACTACTTGGCCAAAGCAATAAATAGCAACAGAGAACATGCAAGAATTACTTACGAACATAAATATAAAAGAGGTAGATCAAATATATTACTCAAACACAATCTGAACATAATCTCACAATCCATCGGATCCCAGCAAACTCAACATAGCAACAGCATAAGGATCACATATGTGCCTCGATCATGTAGGGCAGCTCACGAGGTCTAATTACATATGTGCCTCGATCATGTAGGGCAGCTCACGAGGGTTTCGGGACGCGATATAAATATATGCCAAAGAGGGGCATCAGCGGAGGCCTGGGGGGCCACGGCGCCCCCCCCCCCCCGACGCGGCCAGGAGGGGGGCCGCGCCACCAGGGCGCCTGGAGCCCTGGTGGCCCCCCTCCCGCCCTACTTCGGCTGCCGGGAAGCTTCCGGAACGCTGATTTTTTATATAATTTTTCCGGGATTTTTCTGGCAGCTTTCGTAATGGGAAAACCTGAAATACAAAAACAGCAGAAAATAGAAACTGGCACTGGGGTGCACTGAGTTAATAGGTTAGTCCAAATATGATCAAAAGTGTATGGAAGTGTATAAATATCATAGCAATATCACCCAAAAGAGGCATGGAGCAAGCAGAAATTATAGATACGTTTTGGACGTATCAACATCCCCAAGCTTAATTCCTGCTCGTCCTCGAGTAGGTAAATGATAACAAGAATAATTTCTGTGGTGGCATGCTATTAACCATATAGGACTTTTTCATAGTCATATGACAAAAGCTTACTGAGATAATGAATCTATAGTAATTAAGTTACCTCATGAGAAAATCACAAAGAACTGAAAGTTTTACAATATGATACTGAAACATCAAATAGATTTGTAACGAGCATGGTGTGCAAATATGATAAAGTGATATCTCGCTTGCCCCTTTAGTGAAGCAAAACATAAATGCAGGGGCACCTCCAAGGTTTAAGTGATGACTAGATACAATGATTTCAAAATAAACCATATCACAATCATGCAAAAGACAATGCTACTTTGGGACAATGCACATTACACTCAGAATGACAATCATGCTCTCAGTAGTTGGTGCTTAAAGAAGGCGGAGACTCTCGAACCGTGGCTTTTGTTGGCAAGGTTGAAAACCCGTGGTCGGAAACAAAGACAAAGCATGTACCAGATCTCTTGGTTTTAAAAACAGAAGTAGTAATTTTTTTTGATATGCATGTTTCGTCAACGAATGCTAGCAGATAACTCAATTACTTCTTGAGATGGACAAGTTTCGAGGAACGGCTCCCGAATGAGGACGATCACATCCTCTTAATCTCCTTTGTTTATCACTGCCAAAGTTTTCTGATTTCTCATGAACAAAGCGTGAAGGAGGGTTTGTTTGTTATATTATTTTTGAGCCGGGCGCACTCTTTGCCACTTCCTTCTCGTATTATGGGTTTGCACATTAGACATGCAATCCCGGGGTGAAGCTTGTCCAACTTAAAAAGATCATGAATTAACTACTACTTCCTCATGAACTAAAACAGAGGCACAAAACAGAAATGCATTTTTTTGAATAATTTCGAGATGGTACATGAAAGTCTCCGTTAGGAATGGCAGGTAAATACCATGTATAGGAAGGTATGGTGGACTCATATGGCATAACTGGTTTAAAGGATTTTGGATGCACAAGCAGTCAGTCCGCTTAGTACAGGCGAAGGTTAGCAAAAGACTGGGAGCGACCAACTAAGAGAGCAATGACGGTTATAATCATGCAGAGCGACAAAGCAACATTGAATCAGGCATGGAAGTTATATCGTTACTCAGAAACAAAAGATCATCAAGGCTTGACAGACTTTCTTTACAGTCTTAAATATGCGTGAGCATACGCCAAGTCAATCAAAATAAATTCTTGAAGGAAGATATTACTAAACCATACCACATCATAGGCAAACAGATCATGTTGGTACTCCAATAACACATTGGGAACCCCCCAGCTATTTGAGACTAACCATAAGAAAACATGAACTACTAAGCGCCATTATGCACGTAGCATTTTTATCATAGACATATCGACCAATGCAATAGAAGCAAACTCTCTTAATAAGATAAGCATGATAACTAAAGAGAGTTCGAGCAACCAACTAAACAAAAGCTCTTTAAAAAGATAAGCATGAAAACTAAGAGCTGAACATGATAGTAGCTATTGAAAGACAAAGAACACACACAGCAAAGATAGACATGAAAATTCTATGTTATGTTCTAGGTAGAAGTGGAGCGTGTTTCTCTCCCACACAAAGAAAGCTGAGTTCCGACTCGTTATGAAAAGCTAAAGAAAACTAAAAAGGCAAACTAAAAGCAAGACGCTCCAAGCATAGCACATAACACATGAAGTGATAAAAATATAGTGGAACGAAAGACGAACTGATAATGTTGATGGAGAAGGGGATGCACGGGGGCATCCCCAAGCTTAGACGCTTGAGTCTCCTTGAATATTTCTTGGGGGTGCATGGGGGCATCCCCAAGCTTGAGCGTTTGACACTCCTGAATCTTTTTATCATCTTCCCTCGCACACTTGAAAACTCCCTTCATACATAACTCATCATAATCTGATTAGCGAGGTTAGTACCCTTAATAAAATAATTGATCCTTGCTGGAAATAAGGATATTCTTGAAGGTCTACTGTTTCCCAAGATTGCCAAAAGGTTTTTGCAAAGAAAAAGCAAGCTCAAGGTTTGCAAAATGAAGGAAAGGCAAAACAGGACAGAATCTGTGAAAAACAGAACAGCAGGTAGTAAATGATTTTTTCGGGGCACTTCTGCAACTCTAATAAAAAAACTCAGAACAGACGCCCGAAAGACAATTGTATAGAGCACGCTGTCGAAAAAATTCAGACCAAAAAGATGATCTGGTGATTTTATACGAATTTTTATATCCAAGGACAGAATCTGTTTCCTGGACAGCACGTCACAACTTTTGAACTTTCTTGCAATCAGAGGCTACACTTGGCACAAAGTTGAAAAGTAAAGATACAATGATGATGCTACTATAGTAACAAACATCAAGACCACTAAAACTAAAAGAACAAACTGAAAGCAAAGATAACAAGGGTTGTCTCCCTAGAGCTCTTTCTTTATAGCCATAAAGATAGGCTTAAGACTTCAATGATGCTCTCGTAGGAATAAGAGTTGAAGAACAAAAGAGAGCATCAAGAAGCAAATACCAAACACATTTAAGCCTAACATGCTTCCTATGCATAGGAATATTGCAATACAATAATTTATTGAAGCACAAAGCAATAAGCATAGGAAGACAAAACAAGTGCAGCTTCAAAACCTTTAACATAAAGAGAGGGAACTTGATATTATTGAAATATCTATAAGCATATGTTCCCTTCTCATAATAATTTTTAGTGGGATCACGAATAAACTCAACAATATAAGCATCACATAAAGCATTGTTACCATGATCCACATGCAAAAAGGTATCATTACTCTTCATATAAGCAAAATCTTTCTTATTAGGAATAGTGAGAGTAAAGCAATCATAACCATCATGGTAATCATTTTATTTAGGAGGCATATCATAATCATAATAAATTTTATCCTCAATAGTAGGTGGACTGAAAACATCATATTCATCATTGTAATCATATATAGGAAGCAAAGTATCATCAAAGAAAATTTTCTCTTCAAAAGTTGGGGGACTAAAAATATCATGTTCATCAAACGTGTCATCCCCAAGCTTAGAGCTTTCCATGTCATTAGCAATATTGATATTCAAAGAAAGCATACTAATAACATCACCACCATCATGATTGTTATGCAAATAATAAAGTTCCATAGGTTTTTTAATTTTCTCTTCAAACACATCATGTCCCAAAGCAAGGTAGAGCTTATAAAGCTCTCTCATATTTTTGTTGTTTTCCATTAAGCAAAACTAGTGAAAAGACATAAAGAAAACTGAAAGGTAAACTAACAAGACTAAAAATCAAAGGTAAAAGATAGCGTGCAACTCCCCTATCTTGAAGAGTGGAGTCCCCGGCAACGGCGCCAGAAAACTTTGCTTAATGGCTTCTCACCCCTCGTTGGTTACCCCAAGTGGAAGGTTTGAGATGCAGTGTAGCGGTAGTTTTCCCTTGGCAAAGATACCAAGGATCGATTTCCCCTGAGACTCCTAGTTTCAACAAGAAGGTGTCAACTGCTAACGGCGCCAGATATTAGCAATCAACATGGACCAGCACACAGATACAAATAACTTTGCTCCCAACGAGTATAGAGAGGTTGTCAATCCCTCCGGCCTTGTCGTTTACAAAGGGTCAAACGCAAGTGATAATGGTGATAGGTAAAACTGTAACTGGTATGTAAAGCAGAAAGTAAATAGCAGATGTGATCAGTGATGGTAATATGGACCGGGGTCCCATGATGTTCACTAGTGATGTCTCTCTCCCAAAAGATGATAAAACAGCTATGTGAGGTAAACGAATTACAGCTGGGCAATTGACAGAATTATGTGCGTAAACCAATGCTAACTATGTTGCAAGAAAGGTAGAGGTTCAAAGCATGGGCGGTACGCCAAGGCAAGTAGACCGAAATCCATCAGCATCTACTACTAATCATCCACCTTGAGATATCTATCAGAACATCTCGCTGGTATTAAGTTGCGAGTCCCACCCATAGTGTAAACTCAAGGCAACAGACAACTGCATTAAAAGAACTTTGCGTAAAGTAAACAATCCTTGCACCCGCGGGCACAAGCACCGTTGTTTTCCCCCTTGTGGCAACAGCACATCCCCTAGACTCATGTTTCTGTCACTCAAGCTAGTCATCGAGGGGAATGAACCCACAATCAAGCATAACGTTCCCTCTTGGAGTCGCTACCTACTACTTGGCCAAAGCAATAAATAGCAACGGAGAACATGCAAGAATTACTTACGAACATAAATATAAAAGAGGTAGATCAAATATATTACTCAAACACAATCTGAACATAATCTCACAATCCATCGGATCCCAGCAAACTCAACATAGCAACAGCATAAGGATTACATATGTGCCTCGATCATGTAGGGCAGCTCATGAGGTCTAATTAGTGAAGCACAAGAAGGGGAGGAGAACATCACATAGCTACTGGTCATGGACCCATGGTCCAAGGGAGACTACTCACAACTCATCCGGGAGGCGTCCATGATGGTGGAGAGGCTCCCGGTGGTGATCCTCCCCTCCGGCAGGGTGCCGGGAAGAGTTCTCCTGGTGCTCCCGATCTTGGAAGCGCGGCGGCGGCGGAACAGAGATGAGATCGCGAAAAAGGGTTCCCGTCTCGAGGGTTTCGGGACGCGATATAAATATATGCCAAAGAGGGGCATCAGCGGAGGCCTGGGGGGCCACGACGCCCCCTCCCCCCCCCCCCC
>LR738715.1:765729561-765821088 GCA_902687465.1 Secale cereale
CCCCCCCGACGCGGCCAGGAGGGGGGCCGCACCACCAGGGCGCCTGGAGCCCTGGTGGCCCCCCTCCGGCCCTACTTCGGCTGCCGGGAAGCTTCCGGAACGCTGATTTTTTATATAATTTTTCCGGGATTTTTCTGGCAGTTTTCGTAATGGGAAAACCTGAAATACAAAAACAGCAGAAAACAGAAACTGGCACTGGGGTGCACTGAGTTAATAGGTTAGTCCAAATATGATCAAAAGTGTATGGAAGTGTATAAATATCATAGCAATATCACCCAAAAGAGGCATGGAGCAAGCAGAAATTATAGATACGTTTTGGACGTATCAAGTCCCTATGGCGGCCGACGGCGGGGAGCCCAAGCAATTCGGGCTCCCGTCGAACACTATTCCGGAGGCCAGTATGGCTCCGAAACTAGGAAAACAACCCCCTACGATAGGGGGAAGAGCATCATCTCCAACGGCATCCTCCACTTATCCGGAGGAGCCGAACACGCTGGAGGAAGCACTGCAAGGTGCTTGCATCGTGGCGGAACACCGCACCCTGATGGGTGCGGTCATGGGAAAGATTCAGCCCGCCAAAAGCGGACTGAATGAAGCCTTCAATAGCCTACTGACAGGCTTTGAGGTATGCGACCTAATATTCTAGAAGAACATTTACGTTTTATATGTATAGGATAACAAACTTGTATACGGACAGTAGCCCCTGATGCTTTGTTTGATTCTGAAGAGAATCGGACAGAGGATCCATATAGTGTCATCTAATAGAACATATTGTGACATATATTTGAACAGGCTTCCCTGGTATCGACATCTGCCCATGCCGCAGAGGTTTCTGAGCTCTATCGGAAGCTTCAACTAGCTGACGAGGAGCTCGACCGCGTCAACAAGCGGTTTGATGAAACACAAGGTCTGCGGACTTTCAAAAAGTTATTATGTCAAAAGACAATGTGTTTGATTGTAAGAGTATGCACTCATTGTTCGGTGTGATTATGTTACAGTTGGTGCAGCCGAGGTTGAGACCCTCAAAGGCGCTCTTGCAAGGGCCAAGAAGTAGGCCGAGATGAACAAAGCAGCCGCGGACAAAGCGGCTGCCGAGCTGGAGAACGAACAGGCCTCCCACCGACAGCATGAGTGATACGTCTCCAACGTATCTATAATTTTTGATTGTTCAATGCTATTATATTATCCTTCTAGGATGTTTTATGGGCTTTTATATGATTTTGGGGACTAACCTATTAACCTAGAGCCTAGTGCCAGTTTCTGTTTTTTCTTTATTTTTGAGTTTTACACAAAAGGAATACCAAACGGATTCCAATTGAGGAGCCAATTTTTGATGATTTTTTCTGGACCAAAAGAACCCCCGAAGTAAAAGAGTTGGGCCAGGAGAGCCACGGGCTGCCCACGAGGGTGGGGGGAGCGCCCACCCCATGTGATGGTGCCCCCCTATCTCGTGGACAGTCCGGAGGCCCCCCTGACTTGTAACCTACGCCAAAAAATCCTATAAATACAAAAACCTCCAGAAAATAACCTAGATCAGGAGTTCCGCCAACGAAAGCCTCTGTTGACACCGAAAACCAATCGTACCCGTTCTGGCACCCTGCCGGAGGGGGGAATCCCTCTCCAGTGGCTATCTTCATCATCCCGGCGCTCTCCATGACGAGGAGGGAGTAGTCCACCCTCGGGGCTGAGGTTATGTACCAGTAGCTATGTGTTTGATCTCTCTCTCTCGTGTTCTTGAGATGGCACGATCTTGATGTATAGCGAGCTTTGCTACTATTGTTGGATCTTATGATGTTTCTCCTCCTCTACTCTCTTGTGATGAATTGAGTATTCCCTTTGAAGTTATCTTATTAGATTGAGTCTTTAAGGATTTGAGAACACTTGATGTATGTCTTGCATGTGCTTATCTATGGTGACAATGGGATATCACATGATCCACTTGATGTATGTTTTGGTGATCAACTTGCGGGTTCCGTGACCTTGGGAATCTATGCATAGGGGTTGACACACGTTTTTGTCTTGACTCTCCGGTAGAAACTTTGGGGCACTCTTCAAAGTTCTTTGTGTTGGTTGAATAGATGTTTCTGAGATTGTGTGATGCATATAGTATAACCATGCCACGGATACTTGAGGTGACGATGGAGTATCTAGGTGACATTAGGGTTTTGGTTGATTTGTATCTTAAGGTGTTATTCTAGTACGAACTCTAGGATAGATTGAACGGAAAGAATAGCTTCGTGTTATTTTACTACGGACTCTTGAATTGATCGTCCAAAAAGGATACTTTGAGGTGGTTTCATACCCTACCATAATCTCTTCGTTTGTTCTCCGCTATTAGTGACTTTGGAGTGACTCTTTGTTGCATGTTGAGGGATAGTTATATGATCCAAGTATGTTATTATTGTTGAGAGAACTTGCACTAGTGAAAGTATGAACCCTAGGCCTTGTTTCCTATCATTGCACTACCGTTTATGCTCACGTTTACCACTTGCTATGTTGTTGTTTTTATATTTTCTTATTACAAAAACCTATATCTACCATCCATATTGCACTTGTATCACCATTTCTTCGCCGAACTAGTGCACCTATACAATTTACCATTGTATTGGGTGTGTTGGGGACACAAGAGACTCTTTGTTATTTGGTTGCAGGGTTGTTTGAGAGAGACCATCTTCATCCTACGCCTCCCACGGATTGATAAACCTTAGGTCATCCACTTGAGGGAAATTTGCTACTGTCCTACTAACCTCTGCACTTGGAGGCCCAACAACGTCTACAAGAAGAAGGTTGCGTAGTAGACATCAAGCTCTTTTCTGGCACCGGTGCCGGGGAGGTGAGTGCTTGAAGGTATATCTATAGATCTTGCAATCGAATCTTTTAGTTTCTTGTTTTATCACTAGTTTAGTCTATAAAAGAAAACTACAAAAAATGGAATTAAGGTTGCCTCATATGATTCAGTTTTTTAATATCTTTCGTGAAAATGATGGAAAGGAAAATTGTGCCCAAGTACTAGAAGAATAATGCATTAAAATGTTTGGCACTAAATCTTTGAATGATGAGCATGATTGCCATGTTGTTAGTGTGAATCCTTTGAATATCCATGGTACTAATGATGATTGCACTAGTCATGATGAAAATATCTCATATAAGGATGTCGATTTTTGTGGAGTGCATAGAGTTTGCAAGTACGTACCAAATAGGGAAGATAGATTTTGCAAGAGACATAAGTATTTAGAAAATAAATGGTTGCTAGAAAGGCTAGATGATTGTGCTGAAAATTTAAGATTTCTTAGCCGTACTTGTGAACTTTGCAATCAACGTGGTCATTTCATTCTCCAATGCAAATTCTTTCATGATCGAATCGTGTCCAAAAATTGTGACGACTTGATTTCCCTTGCACATCATAATGAACTTAGCTTGCTTTTGGGTTATGAAGAAATCAAATGTAGAACTAAGCATCTTCCAGGATTTGCCCTTGATAAACTTCTTGATTTTGATCTAGAGGAAATATATATGTATTGTGCGGTGAATTGCATTGAAAATCCTTATATTGCCAATTACCTTAAGACAAGAAAACAAATAGGAGATGAAGAGAATACTAATGAAAGGGAAGAGATTTCCGGGTATCCTCCTATTATTTCTTATGATGAATCAGGTAACGAGGAGGAGCCTTCTATTCAACCAATCTCATTAATAAAGAGCTCTGGAAAGAAGATTAAACCCACACATAATGTGAAGAATAAAAAGAAAAGACGGAGAAGCAAAGATAAAAAGGTATCCCTTCCAAATGATGTTGCTTCTATTACTCATTGCGATGATTATAATTGCCATACTATCGGTGCTATCCATACTATTAATGATGAGAGTGATTATGCTTACGATATGCAAAGGACCAAGCTTGGGGATGCGATGTTTGATGAGAATGATATATTTGAGAATTTATTTGCTGCAATTAAAGTTCGGAGATATTGACCACGGGTGTCCTCAGCGACCACCCTTGGTATTTCAAGACAATTTGGGGCCGCTTGTTACCCCCCCGACCGTCTGCTCATCGGGCCGCCTCCTAGGATAGCTTGCCCTAGGAGCCGGCTACCAGCAGGCGGCAGGGGCCCAAACAGGCGACAGCATCACCGCTAGCAGCTAGCAGACGGTCCTACGCCCCTCCCTCGGGATGCGGGCTGGGGGACCACCGCGCAGCTGAGGCATGGCTACAGTTGAGCGCGTCCTTAGAGAATCCATAAGGGTGTGGCTACAGTGAACGTGTACCTTATGGACGTCTCCTAAGCGGCGAGTCACTGTAGCTATGCTACCAGTGACCAAGCTTCGGTCAGAGGAAGCCACGATCCCACTACCCGCAGACGGCGGGGCTAGCAGGCGGCTGGCCCCACCGGCTAGTGGATAAGTCATAGAGAAGCCGCCCCTGGCAGGCGGCCAAGGGAGGCGGCTGCCTGGTAACAGACGGCGAATCCTGCCATAGAAGTCTGAACCTCATCAAGATGACAAGACAGGGCGTGGCGGTAGTGTACGACAGGAGATGGCGGCACTGTAGCCACTACCCCCCCTGACGACACTGCCATCAGCAGAAGCACGCCTACAGTGAAAGGCAATCACATGGGCCCGCAGGTGGCGGGCCCCAGCAGATAGGTGGCGAGGCCGGCGCCAGGAGACGCTGGCAGCCGGGGCCACTCCGTCGAGATTATTATTGTACCCCTGGGGGGTAGGCCTATATAAACCCCCCAGGGTCCTCCATGAGGAGGGGTTGGAAGATTAAGCCTTAGAAAAAAGAGAGCACGTAGAGGGAGAGAGAGAGAAACCCTAGCAACCACATTGCGATCCCTAGAGCGAAGGTAGTGAGCTAGCCTTATTCATCGTCCTCCTCTAGACGACACAGCTCGAGGAGCAACCTTGTGTCCACCATAGTGACATTAGTCATGACGCGGAGTCCCCGTAGAGCAGGACTAGGGGTGTTATCTCCACGGAGAGCCCCGAACCTGGGTAAGATCCGTAGGCGTCCTAAGTTCCGCCTTATCCTGCTTCCAGGGCCCGGCGACGCTCTATCATTCTCATGCATGATAAGCCATCTGTTGGCATATGTCGCCCCAAAACCCCAACAATTGCATTACCGTTTATGCTCATGTTTACCACTTGCTACCTTTCTGTTTTTATATTTTCTTATTACAAAAACCTATATCTACCATCCATATTTCACTTGTATCACCATCTCTTCGCCGAACTAGTGCACCTATACAATTTACCATTGTATTGGGTGTGTTGGGGACACAAGAGACTCTTTGTTATTTGGTTGCAAGGTTGTTTGAGAGAGATCATCTTCATCCTACACCTCCCACAGATTGATAAACCTAAGGTCATCCACTTGAGGAAAATTTGCTACTATCCTACAAACCACTACACTTGGAGGCCCAACAACGTCTACAAGAAGAAGGTTGCATAGTAGACATCAATGAGTCACGGGTGGCCGAAGTCGAACAAGAGCTGCGGGATGCTATTCGCAAGTGCAAGGAGCTGGAGGAGAAGACTTCAAATCAAGCATCCAAACTCAACAAGGCTATCAATGTTGCTAAGGAGGCGCGGAGCGAGTCGAGCATTGCTCACGAGGAGATCAAACAGGCGTGACAGATAGCGGCTGCTAAGGTCTTTCTTCTATAGAGTATCTTTGGAGGCCAGAAGTATCTTTCGCTGACGCGATTGTGGAGTTATCCAGGCGCGTTTGCGGATCTCCCGAAGAGTATCGCCGCCGCCGCCCAATTCTTCAGAGCCCAGGAGGGTAATAGCATGGAGAAGTTGTTCTGGTCGCAATTCCTTGAGCCAGAACATCCAGTACCTCTGATTGACCAGATGAAGCAGTTGGTCGAGCTGCACAACATGGCGGGCGCGACCATGAAGGACTTAATAGTCCGGCTCTGGCCCGCTGAGCCAATCATGAGTAGCTACTTTGGATTGGTGAAGCGGCTCGTTGCTGGGAGGCCGCGGCTCGACGCTGTGAAGCGTTCAGCCTGTATAGAAGGTGCACGAGTGGCCTTTGCCCGCGTCAAGATGCACTAGGCAAATATGAAGGCCGACAATGTGGCAACTGCTGGCCCGCCAGAGGGCAAGGATCATCGGAGGCCGGAGAAGTACTTCGATGATGTCCTAGAAGGAGCCCACATTGTAGAGGGTGATAACCCACAAGTATAGGGGATCGTTTGTAGCTTTTTTCGATAAGTAAGAGTGTCAAACCCAATGAGGAGCTAAAGGTAGAACAAATATTCCCTCAAGTTCTATCGACTACCGATACAACTCTACGCACACTTGACGTTTTTTGTACCTAGAAAAAGTATGAAACTAGAAGTACTTTGGGATAGTTTTGCAAGATAATAAAGAGCACATAAATAAAAAGTAGGGGCTGTTTAGATAAAGATCAACTAAGTTAGTGGTTTAATAGATTGCTTTTGTCAACAAGAAAGTTATTTTTCCCTAGGTAATCGATAACAAGTATCAGTAATCATTGTTGCAATTTTATATGAGGGAGAGGCATGAGCTAACATAATTTCTCAACTTGGATCGTATGCACTTATGATTGGAACCTAGCAAGCATCTGCAGCTACTAAAGATCATTAAGGTCGTGAAACCCAACCATAGCAATAAGTATCAAGTCCTCTTTACTCCCATACGTCACACCCCACCTACTTGGGTTTAAGTTTTTGTCGCTCTCGCAACCCACTGTAAGAGATCCGTAAATCCGATTGCGCTGAGATTTTTACACGATTTTTTCCCGGATATAAGCTTTCTTGCACCTGAAGTACAACTCCAACCTACGTCCGAGGAGGGCATAAGACACCAGGGCGCGCCTGGGCCTGGTGGCGCGCCCTGGTGGGTTGTGGGCACTGTGGGCCCCCGTTTGTGTAGCTTCCACCTCCCGAAAATCACATATATTCCAAAATAATTCTCTGTGAAATTTTATTGCATTTGGACTTCGTTTGATATGGATACTCTGCGATACAAAAAACATGCAGAAAACAGGAACTGGCACTTAGCACTGGATCAATAGGTTAGTCCAATAAATCATATAAAAAGTTGCCAAAAGTATATAAAACATGTATAATATTGGCATGAAACAATCAAAAATTATAGATACGACATAGACGTATCAGCATCCCCAAGCTTAATGCATGCTCGTCCTCGAGTAGGCAAATGATAAAAGATAATAATTTTTATGTGGAATGCTACCTAGCATAAACTTGATCATATATCTAGTCATGGCATGAATATTAAGACATGAGTGATTTAAAGCAATGGTCTATAATTTGACATAAAGACATCAATACTTGGGCATCCCAACAAACAATCATGTCTTTTAGAATATAAAAATGCTAAAGAACGTTATCCCTACAAAATCATATAGTCTTGGCATGCTCTGTCTTCCCGGGTCAAAGTATAAATCATGTACTACTCCGGTGTCAGCCAAGAAATTGGTTCATACTTTTTAACGCGCTTCGGCATTTTCAACTCCTACGCAATACATGAGTGCGAGCCATGGATATAGCAATATAGGTGGAATAGAATGCGGTGGTAGTAGACAAAAGAAGGGAAGAAAGTCTCACATGAACTAGGCAAACTAATGAACAATGGAGATGTCCATCAATCGCTATCAATGTGGGGAGTAGGGATTGCCATGCAACAGATGCAACTAAGAGCTATAAGTGTATGCAAGCTCAATATGAAACTAAGTGGGTATGCATCAGACTCTACTACGGAAAATTCCCACTAGTATATGAAAGTGACAACATAGGAGACTCTCTATATGAAAAACATGGTGCTACTTTGAAGCACAAGTGTGGTATTTGCATGCCCCTTTTCTTTTCCTTTCATCATTTTTTTCTTTTTATTTTTTTTGTGGGCTTCTTTGGCCTATTTTTTTATTTGGGCTTTTTGGCCTCTTTTTTTATTTTTAAAATCCAGAGTCTCATCCCGACTTGTGGGGGAATCATTGTCTACATCATCCTTTCCTCATTGAGACATGCTCTAATTATGATTATCACACTTCTATTACTTATAACTCAAAAGAAATAAAAACTACAACTCGATACCTATGACATAGTATGATTCTATATGAATGCCTCAGGCAGTGTACCAGGATGTGCAATGATCTAGCATAGCAAAGATATCAAACGGACAAGCCATGAAAATATCGTGCTAGCTGTCTTACGATCATGCAAAGCAATATGAAAATGAATGCTCAAGTCAACTATATGATGGAAGTGCATGGCAATATATCTCTGAATGGCTATGGAAATGCCATAATAGGTAGGTATGGTGGCTATTTTGAGGAAGGTATAATAAAGTTTATGCACTAGCGAAAGTTGCGCGCTACGAGAGAGGCTAGCAATTATGAAAGGGTGAGAGTGCGTATAATCCATGGACTCACATTAGTCATAAAGAACTCATATACTTATTCCAAAAGTTTATTAGCCCTCGAAGCAAAGTAATACTACGCATGCTCCTAGGGGGAGGTTGGTAGGAGTTAACCATCGCGCGCCCCCGACCTTCACACAAAGATAGGACAATCAAGGATAAATTGTGCTCCAACTTCCCGGCATAACGAGAGACTATACGTGCATGCTTTGGGAATCACAAACCTTAACATCAATATCTTACTAAATACAATCATCCACTAGTACCTACCACATGTTACCATCTCTATATCGCAAAACTATTGCAAGGAATCAAACATACCATATTCAGTGATCCAGAAGTTTTATGTAGGATTTTATGACTAACCATGCAATTGACCAATTCCGTTTGTCTCTCTAAATAGATATAAGTGAAGCATGAGAGTTTAATTCTTTCTACAAAAGATCATGCTCTAACAAATATAAGTGAAGCACGAGAGCATTCTACGAAAATCGGTTTTCTATGTGAAGAGAAACATGCAATCCAAACTTAAAATGATATAAGTGAAGCTCATGAATCATTCTATAAAGCCATACTCAAAAGATATAAGTGAAGTGCAAAGAGCATTCTACAAATTGACCGAGGACTATCTCATACCAGCATGGTGCATTATTAAAATAAAAATAAAAAGCACACGACGCTCCAAGAATTTACGCATATCATGTGAACGAAATGAATCCAAAAACATACCGATACTTGTTGAAGAAAGATGGGATGCCTTCCGGGGCATCCCCAAGCTAAGACACTTGAGTATTCTTGAATATTTACTTGGGGTGCCTTGGGCATCCCCAAGATTGAGCTCTTGCCTCTCCTCCTTCTCCTTGCATCGAGACCTCCTCGATCTTCGAACACTTCATCCACACAAAACTTAATCGAACTTTTAGTGGCGGGGTTAGTGCATATGATCAATGAAATCACATCATGTACTGCTCTAAAATTATTGTATAATTATAGACAAACATTACCCATTGTATGCTATCACAATTGTATGGCCCCAAGTCAAGGATGCTTCAACAAGAATTCAAACATAAGCAAATAATGAAGCTATAATAGCAATCTGTGAAAAGAGGATAGTCTGTAAAGATTTGAACATTCACCATACTTCCGTAACTCTAAAAATTCTGAAAAATTAGGAAAAATAAAAATTTTGTATAGCAAGACTGTGCAAAAAGTTTCAGAACCATTTGACATTCCAGTAAATAATGTAAAATCACGCACTATAGCCGAAGTTTCTATTTTGCACCGCACAAACCAACAAGCAATCTAATCATCCTAAAGGCAAACTCTTGGCACATTATTTTTATAATACAATGGAATTGTACAATGGGATAATTATTTTTGTTGAAAATTTTCTATAATTAAGATTCACAAACTTTCCATGAGCCTGTACAAGTTTAAGGACGTCCCCCACTTCAGCAATGCTCGTCTCTCTCACTTTCACTTTTCCTTTTGAAAAAGTTTTAGGTTACCCTCTAATTTTTGTTTTTTAAACTTTGTAAAAGCACTCAACATAAATAAATGACTCTTTTTTTAACTTTCGGGTTGTCTCCCTGGCATCGCTTTCTTTAAAGCCATTAAGCTAGGTATAAAGTGCTCAAGTAATGAATCCACCCGGATCCCAAGGTATATCAAAGCCAATTTTAACTAGCAATGATTTGGCATTTAGTAGTGAGCACAAAGTGGTATGTGTCATGCAACAACGAAGTCTAACTCTCTTCCTATGCATCGGCATGTCATACGAAAATAATTCATGCACATCAAGTAAAGACCAACACATAGTGTAAGCAGTTTCTTGCAATTTTATCGTGTTGGAAACATAGAGAGGCGGAGATATAGTTCCTCTCTCATAATAATTGCAAGTAGGAGCAGCAAGTACATGCATATTATACTCATCAAAATCATCGTGTGTAATGGTAGAATGCAACCCATCAATATAATCCTTAATAAGAGCAAATTTCTCCGATATAGTGTAGTTTGGAGAATTCAAAAAGATAATAGGACTATCATGTGTGGGTGCAATAGCAACAATTTCATTCTTGACACAAGGAACTATAGCAAGTTCATCTCCATAAGCATAATTCATATTGGCATCTTGGCCACAAGCATAGCAAGCATCATCAAAAAGGGATATTTCAAAAGAATCAACGGGATCATAACAATCATCATAGCATTCATCCTTCGGTAAATTTGAAGGGAAATTAAACAATGTATGGGATAAAGAGTTACTATCATTAGAAGGTGGGAACGGGTGATCAATCTGCTCTTCCTCATTTTATTCTTTGCTCTCCTCCTCATCTTTTTCATCCAATAAGCTCACAATGTCGTTAACTTCTTCTTTCATAGACTCCTGCAAAATATTAGTCTCTTCTTGGACAGTGGAGACTTTCTCAATAAATATATCAATATCGGAATTGTATTTGTAATTATCATAGCAATATTTAAGGTTGGCAAAATTTTCAGGTCTATAAACATCATCATCAAAAGCTTCATACTTTTCAAACAAAGATTCAATTTCATAAGAACCCTTAAAAGCAACAAATTCCTCTATTCTTTCCACATAATAGTAATCATATATACCTCTAGCATAAGAAGCTAAGGTTTCATTGTCATTAAATTCACATGAAAGGGTAGGTGTGGAGCATTCATCCTAGAGCAACAAGTATAATCATATCTCAAGAATAAATCCTGAGCATTCCAATGGAACATATAAATTTGATCCCATAATAGTTTCCCTTTATGAGTCAAGCGATAATCCCTAAAGTATTCACGTTGATCCAACGTTACTACCATTATCAAGTTGAATGGGGTTTTCTCAGGATTATCAAAGTAGTGCATAATATTTTTCACATAACCAACATCGAGGGTTTTAGGAGGTTCCCCATCTCCATGAGAAGCAAGTACCACTAATTTTTTTGTTGTTTCATGTTCCATATCCATAACTAAAGATAGAGAACAACTTAGAACAAGAAATAAAAACTACTTAGTGATAAAGCAAACAAGCACACACGAGAATATTCGCCCCACGCTATAACTCCCCTGCAACGGCGCCAGAAAAAGGTCTTGATAACTCACAAGTATTGGGGATCATTTGTAGCCTTTTTCGATAAGTAAGAGTGGTGAACCCAACGAGGAGCTAAAGGTAGAACAAATATTCCCTCAAGTTCTATCGACCATCGATACAACTCTACGCACACTTGACGTTTGCTTTACCTAGAACAAGTATGAAACTAGAAGTACTTTGGGATAGTTTTGCAAGATAATAAAGAACATGTAAATAAAAAGTAGGGGTTGTTTAGATAAAGACCAATTATTTTAGTGGTTTAGTAGATAGATTTTGTCAACAAGAAAGTTATTTGTCCCTAGGAAATCGATAACAAGTATTGGTAATCATTCTTGCAATTTTATATGAGGGAGAGGCATGAGCTATCGTACTTTCTCTACTTGGATCATATGCACTTATGATTGGAACTCTAGCAAGCATCCGCAACAACTAAAGATCATTAAGGTCGTGAAACCCAACCATAGCATTAAGTATCAAGTCCTCTTTACTCACATACGTCGTACACCACCTACTCGGGTTTAAGTTTCTGTTGCTCTCGTAACCCACTGTAAGCGAACCATGATCATATTGCAACACCCTACAACGGGGGCCCCTCATGTTTGCGTGAGAACGGAGGGCGCCATAGGATTGGACCATAAATAAAATATACAATCATACCAACCAAGATCACGATTAATCCACAGGACAAAGCGGATCTACTCAAACATCATAGGATAACCATAGATCATTGGGAAATAATATATGGAGTTGAGCACCATGTTTAAGTAGAGGTTACAGCAAGGGGAAAGAGGAGATACACCGCTGCAATGAGGGGGAGAGAGTTGGTGTGGACAGTAGCAAGATTGTTGATGTAGATCGCCGTCCTGATCGTTTCCCCGGTGGCACTTCGGCGCCACTGAAAGCGAGGGGGGAGCCCCCTTCCTTCTCCTTCTTGCTTGGCCTCCCCCCTAGGTGGGAGAAGGGTTCTCCCTCTAGTCCATGGTCTCCATGGTATGGGAGAGGCGAGATCCCCTCCGAGATTGGATCCATCTCTCTGTCTCCATCTGTTTCGCGTCCCCAGATCTGGCCAAAAACCGTTTCTTCTATTCCCGGAGATCCATAACTCCGATTGTGCTGATTTTACACAATTTTTTCCGGATATAAGCTTCCTTGCGCCCGAAGTACAACTCCAACCAACGTCCGAGGAGGGCATAAGACACCAGGGTGCGCCTGGGCCTGGTGGTGCGCCCTGGTGGGTTGTGGGCACTGTGGGCCCCCATTTGCGTAGCTTCCACCTCCCAAAAATCACATATATTCCAAAATAATTCTCCATGAAATTTTATTGCATTTGGACTTCATTTGATATGGATACTCTACGATACAAAAAACATGTAGAAATCAGGAACTGACACTTGACGTGGATCAATAGGTTAGTCCAATAAATCATATAAAAAGTTGCCAAAAGTATGTAACACTTGTATAATATTGGATGAAACAATAAAAAATTATAGGTACGACGGAGACGTATCAGAGGGTCAGTGCTCAAAGGACGTAGCCTTTGAGAAATTGTATTCGGGTTGTAAAGACTATGCTTATGAACCAATATGTATATATTTTTGCGCCGTATATTTTAAGCGACTTTTCCTCTTATGCGGCTGTTTATTATATCTGAAAGTTTCGAGTCGTCGGCTTCAGCCCCTATATAGATCCTACAGGGGTGTTCGGTATTGCGCGTGATCACTCTTTACCCAACGTCTTGGTCCATAAAGGAGGTGTCCGCGCAGCTAACCAGGCAATCGGACTATACGGCTTTATTGCTTTCACTTAGCCATAGGAGCTTGACTTGTGGGGCTAAGTACTAGCCCCTGGTGCGTGTGCGGCTATCCGGATTATGGTTCCCACTTTACACGGCTGGACGAAGACCATCCCCTCGTATAACACGGAGTAGATCGCTATCGATCGTAGTATAACACAAAGTCGCCGAATTGCCAACCAGCTCTCGCTTATCATGAGAGTCAGTTTCCGGCTTTATCTACTAAGGTACTCGACTGGATGAACCAGAAATACAATCGCAGTAGTTCTCCCTTTACTACCTTAGCCGAACAATGCGGAACGTAAGGTGGCAAGCACAGGAGCTGGGCAACCCAACTATAGACCCAAGACATGATTTGGAGCTGATGCATATAACACAATATCCGGGAGGCCGAACAGTTCCCTATAGGTGTTCGGACTTTCAAGTGTGCCAGGCCGAATACAACCCCTCTTATTAAATCCAGATTTGAAGCACATGTGGCAATCTGAGGTGGGGAGAGAATGCATGTGGTAATAAAATAAACTCCAAACAAATTGGAACCAAACTGCTTCTTTTATATCCCGTTTAATACGGTGAGCCGCGTGGTTACAGATAATGCCAATAACATCTTGGGCATTTTACATGCCAAAAAGGAAAAGAAACAAAAAAGGGAAAGAGTTTACACAAAGCCTAAATTTAACGATTTTTTATGGGGGGGGGGGCTATTGCACGTCTGCGTTGTTTCTCCTTTGTAACACGTCCTTGGAGAGGAGATGTTTGATGGCCTCCTGTGAAAAAAGGAATGGGGAACTCTGGAAAAGAATGCCCTGCACAGCCGTAGATAAGGTTGGTTCTTTTAATGAACCTTCAAAGAATATATACTTTGGAGTCCGAATAGGGTCGAGCCGAACTATGGACTGCTTCTATGCAGTGTGCCCCCAGCGCTGGCCAAGGTATTTTAAGGGCGTAGTTGTGTACACGAGGTACGTATGCTGCCACCTTGTAAGGTAGTCGGCGGAGGTGTAACTGCTAATCAAGCTCAGGTTCTTCTGAGCTGCCGCATTGTCGTGCAGGTCGGATACATTTAGCAGTGTCTCTGGTCTTGACGACCGATGAACTATTCGGCTTGAATAGGCCGCCTTGAAGTTCGGCTGCTAGGGCCGCAATGTCTGAGGGAGTCCTGCATTTAGGGGTCCTCTGGTGTCCGGGCCATTGATGCTGGGCCGAATTGATGGGACACGAAGATAGAAGTAGAGGGCCCTCCCCCGTACTCGGTTAGGACTCATGTGTATGTAGTAAGGCAGGAAAGATGTCCGGATGTGACGATTCCTTCTTCCCCAAGTCAGCTTTGTAACCCTAGGGCTCCTCTGGCGTGTATATAAGCCGGGGAGTTTAGTCCGTAGAGGCAGCAGAATCATAGCAATCACATAGGCTAGACTTTAAGGGTTTAGCCATTATGATCTCGAGGTAGATCAACTCTTGTAACCCCATACCCATCAAGATCAATCAAGCAATAAGTAGGTTATTACCTCGATCGAGAGGGCCCGAACCTGGGTAAACATCATGTCCCATGTCTCCTGTTACCATTGATCCTTAGACGTATGACTTGGGCACCCCTACCGGAGATCTGCCAGTTTTGACACCGACAATGGGGCTTTTATTGAGAGCTCCGTTGTGCGCTTGCGAAAGGCGGTTGATGGCTCATCTCGTCATCAACGACAAGATCACCCTCGGGAACAACCTGGCCATGGGCCAGATCCTCCAGCTCGGCTGGCTCGCTGTATGCGCCCGCGTGGCTGCCAGGCCGGCCGCACTTCCCGCCGCCATCGAGCACCACTCATATATTTGCTCCGACCACCTTGATGATGTGACTTCGGCGGATTCCTCATATTTAAACGAGCTGCTGGATCGCATCGCCGCCCTCGGGCTTTTATCGTCAGATGATCAGATCGTACCTAAATCCGGTCAAGACGAACTCAATTCCACCCCGATCACTCCTGTGGTGGCGGCAATCGAGGACCGAGTTGAAGATACTTCTCCTCTCAGGATGGAGAGCGACCCTATTTGGATCTCCGAACCCATCGAGTCGGACACACCTCTAACAGGTGGCACTTTGTGCCGTTCGAGCTCAGGGGCATACACCGGGCCCGCGGAATATTCAGATCCCGCTGGGCCCAGATCGTCCATAGCGGAGGTTGTGCAAACCCCGGACATTACGTTGGGTCGGGACTCAAATTTATCCACACCCACCCACCACAGCATACACTCTCCAAGCAACTCCGGACCGACAGCGGCCCCAAGAGACAGTTCATCACTTCTGGGCCCGATTCCTACTTGTTAAAAACAAGATTAAGGACTGCTGCAACGACGACACGATGTCCATATTTCACCGCAATTGCACAAACAAGGGAGTCTTGAATGCCCTCAACCGCCGTCACATATGGAGCTTTGCAGAATTATCGCATTTGGTATTAAAGTATTGTGCCATGGAGAACACTTGGAAAGCCCAGAATACACCTATGGAGCAGCCCATCTTTGGACGATACGCCGCTAAAGCGAAACAGACATACCCTGGAAGGGCATCTGATCACATACACAATGGAAAGAGCATGCTGGCTATAGGTCCGTTTTGGACGAACCTTTGGATAAACCTTGCCAAGTACATGTTGCCCCGGACAATACCCCTACCCACTGCCTTAGAGCATGCTGGATACTCCGGCAGGTAGCAAAGAGCAGTGAAGCAATCCTCACCACCGGAATGCCAGGGGGAAATACCTCGATGTCTTCACCGTCTTTGAGACGTTCTCCTCAATCAACCGGCGCAAGAGAGCGAATCGCGAACTTGCTGAGGTCAATTAAATCAACACTGCAAGCCCATGGAACGACACGTCAATCACCTTTTCTGCCGAAGACAAACCACAAGACCGCTCGGTCCGAGCCACAACCGCTCTCGTAGTAAACCCAATAGTAGATGGCTTCCGCCTGACTAAAGTACTCATGGACGGAGGTAGTGGACTCAACCTCATATACGAAGACACGCTTGCAAAAATGCAGGTTGACAAATCCCGCATTGAACAAAGTAATACAACCTTTCGAGGAATTATCCCCAGCCGGGAAGCCCGGTGTCCGGGGAGCATTAAGATCGATGTAGTATTCGGTACACCCGGGAACTATAGGTCGGAGGAACTGCTCTTCCACATTGCCCCCTTCAACAGCGGATACCACGCCCTTCTAGGGCGGGACGCTTTCTCACGCTTTCAGGCTATACCCCCTTACGGGTACATGAAGCTCCAAATGCCAGGGCCCAATGGAATAATCACAGTTGCAAGTGATCCAGATAGAGCACTCCGTGTCGAGAACAAACCCGCATATTTAGCCCTAGAGGCATTATTTGAAGCCCTTACGGCAAAAGAATTAACCACCTTACGATCTATGATCGATAGGGACGACGTAGTCCTTGACAAACGATTGAAATCTACCTCTTTCAAGCTAGCAGATGAAATTGTAAAATTCCAAGTGCACCCAATGGACCCTAATTAAACGACATCCATTGGGGCATAGCTTGATCCGGCGGTAGACAGCGCTTTGCGCGCCTTCCTTCGCGAAAGTTCGGACATATTCGCTTGGCATCCTTCAGATATGCCAGGAATCCCATGAATGCTGGCCGAACACAGCCTTAACATTATCAAAGGGTTCAGGCCAGTCAAGCAGTCATTACGACATTTTTTCGAACCCAAAAGACAGGCTATGGGGGAAGAGCTAGCCAAGCTATTAGAAGTTGGATTCGTAAGGGAAATCAAACACCCGGACTGGCTAGCCAACCTAGTCATGGTGCCAAAAAAGGACAAATCCTGGCGCCTATGTGTCAACTTCACGGACCTAAACAAGGCTTGCCCTAAGGATCCCTTTCCTTTGCCCCGCATTGATCAAATTATCGATGCAACCGCAAGACATGACTCGTTGCGCTTCCTCAACGCCTACTCCGGATACCATCAAATAAAAATGAAGGAATCCGACCAGGCTGCTATGACATTCATCACCCCGTATGGCCCCTTTTGCTTCAACACTATGCCATTTGCACTCAAAAACGCTGGTGCCACGTATCAACGCAAGATTCAAACATGCTTAGAAAAACAAATTGGCAAGACAGTGGAGGCATATGTTGACGATGTACTCATCAAGACTAAACACGTCGAAACATTGGTGGATGATCCCCACCTTACGTTCGATAACTTACGAACATATGACATATGGCTCAATCCGAAAAAATGCGTCTTCGGCGTTCCGGCCGGAAAGCTATTAGGGTTCATCGTATCCCATAGAGGAATTGAAGCGAACCCAGCTAAAATTCGGGCCCTGTCGCAGCTAACTACGCTAACCATTCTCAAACAAGTGCAAAAGCTTGCAGGTTGCGTAGCGGCCTTGAGCAGCTTTATCTCCAGATTAGGAGAGAAAGCACTACCACTTTATAGACTGCTGAGGCGCAGAGACAACTTTGAATGGATGAATGCCGCCACGGCTGGGCTGGAGGAAATAAAGACCTTATTAGCAGGTAACCCAATCCTAGCCTCTCCAGGTGTTGGTGAGCCAATGCTGCTTTATATCTCCGCCACTCATCAGGCAGTGAGTGCGGTGCTCGTCGTCGAACGAGATGAAGAGGGACATAAATTCCCCGTTCAAAAACATGTATACTAAGTATCCGAGGTACTAACACCGTGCAAATCACGATACCCCCATTACCATAAAATTTCCTATGCGGTATTCATGGCATCCCGAAAGCTCTGACACTACTTTGAATAGTGTTCGATCACAGTGGCATCCGAAGTACCACTCAATGATATCATAAACAATAAAGACACCACTGGACGCATAGCCAAATGGGCCATAGAGCTCTTACCGTTCAAAATAACATACAAACCACGCTGGACTATTAAATCCCAGGAGTTGACCGACTTTGTGGTGGAATGGACTCAAGCCAAACTCCCTAAAGAATACGGATCATACTCCCACTTGACCATGTATTTCGACGGTTCTAAAATGCTAGCCGGATTGGGGGTCGGCGTCATCTTAATATCCCCAACAGGGATACGGTCCGCTACGTGCTGCAAATCATGTACACGGACTCAAATAACGCGGTTGAATACGAAGCATTACTGCACGGTCTCTGCATGGCCATATCCATGGGTATACAACGCCTCGAGGTGCGCAAAGACTCAAACCTCGCCATATCTCAGGTAAACGGAGAATTTGATGCGAAGGATTCAAAAATGCCGGCTTATCAAAATGCCATATTAAAAATATTGGCTCGATTTGAGGGATTGGAATTTCACCATGTGGCTCGGGACAATAACCAGGCGGCGGATATATTTGCTCGCATGGGCGCCAAACGCGACCCGGTCCCGCCTAACACATTTGTGGAAGTTTGTTCAAGCCATCAGTAACATGGCAGGACGAGAGCAGTAACGCCAATCCGGACCCAAACACGCCCCTAGCCGAAATCGATACAGACGTCATTAGGGACCCCCCCAAATGGAAATCACACCATCGGCTCACGAGATTATGGCTGTCATAGCCCGCTGGACCGAGCCTTTCCTAGCCTACCTTAATAGGCAAGAGCTCCCCAATCACCAAAACGAGGCTCGCCGCATAATTCGGTGTTATAAAGCCTATAAGGTCCACGAAGGTGGACTATACAAGAAAAGTACTACGGATATTCTCCAACAGTGCATCTCTAACGAGGAGGGACGGCAACTTTTAGCCGAAATACATGCTGGAATGGGAGGCCATCACGCCGTGGCCCGAGCTCTTGTAAGCAAGGCCTTCCGAACTGGTTTCTTCTGGCCAACTGCGCGCGCAGACGCACAAACCCTAGTCCAACATTGTGTTGGCTACCAGCTTTTTGCAAATCAAAGTCATATACCTCCGACCGCTCTCAGAACCAGCCCCATTACCTGGCCCTTTCCTGTCTGGGGCTGGATATGGTCGGACCTCTTAAAGGGGGAAGCCATAAAAATATATTTACTGGTCATGGTGGACAAATTCACTAAATGGATAGAAGCCAAACCAGTCCGAACAGTTGAGGCAGGCCAGTGATAGATTTTATATCCAGCGTAGTACACCGTTATGGTGTCCCGCAGAGTATTATCACATATAACGGCTCCAACTTCACAGCTGACGAGGTGAAAAATTTATGCACTAAGTTAGGCATTAAACTTGATTATGCCTCTGTGTACCATCCTCAAACAAACTGTCAGGTAGAAAGAGCCAATGGCTTGATAATGAGTGGCATTAAACCCCGACTGGTGCACTCCCTTCAGGAGTCAGATAAACAATGGGTGGAGGAGCTCGACTCCGTACTCTGGGGGCTGCGAACTACACCTAACCGGACAACCGGATACACACCTTTTTTTCATGGTGTACGGCACAGAGGTTGTCTTGCCCTGCGATATTATTCATGACTCACCTCGCGTGCGCATGTATGAAGAGAGAGAGGCCGAGCTCGATCGGCAAGATGACCTAGACGGCCTTGGAGAAGAGCACGATATCGCGCAGGCCCGTTCCACATTTTACCAACAACAGGCCAGGCGATACCAAAGCAGAGAAGTGCGGGCCAAGACATACAATATTGGTGAACTCGTATTACGCCTCCCGGAGAAGAAAAAATACAAGCTCAAACCAAGATAGGAGGGCCCCTTCATTATTGACGAAGTACTCACCGGTGGAGCCTATCGCCATGGAAATGCATCAGACAATCGCCTTGAGCCGAACTCCTAGAACGGTGCTAGGCTTCGACGAATCTACGGATAGTTCGGTAGCACATGTTTTCTTTTTCAGTCTAGGTCTTATCCCCTGTTCTTTCTTAAGTCTCCTCTTCTTTTTTATTCTTTCTTATTGATATTTTTTCGGTTCAACCGAATTATCACAAGGTAGAACATCCTCAAATGTATATAACTCAAAAAATACTTGGGGGATTCTATAGCGAAGCCCATTATCAAAAAGCATATTGCTCAAAATATTTATGTCATAAGTTTCATACAGTCTCCTTGCCATTATATGCACCTTTATGACTTAAGTTTTTGCCAAGCTGGGTTGCCTGGCTCCTATGTTTATACCCTACGTTCTCGATTGTTTGGCTAGGGTGTAAAGGGAGCACCTCTATGATTGTTACAACCGGGTAATCCGGACCTGTACCTCACACTGGTGAAGCCAAACGCTAGCGTTCTTAAGGGAATAACCGGTCGGCGGATACATGACATATTGCTTTTAAAGCGCATAAACTTTAAAACCTAAATAGGATACGGCATCCTACAATCCTTTTTACAGGATCAAAGCCTAGGCACGCATATATATGCATGCTGGCCCATGGAAAGGAACCCTTAATGGAACTATTCTCTCTCGAAGATGTTTCTTACGTTAAACAGTAATATAATATAGCTCCCCGAACATAGTTTGTCTGTTCAAGCAATTATGACCGGATTGCCTGGTTACCGAATGTACCACGTGTTCACCACAAGTATAGTATTCGGAAACACTCCAGCCCTTGGGTTTTCGGAGGTTAAAGCGGAAGGTCTGCCATGACAATCTTTTAATTAAATTAGGCAAGAGATAAGTTTGATGATAAGGTACATTATGACATAGAATCAAACGCCTATTCTTCATCTATACCATCTATAAGACTGACTAATTTACAATCTTGTTGAGAATACTTGGCGGCCGTCTTTACTTGGTCATATACCAAGCTTACAAGGATTTCTAGTCCGTCAGGCCATCGAGGTCCAACCCGAGCCATATGGTTCGGGTCCAGCCCAGTATAACGTGTCTTTACCATAGCCCAGGCTTCTCGGGCACCTTCTCGGCATGCCGATGCTTTCCATAATTCAAAGCGGTGTCGGCCCCTTTGAATAAACCCGCCAACTCCTCCATAATTTTTGGAGGAGAATCGGGTGGCCATAAAGCATTGGCCATGTTCTACATGGCTTTTCGAGCTCACTCGTGTACCCTGGAAAGCTCTTGCAGCAGGTCACCTTGAAATCCGGACACCTCTCCATCGGGCCGCCCAGTTAACACACCGATAGGAATAGTTTTTGTAAGGAAACTTTGAATCAAGGGACTATAATGAAAGCTAGGTTCATGGTCATATTGAATATGCCGCCCTTAAACTTCTTGTTCTCTTTTAAGGCATTAGAGAGTTGGGCTCGCACGTCCTTTAGCTCTTTGGCTAGCTTGACGTTTGTATCCTACAGCTTGTTCTTCTCATCTATGGTCTGTGTTAGTACACGTTGACCAGCAATGGTTTTCCCTTCGGCTTGTTCCTTTGCTGCCACAGCAGCCCTTAGCTTTTCCTCCAGCTGGTCTCTTGGTCCTATTACTGTAGTTCAAACAATGTATACTTAAAGATCATTGATCAGTACATGACCATACTATTCGAACACTATTGTTCTTATCATCAGAGCTATTCTTGGACTTCTTTGAATTTTCCAATTCGATGGTGACAGTAGTAAGCTTGATATGACACTCTTCTAGTTTCTTGGATAATGTGTTATTCTTTTCCTTGAGTTCCTAAAAACACAACGATCCTTAAATCAGTTGGCCCAATTGCTTTAATGTCTCAGGGGCTACTGGCATATGAACACTGAATTAATAATCACCCGCATATCTTTGGAAAGCTGGTGATTGGCTCTGGCAAGTCCATCTCGAGCGGCTCGAATATATGCATCCGCAGAACTGAAGGCGTTAAAAGCCTCCTCGGTGAAAGCTGGGTCGCGCATGGCTGCTTTTCGCCGTCGATGATTCATTGTGCTCTCTACTTCAGAATTGGTAATTGATACCTCATCTGAATCCTCTTGAAGAGGACAATCTGGCGTTACACCCGCATCAGCCCTAGTCCTTGTGGATGGGCCTGGGGTTAGATTGGTTGGAGCATGACCAGCAGGATACCCGGACAAAGTCCGGCGTATATTCTTCCTAAAAAGAAAAACTGAAGCGGAAAATTATGATTTGGCTCCGCCACCAGACATATGTTAAGTAATCATACCTCTTCGATAAAGGAGGAGGTTTGGTGGTGTCTCCGGTCCCCTTTCTCTTCAGAGACCCACCCTGCGCAGGCGTCAGCCTCTAGGAAAATGCTCTTTGTGCAGTACGGCGGGATGAGTGCCGCCCCTATTGATCATGAGATAGTGCGGTGGGTGAGGCGAGCTGGGAACATTCTCTTTGAAGAGGAGTCTCCTGTGTACTTACCTGAGAGGAAGGAAGGAGGCCAGGATAGTCAGCTATGAAAGCCACTTCGGTACCGTCATGGCTGGTTTGATAAAAAAACTCTGTCTTTAAGATCTATGATAATGTCCAGATCCTCCTCAAATCCGGGATCCATGTCCCAAATATGGTCCTCTGGCTGCGGGATAGGACTGCTGATCTTTTTGACCACCTTCCCCCACTCCTGTTGAAAGCAACCGAACTCAGTTCGGTTAATGAATCTCAAAATAAAAATTGAGTAAAACTAGCGATCAGGGAAAGGCTTACCCAATCGATGGGGTTATACATAGAGAAACCCTCCCGACACTTCAAGCGAAGAAATTCCTCCTTCTCCCCTTTGTAGAGATCAGCTAAGATGGCGTCCAGAGCGACGGGGTTGTCCGGACCCTGGTGTAGACAGTGTGAGGCATCATCTTGGCCATTATAGTGCCACATAGGAAACCCTCTGGCCTGGAGCGGCTGCACGCATCATGTTATTGAGATAGCCATCACTTTGATTATCATCAGCTTGAGATGGGCAAGTAGTCTGATCTTGCTTGCAAGTCTTTTAACCTCCGCATTGTCTTCGTCCTTGAGACTGCGGGGACACCAGTTGAAATGCTTCTTTAGAGGAGCATTGGAGTATTCGGTGAGGCCTTGCCGGATTGGGTCTGGCAGGACCACATCCACGATATAAAACCACTCTGAGGGCCACTCTTCGGATGCCTTCATCGGAGTACCGGGCAGATAACCTCTCCCTGCTATGCGCCACACTTTGGTTCCTCCTAGCTCGAATATAGATCCCTTTTGGGAGCGAGGAACAAGGCAGAAGAACTTTCTCCATAGCCCGAAATGAGCCTCGCAGCCCAGAAATAGCTCACAAAGAGCGACGAAGCCCGCAATGTGCAGGATAGACCCCGGTGTAAGGTCGTGCAGTTTGAGGCCATAGAAATCCAGAAGCCCCCAGAGAAAAGGATTGATAGGAAATCCTACGCCTCTTAGGAGGAAGGAGACGAAGCACACCCGTTCTTCTTTGGAAGGATTGGGGAAACTTTCCGCCAGGGCTTGACCGTCGAGAGAAGTTAATCCAGCCCAAACGGGGACTAGATCCTCGGGAGGGAGATATCCCTGCGTCTGAACCTTTCTTAGATGCGCATGAGATACCAAGCAACTCTCCCAATCGCCTTCTTGAGGGCCATGAGGACGCGAGGAAAAACTGGGAACGCCGACCATGATTGAAGATTTTCCGTGGCAGGCTCTAAGGATTTTCCGCGTGGAATGGAATGCCATCTGAGATATAGTCTCTTTAAATAGGCGCCTTCCCTCTACAGTCGAGAGGTTAATTGTAAATTTACCTAGATGGTTCGCATTCGTCTGACACGTGGAAGCCAAGACAACGGTGGCAGGGAATCAACATGATATAATATTAAATATGAAGCCGAACTATCATCTGATTCAGAGGAGGACTCGCCTTGCAAGACCGAAGACATGAAGCCGGATACAACCTCGTCCTTGAAGGAAAGTCCGGGGGCTACTGAGGGAGTCCTGGATTTAGGGGTCCTCTGGCATCCGGGACATTGATGCTGGGCTGAATTGATGGGCCACGAAGATAAAAGTAGAGGGCCCTCCCCCGTATTCGGTTAGGATTCCTATGTATGTAGTAAGGCAGGAAAGATGTCCGGATGTAACGATTCCTTCTTCCCCAAGTCACCTTTGTAACCCTAGGGCTCCTCTGGCGTGTATATAAGACGAGGAGTTTAGTCCGTAGAGATAGCAGAATCATAGCAATCACATAGGCTAGACTTCTAGGGTTTAGCCATTATGATCTCGAGGTAGATCAACTCTTGTAACCCCATATCCATCAAGATCAATCAAGCAGGAAGTAGGTGCTACTTCTCGAGCTTGCGCTGTATTCCCTCGAAGAGGAAAGGGAGATGCAGCACAGTAGCGTAAGTATTTCCCTCAGTTTTTGAGAACCAAGGTATCAATCTAGTGGGAGACCACGCGCGAGTCCCTCGCACCTGCACAAACAAATAAGAACTTCGCAGCCAACGCGATAAGGGGTTGTCAATCCCTTTACGGTCTCTTATGAAAGTGAGATATGATAGAGATGATAGTTTATATTTTTGGTATTTTTGTTTATAAGAATAGAAACTAAAAGCGATAAAAGTAAAGTAGATGTAGACTGATATGTTGACAATAGACATGGGGGCCATAGTGTTCTCTAGTGGCTTCTCTCATGATAGCAATATTCTACGGTGGGTAAACAAATTTCTGTCGAGCAATTGATAGAAAAGCAAATAATTATGAGACTATCTAGGCATGATCATTGTATATAGGCATCATGTCCGAGACAAGTAGACCAAAACGATTCTGCATCTACTACTATTACTCCACACATCGACCGCTATCCAGCATGCATCTAGTGTATTGAGTTCATAAGAACAGAGTAACGCCTTAAGCAAGATGACATGATGTAGAGGGATAAACTCAAGCAATATGATATAAACCCCATCTTTTTATCCTCGATGGCAACAATACAATACGTGCCTTGCTGCCCCTACTGTCACTGGGAAAGGACACCGGAAGATTGAACCCAAAGCCAAGCACTTCTCCCATTACAAGAACTATAGATCTAGTAGGTCAAACCAAACCAATAATTCGAAGAGACTTGCAAGGTTAATATGATCACACATAAAGAGTTCAGAGAAGAACCAAATATTTCTCATAGATAATATTGATCATAAACCCACAATTCATCGGATATCGACAAACACACCGCAAAAAGAGATTACATCGAATAGATCTCCTCAAAGACCGAGGAGAACTTTGTATTGAGATCCAGAGAGAGAGAAGAAGCCATCTAGATACTAGCTATGGACCCGAAGGTCTGTGGTAAACAACTCACAACCCTTGGTGAGGGCGATGATCATGATGATGAAGAACTCCGTGATGGATCCCCCTTCGGTGGAGCTCCAGAACAGGCTCCAAGATGGGATCTCATGGGAACAGAAGGTTACAGCGGTGGAATTAGGGTTTTCTCTCTGTTGTCGAAGGTTTCGGGGTACGTAGACTTATATAGGAGGAAGGAGGACACCGGGGGAGTCACGGGGGCCCCACGAGGCTCGGGGCGTGCCCTGGGAAGGGAGGCGCGCCCCCCCCCCCCCACCCTCGTGGACACCCCGACGCTCCCCTGACGTGGTTCTCAAGTCCCCTGTGCGTGATTTTCTCCAAAAATATCTCTTGCGAAGGTTTCATTCCGTTTGGACTCCGTTTGATATTCTTTTTCAGCAAAACCCTGAAACAGGCAAAAAACAGCAATCTGGTCTGGGCCTTTGGGTTAGTAGGTTAGTCGCAAAAATGATATAAAAGTGTAAGATAAAGCCCATTAAACATCCAAGACTTCATAAATAATAGCATGGAACAATCAAAAATTATAGATACGTTGAAGACGTATCAAGCATCCCCAAGCTTAATTCCTGCTTGTTCTCGAGTAGGTAAATGATAAAGAAAGAATTTTTGATGTGGAATGCTAACCAACATAGTTTCTTAATGTAATTCTCTTAATTGTGGCATGAATGTTCATATATGAAAGATTCAAGATAAAAGTCTACATCGACATAAGAAATAACAATACTTCAAGCATACTAACAAAGCAATCATGTCTTCTCAAAATAATATGGCTAAAGAAAGTTATCCCTAGAAAATCATATAGTCTGGCTATGCTCCGTCTTCATCACAAAAAATATTCATATCATGCACAACCCCGATTTCAACCAAGCACTTGTTTTCATACTCTATTATTTCAAACCTTTCAACTTTCACGCAATACATGAGTTGATTGCTTTGTTTTGATGACTCGTAGATTTTTGCAATAAGTATATGAGTTCTTATGACTAATGTTGAGTCCATGGATTATACACACTCTCACCCTTCCACCATTGCTAGCCTCTCTTGTACCGTGCAACTTTCGCCGGTGCCATAAACCCACTATATATCCTTCCTCAAAACAGCCACCATATTGTTCCTCAAAACAGCCACCATACCTACCGATCATGGCATTTCCATAGCCATTCCGAGATATATTGCCATGCAACTTTCCACTGTTCCGTTCATATGACATGCATCATATTGTCATATTGCCATTGCATGATCATGTAGTTGACATCGTATTTGTGGCAAGGCCGCCATGCATAATTTTTATACATGCCACTCTTGTTTCATTGCACATACCGGTACACCGCCGGAGACATTCATATAGAGTCATACTTTGTTGTTGTAGTATTGAGTTGTAATCTTGTGTTGTAATGTAAGTGTGATGATCATTATTTATAGAGCATTGTCCCATGGGAGGAAAGGCTGAATCTATAAAGCCCCTCCGCAAAAAAAAAGAAAAAAAAGAAAAAAAAGAGAAGAAAGGCCAAAGAAAAAAAGAAAGGCCCAAAAAAAGAAAAAAAGAAAAAAAGAAAAGAAAAAGTGACAATTGCTACTATCTTTTTCCACACGTGTGCTTCAATGTAGAACCATGTTCTTCATTGTAGAGAGTCTCATGCTTAGTCACTTTCATATACTAGTGGGAATTTTCGTTATAGAATTTGGCTTGTATATTCCAACGATGGGCTTCCTCAAATGCCCTAGGTCTTCGTGAGCAAGCAAGTTGGATGCACACCCACTAGTTTCTTTTGTTGAGCTTTCATTCATATTTAGCTCTAGTGCATCCGTTGCATGGCAATCCCTACTCACTCACATTGATATCTATTGATGGGCATCTCCATAGCCCGTTGATACGCCTAGTCGATGTGAGACTATCTCCCTCTTTTTGTCTTCTCCACAACCACCTCTATTCCACCCATAGTGCTATGTCAATGGCTCACGCTCATGTATTGCGTGGAAGTTGAAAGGTTTGAACAGATAGAGCATGAAAACAAATGCTTGGCTGAAATCGGGGTTGTGCGTGATATGAATATTTTGTGTGATAGCAAGGGAGCATAGCCAACACTATATGATTTTGTAGGGATAACTTTCTTTAGCCATAGTTGTCGGTGTACTAAAGTAGGGGTACCTTAGTATCCCGACTTGTGCACGGGCAGTAGCAGCGTCCCGTGGCAGGGCTTGCCACGCGCTCGCCAGGGCCCACTTTGGTTCCCTTGAAGCCATTCAAGAACAAAGTATTCAAGTCAGTGAAACAAGACCCCGGCAAGAGGAGCTTGCCGGGAAGGCCGCTCCAGGCTCAAAACCATACAATTAGCACAAGACCCTAGCAAGAGGAGCTTGCCAGGAAGGCCAAAGCATGGCATTGCAGAAGACTTGCCGTGGTGCATCGAGCGCCCCGGGAAGGCCCGGGGAGCGACAAGCTTCCGGGCGCGGCAAGGTAGCGACCGCAGCAAGGCAAGCTTCCACTGTGTGCCCGCGCTCCAGCTCATCCAGCCACGCGTCGCCCTGGGGCCCTTCCAGGGGCACGTGGCGGAAGGCTGTGCAGCCTGGGGAACACGGTGGCAAGCCACGATGACGAAGCCACCGTCGTGGCGAACGGAGACGCCCGGACAGATGCTTTTTGCACTGTTTGGGGCGACGGTGACGGGCATTCAATGCCCTTGTCCCCCACCATCAGAGTTAGGTACAGAACACTGTACATGCACTGTTATAGCTACCACCACTTTTACGTTTTTACCCTCACCTACGTTGCCACCTGTCGGTGACCCCTTTGACCTATAAAAGGAGGCCCATGCACAACGTAGGGGGGGTTCCGAACTTCGATCACTCTCACGCTCGGTGTAGCTAGCGACCAGTACTGTAGCTCTTCTTGCTCCCGAGCCAAGAACTCAATACAACCAAGGCAGGAGTAGGGTTTTACGCATCCGTGCGGCCCGAACCTGGGTAAACCGCCCGCGTGCTCTCCTCGATCCGCTCTTTGTGCACCCTCCGCTCCCTTGCCGTACCGAAAAGGGGCTCCGGTCCCATAGGTGTTCGTGGGCGATCAGTTTCCCCGACATCTTTGGCGCGCCGGGTAGGGGGCGTCGAGGTTGTGCGAACCTGATCCGGCGCTCACGCGGGCGCAATCTTCAGCAACTTCGCCAACTTCGTTAGCTTCATCGACATGCCGCCGAAGAAGAAAGCTTCGGAGGCAGGAGGCCCGTCCGCGTTGATCCCACCACCACCAGAACCAACGGTGGATGGGGTAGACGTTGGCGGAAGGGCGGACGCCGGCGAGGAAACTCACGGCGCCGCCAAATCCAAGGACAAGACGGACGACCGAGCGCACTCCAAGACCTCGGTGTCCGTACACGCACCGCGCCCCTCTCACGAGGTGCCGAAACGGCAGCGGCGTGGTACGCAGGGTACCATCCGCTTGCTGGGCCAAGGCCAAGTTGGCGGGTCGCGGGACGCTCAAGGCCAACGCGCCGGCACGAGCAAGGCGCGGTCGCCGGGGCGAGAACCTGCTCCTTCTAACGCTGTTAGAAGTCCGAGCGTATCTCGCTCCTCGCACCGCTCGCCACCGCTTCCCTCCACTCCAGCAGAAGCTCTAGCTAGAGCTCAGTTGCTCCTCGACTTCCCTCCAGCGGCAGACAAGGCCGAAGACTGGAAGGCTACCATCCAAAGTCTCATCGCCTTCGCCAACAACGACACGCCGCAGCAGCCGGCAACATCACGGCCGCGGCAAGTCGGCCAGGCGCGGGCTGATGGAGACAAGACCGCCGGGGGTGCCACTACCGTGCACTCCCCGCCGCGGAAGAAGAAATTGCCGACTCGCCGGATCAATGTCGACGACGACTCCACGGCGTCGTCGGATCCGCGAGCTCGCCGCGATCAACGCCAAGTCCTCGACGACAGGCGACAAGAAGACGCTCGGACTCATATCGAGCGTCGAAGAGAAGCGCGACGACAGTCCGACCAGCGCGCTGGGACCGCTGTCGACATGCACGCGCCCGGCCAACCAGGCGACTTGCCGTACGCGGCAGGTTGCCCTGCGTTCACCCGTGAGCTGCGGCAAGTCCAGTGGCCCGGCATGAAAAACTTTAAGCCTGACGTACCCGAGAAGTACGACGGCAAGACCCATCCCTCAGAGTTCCTTAGCATCTACACCATTGCGGTGCAGGCTGCCGGGGGACGGGACGAGAAAATATTGGCTAACTACTTCCCGCTCGTGCTCAAGCCAAATGTCAGATCTTGGCTCATGCACTTGCCGGAAAACTCCATCTCTTCTTGGGCCGACCTGTGCCATCAGTTTGTTGGCGCCTTCACGGGCGGCCACAAGCCCCATGGCCAGGAAAATGATCTCCACATACTTGCCCAGAAGGAAGGAGAGTCCCTGCAGAAATACATCCAGAGATTCAGCCACGTCCAGCACAACATCCCGGACGTCCACCCTGTCGCGGTTATTAGCGCGTTCCATCAGAACGTGCGTAACCGCGGGATGAGGGAGGAAATGGCGATGTGCAAGATACGAGATATCAGCGAGCTTTATGCCCTGGCTGACAAGTGCACGCGCGCTGAAGAGGGGAGGAGACTCCCCGGAGAGGATGTTGGAGCAGGAGGAACGGACAGTGAGGATGCCGCCCCGGCAAGGAAAAACCGGCGGCGGAACAATAAGAAGAAGAAGAACAAGGAAGTACTAGCTGTCGAGTAGTCCGGCAAGGAGGCAGGCGCCAAGAAAGCTCAGGCTGGTGGCTCCGGCAAGGAAGCCACCACTGTAGCGGCCGCCGACAAGCAGGACGACTCCGAAAAGAAGTACTGCAAGATCCACCGTACCAAAGGCCACGATCTCCAGAACTGCAAGAGGGTTGAGTACCTCGTCGAGCAGCAGAAGGCTGAGTATGAGCGACGCGACAAGGAGAAGGCCCAGGGAGGTGGAGGAGAGTCCGGCAAGAAGCGGCCATTCAATGGCCGGGGAGGACGCCGCGGCAAGGCCAAGCAGCGGCAAGGAGATAGACCTCCCCGCGGCCGCGACAAGGACGAAGACGAAGACGATGACGAGGACATGGACGACGGAGACAACAGCGAGCAGGAGTTCCAGAAGGCCACAGAAGTTCTGTGCGTCGATGGAGGTGCCTCTCTGCATACTTCCCACCGCCAACTCAAACAATGGGTGCGGGAAGTTAATACAGCAAAGCCACCCGTCGAGTCGCGCAGACTCCTGAAATGGTCCAGCACGCCCATCATCTTCGACATTGAGGACCACCCTGACCGCATAACTGCGGTCGGGTGCTTGCCGATGTTGGTTTCGCCAACCATCCGCAACCTCAAGGTCACCAAGATGCTGGTTGACGGCGGGGCCGGCCTAAACTTGACCTCCTCTACTGTGATCCGGAAGCTGCAGATCCCCGACAGCGAGCTTGAAGAAACCGGCACGTTCCAAGGGATCAACCCAGGAAGGAGCAAGCCGAAGGGGAAGATTACACTGCCAATAACCTTTGGCGGTGAGCTGAACTTTAGGACTGAGAGGATCACTTTTGACGTTGCCGATATCCCGTTGCCATACAACGGGATACTTGGCCGTCCAGCGCTCGCCAAGTTCATGGCAGCCTCTCACTACGCCTACAACATGCTCAAGATGCCTGGCCCGATAAGCGTCATCTCTGTCCCCGGCGACAAGAAGGACGCGCTTATCTGCGCCGACAAGATCTACCGGGACGCAGCAGCCGTAGCAGATAGCAAGACACTTGCCGCTGAAGCTCCCGGGGGGAAGAACAAGACCAAGTCCGGCAAGAGCTCTGGGGCCCACTCCGGCAAACGCACCTCTTCGGAGTGCTGCGCTGCCGTCGAGGACGCACCATCGAGCTCCACCGGCAAGTGCAAGAAGGGAATGGCAGCTCCACCTGCAACCAAGAAGGTGTCCGCCAAGGAGGACGGCACTGGTGGTACATTCACCATCAGTGCCACGCTCGACCCTAAATAGGAAAGCGCGCTCGTTGCTTTCCTGCGGGCGAATGTCGACGTGTTTGCATGGCAATCGTCTGACATCCCCGGCGTTCCCAGGAAAGTAATTGAGCATAAGCTTGTCGTTTGTCCTCACGCGCGGCCCGTCAAGCAGAAGGTCAGGAAGCAAGCGGTGGAGCGCCAAGAGTTTATTGCTGAGGAAATCAAGAAGTTGGAAGCAGCGGGCCTTGTTAGAGGTGTTCTTCATCCCACGTGGCTGGCCAACCCTGTTGTCGTACGTAAAGCAAACGGGAAGTGGAGGCTTTGTATAGACTTCACTGATGTGAATAAAGCTTGTCCCAAAGATCCATTTCCCTTGCCGCGTATTGACCAGATCGTTGACTCCACGGCTGGATGTGAGTTGCTTTCATTCCTTGATGCATACTCCAGATACCACCAGATATTCATTGCTGAAGAGGATGAAGAGAAGACCGCATTCATTACTCCATGTGGCACTTACTGTTTCATACGCATGCCCTTTGGATTGAAGAATGCGGGCTCAACATTTGCAAGGGTGGTCCACACTGCTTTTGAGCCACAGATACACGAGAATGTAGAAGCTTACATGGATGATATAGTGGTCAAGAGCAAGGACAAGGATACCCTGATCCACGACTTGGATGAAACCTTTGTGAATCTGCGCAAGATACAACTTAAGCTCAACCCCGAGAAGTGTGTGTTCGGAGTCCCCTCCGGCAAGCTTCTCGGGTTCTTTGTGTCCCAGAGGGGGATTGAAGCCAATCCCGACAAGATCAAAGCCATCGAGCAGATCGAAGCTCCGAAGCACGTCAAGGATGTGCGAAGGCTTGCTGGCTGCGTGGATGCTCTCAGCAGGTTCATTTCTAAGTCTGCAGAACGCGCCCTGCCGTTTTTCAAAATCTTGAAAAAGGCAGGTCCAATGAAATGGATTCCGGAAGCGGAGGCGGCGCTGCAAGACTTGAAACGGTACCTGTCCTCCACCCCGATACTTGTCGCACCTAGGCCACAAGAGAAGTTGTTGCTGTACTTAGCAGCAACCAATCAGGTGGTTAGTGCTGCGTTAGTAGCGGAAAGGGAGGCAGATGAGGAGCTCACGACCCCGGCAGGCACATCCAGCGACAAGCAGGGGGCTTCCCCGACAAGCTCTGGCCCCGACAAGCACGAGTATGTGCAGATACAAGAAGAGGTGCGAAAGAAGATGGTGCAGCGCCCAATTTATTTTGTAAGTTCCCTCTTGCAGGGGGCTAGGTCAAGATACTCTAGGGTGCAGAAGCTACTTTTCGGCCTCCTCATGGCCTCAAGGAAGCTGCGCCACTACTTCCAAGCGCATGAGATAACAGTGGTCACTCGCTTTCCGCTGAAAAGGATATTGCAAAATCCAGAAGCAACAGGCAGGATTGTCGAGTGGGCATTGGAACTGTCAAGCTTTGGTCTTAAGTTTGAAAGTACTTCAACTATCCAGAGCATAGCATTGGCAGAGTTCATAGCAGAATGGACACCAACGCCAGATGAAGAAGTTCCAGAGACAAGCATCCCCGTCAAAGAAGCAAGCAAAGAATGGGTAATGTACTTCGATGGTGCCTTCTCGCTGCAAGGCACCGGTGCTGGTGTGCTGCTTGTCGCACCCACCGGAGAACACCTCAAGTACGTTGTCCAAATGCACTTTCCCAAGGAGCAAGCAACAAACAATACTGCAGAGTATGAAGGTTTGCTTGCCGGCCTCAGAATCGCAGCAGAACTTGGGATCAAGAAACTGATTGTGCGGGGAGATTCACAGTTGGTTGTCCGCCAAGTGAACAAGAGCTACCAGAGCCCATTGATGGAAGCTTACGTCGACGAAGTGAGAAATCTTGAAGAACACTTTGAAGGCATACAAATGGAGCACGTTCCAAGAGCTCAAAATGACGTCGCAGACGGCCTGTCAAAGTGTGCTGCACTGAAGCTACCTGTGGAACGAGGGATCTTCGTGCTCAAGCTAACTCAACCATCCGTTGCACCATCAGTTGGGCAATGCAAAAAGAGAAAGCTGGTCTCCGGCGACTACTTGCCGGCGGATCTTCCCGAAGCCGCCGCCAAGGTCCCCAAGATCAACAACCAAGTTGCTGAGGAACAGTCTGCTCCTGCGGACCCTAGGGTTCGTACAGTTGAAGCAGGCGTTCCCCACAAGTCTTGCCCCGGCAAGCTTGCCGGGGAACGTCTAGCTCCGGCAGAGCCGCAGGTTCTTGCCGTAGAAGCTGACGTTCTCGCAGCAGCACCGATGCCTTTAGTCCTTGTTGTTGAGCTTCAGGCTCCAGCATGGGCACAGCAAATTGTCCGTTTTCTCCAAACTGGAGAACTTCCCGAAGAGCCAGAAGAAGCAGAGAGAATAACCAGGCAGTCAAGTATGTACCAGTTCATCGGCAATGAACTGTACAAAAGAAGACTCAATGGCGTCAGACTGAAGTGCATTCCCCGGGAAGATGGGCGAAAGCTGTTGGCAGAGATACACGGAGGCATATGTGGCCACCACATTGGCGCAAGAGCACTTGCCGGGAAGGCGTTCCGGCAAGGTTTCTTTTGGCCAGAAGCCCTCCAAGATGCAACTGCACAAGTAACCAAGTGTGAAGCGTGCCAGTTCCACGCCAAGCAAATACATCAGCCAGCTCAAGCTCTCCAGACGATCCCTTTGTCCTGGCCCTTTTCGGTCTGGGGGCTCGACATCCTCGGCCCCTTTCCCTGCGCAGTCGGGGGCTTTGAGTACTTGTACGTCGCCATCGACAAGTTCACAAAGTGGCCGGAAGTGGAACCAGTGAGAAAGGTGACCGCACAGTCAGCAGTCAAGTTCTTCAGGTCAATTGTTTGCCGTTTCGGAATCCCTAACAGGATCATCACCGACAACGGCACACAGTTCACAAGCCGCACCTTCATGCAGTACGTCCAAGACCTTGGCACCATGGTCTGCTTCGCTTCTGTTGCTCACCCGAGGAGCAATGGTCAAGCGGAGAGGGCAAAAGCTAAAGTGCTGCGCAAACTCAAGACAAGAACTTTTGACAGGCTGCACAAATGCGGAAGAAACTGGATTGAGGAGTTGCCGGCGGCTCTTTGGTCAATCAGGACGACACCAAATCGAGCCACCGGGCAAACACCCTTTGCTCTTGTCTATGGATCAGAGGCAGTTCTCCCCACGGAACTCGTATACGGGTCTCCTCGAGTGCTCGCTTACGATGAGCTCGAGCAAGAGCAGCTGCGGCAAGATGATGCACTGCTCCTCGAGGAGGACCGTCTTCAGGCTGATGTACGAGCTGCTCGATACCAGCAAGCTTTGCGCCGCTACCATAGCCGCAAAGTTAAGGCCAGAAGTCTCGAGGAAGGCGACCTTGTTCTTCGGCGCGTTCAGTCCGCCAAGAATTCCAACAAGTTGACGCCGAAGTGGGAAGGCCCTTATCGAGTGAGACAAGTCACAAGGCCCGGCGCTGTCCGCCTTGAGACCGAAGAGGGCTTACCGGTGAGCAACTCCTGGAACATTGAGCACCTTCGAAAGTTTCACCCATAAGGCGCGGTTGCCGTGATCCGCTCTGGCAACCACCTTTTGTACAAGTCTTGCCGTTGTTGCATGTAAACCTTTGTACAAAGCCGGGCGCAGACCCCGTGCATCAGTAAAACTTTTGTGCCTTGCACAACTTGTCGTTTCATGCCTTTTTCGTTTTTCTTGCATGTGTTATCTGACACTTTGTGCAGCACATACCCCCGGTAAGCAACAACGAGCCACAAGGCTCCATATCTATGTTTCCTCCCTTTTTCTTTTCTCTCAAGCAGAAGAAGTTTTTCCTCGCGCACAAGTTTGCCGAGGGGAAGGAGACAGTGGTATGGTGCCGTTCAAGAAAGCCTCGCCTTGCCCGGAAGCAAACAACACAAAAGCTAAGTTGCCAAAGTTTGAGCATTCAAATTTTTAAAATTTTAAAGTTGTCTTCCTTGAACGACCACACTTTGTATGGAAAACCTGCGCGGAGGAACCTACCCGTGGCTAGCCGCGCCCTTACTTTGTTTCGAGCACGCTCGACGGCTTAAGCGTGCTGCGACAAGTGTCGTGCCCTTACTTCGTTTTCGAGTTCGCTCAACAACCTAAGTGTGCTGCGACTAGCTGCGGCAAGGTTTCTTGCCGGTAGAGGCATCGCCAGCAGGCTGCTGAAGTTCCGCACTCAGCGCTCGCGGCAAGGGTCCCTTTGCCGGCAAGTTCCCTAAAAGCGTAGGGTAAAAGCATACAAAGTAAAGGAGTCGAACAAAGGAAATAACACTGCATCAACTACCCAAAACAAAGTTATATTACAAGATGAATTGTCGTTGTTCTAATAAACTACTGTCCATGACTTAATTGGCAGCGACAAGGAAAGCGGAAAGAAAGTAGCCTAGTCTACACAATCGCCGTCAACTCTCCTGATCTTGCCCACCTTGGCCACGATGGGGGCGACAAGAGCCTTCAGCGCCTCCTGGTCGGCGTCGGGCGGCAAGGTCCGGAGGATGTTCTCAAGATTGATCCCGGGGTTGCGGTAGACGATCTTCGTCAGCACCCTCTCCACAACTCCCGTGCAAAGCCTGCGCGCCTCGTTCGCCAGCTGCGTTGGGATCCTCTCCCGGAGCTGCTCAAGGGCCGGCGCTATTCCCCTGAAGAATAAGCTTAGCTTGGCGCTGTGAGGGAGGTTCGCGTCGGGGGAGTATCCGAGGTGCTCCGTCCCCAGCGCCGCCATCTCCCTGTCAATGTCAGCGGCGGCGGCGACGAGCCCCTCGGTCCACTGCTCCACCGTCTGCCTGAAGTTATTTTGCGTGAGGGCGGCGCTGTCCAACAGTGCGCTCTCAGCCCGGAGATCTTCCTTCAGCTTCGTCTCCCTGTTCCTGGCGCCGTCAAGTGACTCAGTGAGGGTGGACAGCTTCAATTCCAAGTCCGCGATGGAATCCTTGGCGATGACGAGCTCCTTGCCCTTGTCGGAGAGACGGACCTGCAGCTCCGAGTGGCTATGGGCGTCCTTCTCCCTCTCCACCTTCCGTTGCCTCAGCTCTCCTTCCCGCAGAGACATATCTTCGGCGGCGAGCCGTTGCTGCTCCTCTGCTTCGGCCTTTTCAAGGACGAACGCCTGGTGCGCCTCGGCAAGCTCCTCCCGCTCCTCCGCCAATGACCGGAGGGCCGCCTGGTTGGCGGCACGGAGCTCCTCGGCGCGCTTCTCCAGATCGACGCCAGCCTTGGCAGCCAGAGCCTCCCGGGACTCCAACTTGGCCTGCCTGGCACGGTACAGGGCCAGGAGCCGGTGCAGGAGCTGCTCCTCCTCGGGCTCGCTGCTGCTGCCGAGCGCGTCGACAAGCCTCAGCCCGGCGGAGGCCAGGACTTCCCCATCAAAGACCTCTCCCTCCGCGGGCGCCCTCGACGTAGAAGCCCACGGGACTTGGATGAAGACCCCGTTGGCGGCCTCCAGATAGACGCCCGGCTCGGTCGCGGCAGCAGAAGGGTCGGCGGCCGGCGCAGCGTTTGGCGCTCCTGCGGCCTCAGGGCCGTCAGTGCGGTCGCCGGTCCCCTCCTCAGCTGCCGCGTCAGTGGCCACGGCGGTCTCATCGACAGTGGCCTCCATCTCCATCGGCTCCGGGGCGGACGAGTCTGAGGACAAGAAAAGAAGAAGAAAGAAAGAAGAATTGTCAAGCAAATATCCAAAAAAGGAAAATTCAAAGAAGAAAAGCACAAGGGTTACCTGCGCGAGCCTCTTCTCCGATGGGGTTCCTCTCCGGGAGGTCCTCCCTCGGCGGCGTGGTGGTAGCCCCCGCCAGCGGAGGGCCGCTGGTGCCTTCCCTTGGCGGGGTGCTCGCCCTTGGCGGAGTACTCGCCCTTGGCGGGGTATTCTCCCTCGCCGGGGAGCTCCTCCTTGGCGGGGAGGCTGAGACGAGCGGCTCTTCGGGAGCAGTCTCTTGACGCTCCTGAGGCTGCGGCTCTGCTTCTGCACAAATCAGCAAACAAACAAGACATTAGCAAGGATAAGATGCCCACGCACGCCCGACAAGTGAAGAAGTAAACAGAAGACTTACGCTGGGGGCTGCCCTGCGGGGCGGCTGGCTGATCAGGCATGCCTATCGCGGGCACATCCTCTGCCGCCGCAACGGGCTCGTCCTCGAGATCGACCACCAGGATCTTGGCCCTCTTCGCCACCCTCTGCGCCAAGGTCCTGGAAGCCAGACATCGAACGGAATCAGACAAAGAAGATTCAAAACAAAAACAACAAATTGAAGAAAACAAGTACTTACTCTTCCTCCTCCTCCTCGTCGGAACTGAGGACGGAGAAGTCGAAGTCCGCCTTGCGCGTCCCGGCGCGAGGAGCTGGAGGAGTAGGCTCCCTCAGGCGCTTGGCGGGCGCCGGAGCCGTGGTCTGAGAAGACCCCGCTCCGGTCGTCGCCGAGGCCCGAGGGACGGAAGGAGCAGTGGAGCCCGTGCGGGAAGATCCTCCCCCAGGCGCTGCGGAGGCGCGAGGCGCCCCCTTGACGACCTTGCTCGTCGTGGTGGCGCGCGTCGAGCGACGCTGCGGCTGCTGGCCCGCCGGCTGCTTCACCGTGTCCACAGCCTTGCGGAGACGCTTCTTCGGTTGAGGCGGAGGACTTGGTGGTGGCGGAGAACTCCCCGAGGATGGAGAGGAATCGTCAAGGTTGAGAGACCCGCCCGAGTCTTCGGCGGAATCGCTTGATTCATCGCCCTGCTCGGCGGGCTCGCTCGACTCCGTGCCTTGCCCGGCAGCCTCGCCCGTCTCGGCGGGTTGCCCGGCAGGCTTCAACAATTTGAGGATCTCTTCCTCCTCGGCCCGACTCACCACGTCCGCTGCGTCTGCCTCATCCAAGGAGTACCCAAACTCGCCCGCGGCATCGGCTACGGCTGCCTCCTCCATCCTGGTGGCGATATACGCCACCTCCCGGTCGGTGGTGTCGCGGGTGAGACCTTTCTTCTCATCAAGATTGATCGGCAGCTCCACCAAGTTGTCGAAGAAGGTTTGTGCGGCTTCGTCAGAAGGCGCCAGCCAAGTGGGGTCAACCCCGTGGGAGTCACACAACGGCATCGCCGCGCGGATAGCACTAAGCGATGAATTGTTGCATAGTGGAACTACCCCCCGCGGCGAGGCGAACCACTCCGGGTGCTTGGCGTCGTGCTTGAACAGCTCACGGAGCATCCCCTTGAGCTCCAGGACAGTGAAGTTATAGTTAAGGCCGGGGCGCAGCCTCATGCAGTCTGCCGCGTTGCCGAATTCCCAAGCAGGCCTCTTCCTCTCCTGCAAGGAAGCAATGCGGCGCCGAAGGAAATCTGCCCCGACCTCGCCTACAGTAAGATTGGCTTGCCGGAGGCGAAGAATCCTAGTGAGGGCTATCTTCAGCTTCTCGTCCTCCGGGGCCAGATCGCTCCAGTCCTTGCCGTGCACTATTGCAGCTCGGCGCGGGGAAGTAAACTGCTGGGGTCCATCCTCCATGATCCAGCACCAGTCGGCCCTCCACTCCTCCCACTTGCCGCGGAGCTCTCCAATCAAGTATGCCTCTTTCTTATTGATCCTAAAGATCCAAGAAATCCCGCCGGACAAAGGAGACCCAGACTTTACCCGAGGCGTAAAAAAATGGCGGAAGAGGGCTACGTTGGGGGTGACTCCGACAAAGTTCTCGCACAGATGTGCGAAAACGGCCATAGTTAAGACTGCGTTCGGGGTGAAATCCAGAAGATGAAACCCGTAGGTGTTCATAACATCGCAGAAGAATTCGGAGTATGGAGGGCAGAGTCCGCAATGGAAGAACAGGGCAAAGTAAGGATAACCTCCCGGGAACATGTCGCGGGCTTCGGCGGGGAGAACCCTGGTGCGCGGGTGAGCTTTCGTTTCCCTCGACCAGAAGAGGTAGAACTTGTCCTTCAGCTCCCTCGCGCCGAGCCTCGGCGGGAAGACCACCATCCTCTTCCGCATTGCTGCAAGCTTCGCCGCCCGTTCGATCTTCGCGGCTTTCGCCTTGTCGCCCTTCGGGGCCATGGCGGGGACAGCGAGGGGGGCCGGCGGCGCTGGGGAGGCTGGCGGTGGCGGAAGAAGGGTGGAGTTCAGCTCTCTTTCGACCTTTGGGGAGGAGGAGCGCGGCGGGGGTTTCTGGAGGTTGAAGACGCAATGAAGCAATGGGGGAAACTGCACCTGTTTCCTCTGCTTTTAAGGAGGAGAGGGGGACGTTCCGCAATTTCCCATTAAAGAAACAGGCCACGATCTCTCCCACGACGCCGTAATCGACGTGTGCCGTTAGGGAGGGATGCGGCGGATACAGAGTGGGATGCGGCGCGCCGTGGGCCGCGTGTGCCCGTGCACTGTTTTGGGCCTGGCCCAACAGCGTTCGGCACCGTGTGTGGCCCAGGCTGGGGGGCTCCTGTCGGTGTACTAAAGTAGGGGTACCTTAGTATCCCGACTTGTGCACGGGCAGTAGCAGCGTCCCGTGGCAGGGCTTGCCACGCGCTCGCCAGGGCCCACTTATGTTCCCTTGAAGCCATTCAAGAACAAAGTATTCAAGTCAGTGAAACAAGACCCCGGCAAGAGGAGCTTGCCGGGAAGGCCGCTCCAGGCTCAAAACCATACAATTAGCACAAGACCCTGGCAAGAGGAGCTTGCCAGGAAGGCCAAAGCATGGCATTGCAGAAGACTTGTCGTGGTGCATCGCGCGCCCCGGCAAGGCCCGGAGAGCGACAAGCTTCCGGGCGCGGCAAGGTAGCGACCGCGGCAAGGCGCTTGCCGTGGCAAGCTTCCACTGTGTGCCCGCGCTCCAGCTCATCCAGCCACGCGTCTCCCTGGGGCCCTTCTAGGGGCACGTGGCGGAAGGCTGTGCAGCCTGGGGGACACGGTGGCAACCCACGATGACGAAGCCACCGTTGTGGCGAACGGAGACGCCCGGACAGACGCTTTTTGCACTGTTTGGGGCGACGGTGACGGGCATTCAATGCCCTTGTCCCCCATCGTCAGAGTTAGGTACAGAACACTGTACATGCACTGTTACAGCTACCACCACTTTTACGTTTTTACCCTCACCTACGTTGCCACCTGTCGGTGAACCCTTTGACCTATAAAAGGAGGCCCATGCACAACGTAGGGGGGGTTCCGAACTTCGATCACTCTCACGCTCGGTGTAGCTAGCGACCAGTACTGTAGCTCTTCTTGCTCCCGAGCCAAGAACTCAATACAATCAAGGCAGGAGTAGGGTTTTACGCATCCGTGCGGCCCGAACCTGGGTAAACCGCCCGCGTGCTCTCCTCGATCCGCTCTTTGTGCACCCTCCGCTCCCTTGCCGTACCGAAAAGGGGCTCCGGTCCCATAGGTGTTCGTGGGCGATCAGGTTCCCCGACAATATTATTTTGAGAAGACGTGATTGCTTTGTTAGTATTGCTTGAAGTATTGTTATTTCTTATGTCAATATAGACTTTTATCTTGAATCTTTCAGATCTGAACATTCATGCCACAATTAAGAGAATTACATTGAAAAACTATATTGGTTAGCATTCCACATCAAAAATTATTTCTTTATCATTTACCTACTCGAGAACGAGCAGGAATTAAGCTTGGGGATGCTTGATACGTCTCCAACGTATCTATAATTTTTTATTGTTCCATGGTATTATTTATGAAGTGATGTTTAATGGGCTTTATCATTCACTTTTATATCATTTTTGGGACTAACCTACTAACCCAAAGGCCCAGTCCAGATTGCTGTTTTTTGTCTATTTCAGGGTTTTGCATAAAAGGAATATCAAACAGAATCCACACGGAATGAAACCTTCGCAGGAGATATTTTTGGAGGAAATCACGTGAGATAAACTTCAGGGCCAAGCCAGAGGACAGGGGGCCCACCCTCGAGGATGGGGGGGCGCCCCCTTCCCAGGGCATGCCCCCTGCCTCGAGGGCAGGCCCGGTGGCCCCTGGTACCCCTCTTCCTCCTATATATGCCTACATACCCCCAGAAACTCCATACGCAGAGAGAAAACCCTAATTCCACCGCCGTAGCTGTTGTTCCCGTGGAGATCCCATCTTGGAGCATGTTCCGGGAGGGGGATCCATCACGGAGGCCTTCATCATCATCATCATCATCATCGCCCTCACCATGAGTTGTAAGTAGTTTACCACAGACCTTCGGGTCCATAGCTAGTATCTAGATGGCTTCTTCTCTCTCGCTGGATATCAATACAAAGTTATCCTCGGTCTTCGAGAAGATCTATTCGATGTAATATCTTTTTGCGGTGTGTTTGTCGAGATCCGATGAATTGTGAGTTTATGATCAAGGTTATCTATGAAAGATATTTGGTTCTTCTCTGAACTTTTTATGTGTGCTCATAATATCCTTGCAAGTCTCTTCGAATTATTGGTTTGGTTTGGCCTACTAGATCTATAGTTCTTGCAATGGGAGAAGTGCTTGGATTTGTGTTCAATCTTGCGATGTCCTTTCCCAGTGACAGTAGGGGCAGCAAGGCACGTATTGTATTATTGCCATCGAGGATAAAAAGATGGGGTTTCCATCATATTGCTTGAGTTTATCCCTCTACATCATGTCATCTTGCTTAAGGCGTTACTCTGTTCGTATGAACTCAATACACTAGATGCATGCTGGATAGCGGTCGATGTGTGGAGTAATAGTAGTAGATGCAGGGAGGAGTCGGTCTACTTGTCTCGGACGTGATGCCTATATACAATGATCATGCCTAGATAGTCTCATAATTATTCGCTTTTCTATCAATTGCAAGACAGTAATTTGTTTACCCGCCGTAGAATATCGCTATCCTGGGAGAAGCCACTAGAGAAAACTATGACCCCCGGGTCTATCTTTATCTTATTACTTTCTTGTCAACTAGCCAATCTCTATCGCCGTTGCTTTTTTATTTTCTATTTCTATACCAAAAATACCAAAAGTATAATTATCATCTCTATCAGATCTCACTATCGTAAGTGACCGTAAAGGGATTGACAACCCCTTATCGCGTTGGCTGTGAAGTTCTTATTTGTTTGTGCAGGTGCGAGGGACTGGCGTGTGGTCTCCTACTGGATTGATACCTTGGTTCTCAAAAACTGAGGGAAATACTTACGCTACTGTGCTGCATCTCCCTTTCCTCTTCGAGGGAATACAACGCAAGCTCAAGAGGTAGCAAGAAGAATTTCTGGCGCCGTTGCCGGGGAGGCTTACACAAAAGTCATATACCAAGTACCTATCACAAACCCTTATCCTTCGCATTACATTTATTTGCCTCTCATTTTCCTCTCCCCCACTTCACCTTTGCCGTTTTATTCGCCCTTCTTCCGTCGTGTGTTTCTCGTTTGCTTGCTTCTTGTTTGCTTGTGTGTGTTGGATTGCTTGCTTGTCACTATGGCTCAGAACAATACCAAATTGTGTGACTTCTCCAATACCAACAACAATGATTTTATTAGCACTCCGATTGCTCCTATTACCAATGTTGAATCTTGTGAGATCAATGCTGCTTTGTTGAATCTTGTCATGAAAGATCAATTCTGCGGCCTTCCTAGTGAAGATGCCGCTACCCATCTAAACAACTTTGTTGACTTGTGTGATATGCAAAAGAAAAGGGATACGGATAACGATATTGTTAAATTAAAGTTATTTCCGTTTTCACTTAGAGATCGTGCTAAAACTTGGTTCTCCTCTTTGCCTAGAAATAGTATTGATTCGTGGAATAAGTGCAAAGATGCTTTTATCTCTAAGTATTTCCCTCCTGCTAAGATCATCTCTCTTAGAAACGATATTATGAATTTTAAGCAACTAGATCACGAGCATGTTGCACAAGCTTGGGAAAGAATGAAATTAATGATACGTAATTGCCCTACACATGGTTTGAATCTATGGATGATTATTCAGAACTTTTATGCTGGCTTGAATTTTGCTTCTAGAAATCTTTTAGATTCGGCCGTTGGAGGCGCTTTCGTGTAAACTACCTTAGGAGAAGCTACCAAACTCCTAGATAATATTATGATTAATTATTCTCAATGGCACACCGAAAGATCTACTAGTAAAAAAGTGCATGCTATCGAAGAAATTAGTGTTTTGAGTGGGAAGATGGATGAACTTATGAAATTGTTTGCTGCTAAGAGTGCTTCTTCTGATCCTAATGATATGCCTTTGTCCACTTTGATTGAGAATAACAATGAATCTCCGGATGTGAATTTTGTTGGTAGGAATAATTTTGGTAACAATGCTTATAGAGGTAATTTTAATCCTAGGCCTTTTCCTAGTAATTCCTCTAATAATTTTGGGAATTCTTACAACAACTCTTATGGAAACATGCCTTCTGAATTTGAAACTAGTGTTAAGGAGTTTATGATCTCGCAAAAGAATTTCAATGCTACGCTTGAAGAGAAATTGCTTAAAGTTGCTGAATTGGCTAGAAGTGTGGATAGAATTACTCTTGATGCTGATGCTTTGAAACATAGATCTATTCCACCCAAGCATGATATCAATGAGTCTCTCAAAGCCATGAGAATTTCCATTGAGGAATGCAAAGAAAGAACCGCTAGGATGCTTGCTAAAAGAGAAGATTATATTAAATCGTGTTCTTCTAGTTATCGTGAAAATAAAGATGAAGATTTGAAAGTTATTGATGTGTCTCCTATTAGATCCTTGTTTTTTAGAATTAATCTTGATGAGAATAGGATTGGAGATGATTCTGCTTTAAGGTGTCCCAATAATTCAGAGTTTTTAGATCTTGATGCTAGAATTGCTAAAAGTGAGATCGAAGAGATTAAAACTTTGCATAGTGATGAACCCACTACTTTTGATTTCAAGGGATTCAATTATGATAATAGCTCTTTGATTGATTGTATTTCCTTGATGCAATCCGTGCTAAATTCTCCGCATGCTTATAGTCAAAATAAAGCTTTCACTAAACATATAGTCGATGCTTTGATGCAATCTTATGAAGAAAAACTTGAGTTGGAAGTTTCTATACCTAGAAAGCTATATGATGAATGGGAACCTACTATCAAAATAAAAATAAAAGATCATGAATGCTATTCTTTGTGTGATTTGGGTGCTAGTGTTTCCACTATCCCAAAAACTTTGTGTGATTTGCTAGGGTTCCATGAGCTTGATGATTGTTCTTTAAATTTGCATGTTGCGGATTCCACTATTAATAAACCTATGTGAATAATTAATGATGTTCTTAGTTTTTCCAATAGGAATTATGTGCCCGTAGATTTCATTGTTCTTGGTATAGATTGCAATCCTTCATGTCCTATTATTCTTGGTAGACCTTTCTTTAGAACGATTGGTGCAATTATTGATATGAAGGAAGGAAATATTATATTCCAATTTCCATTAAGGAAAGGCATGGAACACTTTCCTAGAAAGAAAATCAAGTTACCATATGAATCTATCATGAGAGCCACTTATGGATTACCTTCCAAAGATGGCAATACCTAAATCTATCTTGTATCGTGCCTTGCTAGGGGCGTAAAACGATAGCGCTTGTTGGGAGGCAACCCAATTTTGTGTTTTTTGTTTTTGTTGCTGTTAGGGAATAAATATTTCATCTAGCCTCTGATTAAATGTGTTTTCATGTTTTATTCAGTGTTTGTGCCAAGTAGAACCTTTGGTAAGACTTGTGTGAAGTTTATATGATCTTGCTGTGAAAAACAGAATTGTTAGCGCTGCCTAAAGTAGTCTTCAGATTTTACTGGAGCGTGATTTTTAGTTGATTATTTTTTCTGCTGATTTGTAGACAAATTTCTCAAATTTACCAATTTAGTTTGAATTTTTTGGAGTTTGAGAAGTAGGCGAACCCAGCAGATTACTACAGACTGTTCTGTTTTTGACAGATTCTGTTTTTCGTGTGTTGTTTGCTTATTCCGATGCATCTATGAGTAATATTGGAGGATATGAACCATAGAGAACTTGGAGTACATTAGGTTTAACACCAATATAAACAATGAATGAATTCCTTGCTGTACTTTGAGTGTTGGTTTGCTTTCTCTTACTAACGGAGCTCACGAGAATTTTTGTCTAAGTTTTGTGTTGTGAAGTTTTCAAGTCTTGAGTATTGCTTTGATGGACTATGGAACAAGGAGTAGCAACGGCCTAAGCTTGGAGATGCCCATGGAACCCCAAGTAAATTCAAGATAATCAAAAACCTAAGCTTGGGGATGCCCCGGGAAGGCATCCCCTCTTTCGTCTTCATCCATCGGTAACTATACTTGGAGCTATATTTTTATTCGCAACATGTTATGTGTTTTGCTTGGAGCGTCTTGTATAATTTGAGTCTTTGCTTGTTAGTTTTCCACAATCATCCTTTCTGGACACACCTATTTGAGAGAGTTAAATATGCCCTAGAAATTGTTAGAACACTATATATGCTTCACTTATATCTTTTGAGTTGAATAGTTTTTGCTCTAGTGCTTCACTTATATCTTTTAGAGCACGGTGGTGGTAATATTTTGTAGAAATTGTTGAACTCTCATGCTACACTTAGATCTATTTGAGAGTCTATTAAACCAGCATGGTAAAGTGTTTAGGCTAAAGAAACTAGTCTTCACATGGTAAACATCCAATGTCAATGTAGTAAAAAAAATCACATCAAGTGCATTGAGTAGAAAGAGATGTTGGATGCTTGATAATTGTTTTCAGACATGAGGATAGTGATATTAGAGTCATGTGATGACCCACAAGTGTAGGGGATCTATCGTAGTCCTTTCGATAAGTAAGAGTGTCGAACCCAACGAGGAGCGGAAGGAAATGATAGGCAGTTTTCAGTAAGGTATTCTCTGCAAGCACTGAAATTGTAGGTAACAGATAGTTTTGTGATAAGATAATTGGTAGCAAGTGACAAATGGTAAAAGTACATAAGGTGCAGCAAGGTGGCCCAATCCTTTTTGTAGCAAAGGACAAGCCTGGACAAACTATTACGCAAGCTAAAGCGCTTCCGAGGACATATGGGAATTATCGTCAAGCTAGTTTTCTTCACGATCGTATGATTCGCGTTCGGTACTTTGATAATTTGGTATGTGGGTGGACCAGTGCTTGAGTGATGCCCTTACTTGGACAAGCCTCCCACTTATGATTAACCTCTAATGCAAGCATCCGCAACTACAAAAGAAGTATTAAGGTAAACCTAACCATGGCCTGAAACATATGGATCCAAATCAGCCCCTTACGAAGCAACGCATAAACTAGGGTTTAAGCTTCTGTCACTCTAGCAACCCATCATCTACTTATTACTTCCCAATGCCTTCCTCTAGGCCCAAATAATGGTGAAGTGTCATGTAGTCGATGTTCACATGACACCACTAGAGGAGAGACAACATACATCTCATCAAAATATCGAACGAAGACCAAACTCACATGACTACTAATAGCAAGACTTCTCCCATGTCTTCAGGAACAAAAGCAACTACTCACAAGACATAATATTGTTCATGATCAGAGGGGTATTAATATGCATAATGGATCTGAACATATGATCTTCCACCAAATAAACCAACTAGCATCAACTACAAGGAGTAATCAACACTACTAGCAACCCACACGTACCAATCTGAGGTTTGGATACAAAGATTGGATACAAGAGATGAACTAGGGTTTGAGAGGAGATGGTGCTGGTGAAGATGTTGATGAAGATAGCTCTCCCCAAGATGGGAGAGTTGTTGGTGATGACGGCGGTGACGATTTCCCCCTCCCGGAGGGAAGTATCCCCGACAGAATAGCTCTGTTGGAGCCCAAGATTGGTTTCCGCCTCGGTTCCGCCTCAAGACGGTGGCGTCTGGTCCCGAAAGCCTCCTCTTGATTTTTTCCAGGTCAAAACGCTTCATATAGGAGAAGATGGTTACCTGGGGCCCACCGGCTGGCCCTCGAGGCAGGGGGGCGTGCCCTGGGGAGGGGGGCGCGCCCCCCACCCTCAAGGCCAGCCAGTGGCCCCTCTCGTGGGTTTCTTCCGCCACGTATTTTTTATATTTTCCGAAAAAAAATGTTCTGTGGAGTTTCGGGACTTTTGGAGTTATGCAGAATAGGTTTCCAGAGTTTGCTCCTTTTCCAGCCAAGAATTCCAGCTGCCGGCATCCCCCTTCTTCATGTAAACCTTGCAAAATAAAAGGGAAAAGGCATAAGTATTGTGACAAAACATGTATGAACAGCCCATAATGCAATAAATATCAACTTATAAGCATGATGCAAAATGGACGTATCATCATGCTAGTGGAGTAAATATGAAACTGAGAAATATTTGTGTTAAGGTTGGTGATTCCCGTAGCATGCATGTATGGTGAACCGTTGTGTGACTAAGTTAAAGCATGAGGTATTTGTAGAGTGTCAACCTTTGTGTGGAGGTCGGGGGCGCGCGATGGTTAACTCCTACCAACCTCCCCCCTAGGGGCATGCGTTGATTGCTTTGTTTTGATGACTCGTAGATTTTTGCAATAAGTATATGAGTTCTTATGACTAATGTTGAGTCCATGGATTATACGCACTCTCACCCTTCCACCATTGCTAGCCTCTCTTGTACCGTGCAACTTTCGCCGGTGCCATAAACCCACTATATATCCTTCCTCAAAACAGCCACCATATTGTTCCTCAAAACAGCCACCATACCTACCGATCATGGCATTTCCATAGCCATTCCGAGATATATTGCCATGCAACTTTCCACCATTCCATTCATATGACACGCATCATATTGTCATATTGCCATTGCATGATCATGTAGTTGACATGTATTTGTGGCAGGGCCACCATGCATAATTTTTATACATGTCACTCTTGTTTCATTGCACATACCGGTACACCGCCGGAGACATTCATATAGAGTCATACTTTGTTGTTGTAGTATTGAGTTGTAATCTTGTGTTGTAATGAAAGTGTGATGATCATCATTTATATAGCATTGTCCCATGGGAGGAAAGGCTGAATCTATAAAGCCCCTCCGCAAAAAAATAAAAAAATAAAAAAAGAAGAAAGGCCAAAGAAAAAAAAGAAAGGCCCAAAAAAGGAAGAAAAAAAGGAAGAAAAAAAGGAAAAGAAAAAAAGGGACAATTGCTACTATCTTTTTCCACACGTGTGCTTCAATGTAGCACCATGTTCTTCATTGTAGAGAGTCTCATGCTTAGTCACTTCCATATACTAGTGGGAATTTTCGTTATAGAATTTGGCTTGTATATTCCAACGATGGGCTTCCTCAAATGCCCTAGGTCTTCGTGAGCAAGCAAGTTGGATGCACACCCACTAGTTTCTTTTGTTGAGCTTTCATTCATATTTAGCTCTAGTGCATCCGTTGCATGGCAATCCCTACTCACTCACATTGATATCTATTGATAGGCATCTTCATAGCCCGTTGATACGCCTAGTCGATGTGAGACTATCTCCCTCTTTTTGTCTTCTCCACAACCACCTCTATTCCACCCATAGTGCTATGTCAATGGCTCACGCTCATGTATTGCGTGAAAGTTGAAAGGTTTGAAAAGATAGAGCATGAAAACAAATGCTTGGCTGAAATCGGGGTTGTGCGTGATATGAATATTTTGTGTGATAGCAAGGGAGCATAGCCAACACTATATGATTTTGTAGGGATAACTTTCTTTAGCCATAGTATTTTGAGAAGACGTGATTGCTTTGTTAGTATTGCTTGAAGTATTGTTATTTCTTATGTCAATGTAGACTTTTATCTTGAATCTTTGAGATCTGAACATTCATGCCACAATTAAGAGAATTACATTGAAAAACTATATTGGTTAGCATTCCACATCAAAAATTATTTCTTTATCATTTACCTACTCGAGAATGAGCAAGAATTAAGCTTGGGGATGCTTGATATGTCTCCAACGTATCTATAATTTTTGATTGTTCCATGCTATTATTTATGAAGTCTTAGATGTTTAATGGGCTTTATCATTCATTTTATATCATTTTTGGGACTAGCCTACTAATCCAAAAGCCCAGTCCAGATTGCTGTTTTTTTGCCTATTTCAGGGTTTTGCAAAAAAGGAATATCAAACGGAGTCCAAACGGAATGAAACCTTCGCAGGAGATATTTTTGGAGGAAATAACGCGAGATAAACTTCAGGGCCAAGCCACAGGACAGGGGCCAACCTCGAGGGTGGGGGCGCGCCCCCCTTCCCAAGGCACGTCCCCCTGCCTCGAGGGCAGGCCCGGTGGCCCCTGGTGCCCCTCTTCCTCCTATATATGCCTACATACGCCAAAAACTCCATACGCAAAGAGAAAACCCTAATTCCACTGCCGTAGCTGTTGTTCCCATGGAGATCCCATCTTGGAGCCTGTTCCGGGAGGGGGATCCATCACGGAGGCCTTCATCATCATCATCATCGCCCTCACCATGAGTTGTGAGTAGTTTACCACAGACCTTCGGGTCCATAGCTAGTATCTAGATGGCTTCTTCTCTCTCTCCGGATCTCAATACAAAGTTCTCCTTGGTCTTCGAGGAGATCTATTCGATGTAATCTCTTGTTGCGGTGTGTTTGTCGAGATCCGATGAATTGTGAGTTTATGATCAAGATTATCTATGTAAGATATTTGGTTCTTCTCTGAACTTTTTATGTGTGCTCATAATATCCTTGCAAGTCTCTTCGAATTATTGGTTTGGTTTAGCCTACTAGATCTATAGTTCTTGCAATGGGAGAAGTGCTTGCCTTTGGGTTCAATCTTACGGTGTCCTTTCCCTGTGACAGTAGGGGCAGCAAGGCACGTATTGTATTGTTGCCATCGAGGATAAAAAGATGGGGTTTTCATCATATTGCTTGAGTTTATCCCTCTACATCATGTCATCTTGCTTAAGGCGTTACTCTGTTCGTATGAACTCAATACACTAGATGCATGCTGGATAGCGGTCGATGTGTGGAGTAATAGTAGTAGATGCAGACAGGAGTCGGTCTACTTGTCTCAGACGTGATGCCTATATACAATGATCATTCCTAGATAGTCTCATAATTATTCGCTTTTCTATCAATTGCTCGACAGTAATTTGTTTACCCGCCGTAGAATATCGCTATCATGAGAGAAGCCACTAGAGAAACCTATGGCCCACGGTTCTATCTTTATCATATTACTTTTTTGTCAACTAGCCAATTTCTGTCGCCGTTGCTTTCTTTACTTTATGTTTCTATACCAAAATTATAATTATCATCTCTATCAGATCTCACTATCGTAAGTGACCGTAAAGGGATTGACAACCCCTTATCGCGTTGGCTGCGAAGTTCTTATTTGTTTGTGCAGGTGCGAGGGACTGGCGCGTGGCCTCCTACTGGATTGATACCTTGGTTCTCAAAAACTGAGGGAGATACTTACGCTATTCTGCTGCATCTCCCTTTCCTCTTCGAGGGAATACAACGCAAGCTCAAGAGGTCGCACAAAGCAACATTGATCTCACAAGATTCAGCATCGGTAATAGGAGCGATCGGACTGCTAATAAAATCATTGTTGTTGGTATTGGAGAAGACACACAATTTGGTATTGTTCTGAGCCATACTGACAGGCAAGTAATCGAACACACACAAGCAAACAAGAAGCAAGCGAACGATAAACACACGGCGGAAGAAGGGCAAATAAAATGGCAAAGGTGAAGTGGGGGAGAGGAAAACGATTGGCAAATAAATGTAATGCGAAGGATAAGGGTTTGTGATAGGTACTTGGTATATGACTTTTGCGTAAGCCTCCCCGGCAACGGTGCCAGAAATTCTTCTTGTTACTTCTCGAGCTTGCGTTGTATTCCCTCGAAGAGGAAAGGGAGATGCAGCACAGTAGCGTAAGTATTTCCCTCAGTTTTTGAGAACCAAGGTATCAATCCAGTAGGAGACCACGTGCGAGTCCCTCGCACCTGCACAAACAAATAAGAACTTCGCAACCAACACGATAAGGGGTTGTCAATCCCTTTACGGTCACTTACGAAAGTGAGATCTGGTAGAGATGATAGTTCATATTTTTGGTATTTTTGTTTATAAGAACAGAAAATAAAAGCGATAAAAGTAAAGTAGATGTAGATTGATATGTTGACAATAGACCCAGGAGCCATAGTGTTCTCTAGTGGCTTCTCTAATGATAGCGATATTCTACGGCAGGTAAACAAATTATTGTCGAGCAATTGATAGAAAAGCGAATAATTATGAGACTATCTAGGCATGATCATTGTATATAGGCATCACGTCCGAGACAAGTAGACTGAAACGATTCTGCATCTACTACTATTACTCCACACATCGACCGCTATCCAGCATGCATCTAGTGTATTGAGTTCAAAAGAACAGAGTAACGTCTTAAGCAAGATGACATGATGTAGAGGGATAAACTCAAGCAATATGATATAAACCCCATCTTTTTATCCTCGATGGCAACAATACAATAAGTGCCTTGCTGCCCCAACTGTCACTGCGAAAGGACACCGCAAGATTGAACCCAAAGCCAAGCACTTCTCCCATTGCAAGAACTATAGATCTAGTAGGCCAAACCAAACCAATAATTCGAAGAGACTTGCAAGGATATTATGAGCACACATAAAGAGTTCAGAGAAGAACCAAATATTTCTCATAGATAATCTTGATCATAAACCCACAATTCATCGGATCTCGACAAACACACCGCAAAAAGAGATTACATCGAATAGATATCCTCGAAGACTGAGGAGAACTTTGTATTGAGATCCAGAGAGAGAGAGAGAAGAAGCCATCTAGATACTAGCTATGGACCCGAAGGTCTGTGGTAAACTACTCACAACTCATGGTGAGGGCGATGATGATGATGATGAAGAACTCCGTGATGGATCCCCCTTCGGTGGAGCTCCGGAATAGGCTCCAAGATGGGATCTCACGGGAACAGAAGGTTACAGCGGTGGAATTAGGGTTTTCTCTTTGTTGTCGAAGGTTTCGGGGTACGTAGACTTATATAGGAGGAAGGACGACACCGGGGGAGTCACGGGGGCCCCACGAGGCAGGGGGCGCACCCTGGGAAGGGGGGCGCGCCCCCCACCCTCGTGGACACCCCGAGGCTCCCCTGACGTGGTTCTCAAGTCCCCTGTGCGTGATTTTCTCCAAAAATATCTCTTGTGAAGGTTTCATTCCGTTTGGACTCGGTTTGATATTCTTTTTCTGCAAAACCCTGAAACAGGCAAAAAACAACAATCTGGACTGGGCCTTTGGGTTAGTAGGTTAGTCCCAAAAATGATATAAAAGTGTAAGATAAAGCCCATTAAACATCCAAGACTTCATAAATAATAGCATGGAACAATCAAAAATTATAGATGCGTTGGAGACGTATCAGTAGGGTATTACCTCGATCTAGAGGGCCTGAACCTGGGTAAATATCGTGTCCCATGTCTCGTGTTACCATTGATCCTTAGATGTACGGCTTGGGCACCCCTACCCGAGATCTGTCGGTTTTGACACAAACACTGTACTCCTCTGTACGGCGGGAGCGCTCCATGTTTCCATTGACCGTGATGATGCCGCGTGGTCCGGGCATTTTAAGCTTCAAGTAAGCATAGTGCAGGACTGCACTAAAGCGGGCAAAGACCGTTCTTCCAAGTAGTGCATGATAGCCACTTCGGAAAGGAGTGATGCCGAAGATTAACTCCTCGCTTCGAAAATTGTCTGGAGAGCCGAATACTACTTCCAGTGTTAATGAGCCCGTGCAGCGAGCCTCTACACCGGTTATCACTCCTTTAAAGGTAGTGCTGCTAGGCTTAATTCTTGACGGGTCTATCCCCATCTTGCGGACAGTGTCTTGATATATCAAGTTGAGACTACTGCCTCCGTCCATAAGGACTCGAGTAAGATGATATCCATTGGTTATGGGATCGAGTACAAGGGCCGTCGAACCTCCGTGACGGATACTGGTTGGGTGATCCCTACGATCAAAGGTGATCGGACAAGCCGACCATGGGTTGACCTTGGGGGCTACGGGCTCTACGGCATAAACGTACCTGAGAGCTCGGTTGCGCTGCCTCTAGGGGATATGGGTGGCGTAGATCATATTCATTGTTTTTACCTCAGGGGGAAATTTCTTCTGCCCCCCAGTGTTCGGTTGGCGAGGCTCGTCCTCGTCCTTGCTTTGAGGTCATTTCCCCTTGTGTTTAGCATTTAACTTGTCGGCCTACTTGAAGACCCAATAATTTATGTTGGCGTGGTTTGCAGGTTTGTCAAGGGTGCCATGAATCTGTCAAGGTCTCTCTAATATCTTGTCCAAGCTGGATGGACCGTCTCTGTAGACTTTGAATGGCTTCTCCTGTTGAACAGGCCTGGAGTCACTGAATCCGTCATTTACGGTCGTGTCATATGTTTCTCCGGCATTGTTCCGACACTTGTTCTTATTGCATCGTGGCTTGCCATTGCCGTCCCTGACTTCGGAAGTGCCAGGTTCGCTGGTACTGTTGCTTCTACGAGCTAGCCAGCTGTCTTCACCTGCGCAAAAGTGGGTCATGAGTGTAGTAAGGGCTGCCATTGTCTTTGGCTTCTCCTGGCCGAGGTGTGTTGCAAGCCATTCGTCTCGGACGCTGTGTTTGAATGCTGCTAGGGCTTCGGCGTCCGGACAATCGACAATTTGGTTCTTTTTAGTTAAGAACCGATTCCAAAGCTTGCGGGCTGACTCCCCGGTTTGCTGGATTATGTGACTTAAATCATCAGCATCCGGTGGCCGGACATAAGTCCCCTGAAAGTTAGCCCGGAAAGCGTCCTCTAAATCTTCCCAGCTTCCAATGGACTTTTCTGGGAGGCTATTCAACCAGTGCCGAGCTGGCCCTTTCAGCTTTAGAGGTAAGTATTTGATGGTGTGGAGGTCATCTCCACGAGCCATGTGGATGTGAAGAATAAAGTCTTCGATCCATACCGCGGGATCCATCGTTCCATCATATGCCTCGATGTTTACGGGTTTAAACCCTTCCAGAAATTGGTGATCCATCACCTCATCAGTAAAGCAAAGAGGGTGCACAGCGCCCCTATATCGTGTGATGTAGTTCAAACGACATCTGTGTTAGGTGTTGACTCCGAACTTGGTTGTATCCAGCGTGCTTGGCTTGATAGCCACCGTCTCGCGTGGGAGCACGTTCTCTTGATCCGTAGGTCAATCTGGCCTGACTGGCTTTTTTATTCAGGTCCTGACATAAATCGTACTTATGGCCCTGAGCCGCTGTATCCTTTCCTTTACGGTGGGGAGGTACGGGCTGGTGTACGGCATTGCTAGCTGCATTGTCCCATCCACGAGGTGGTCGGTCCAGTTGATCGACCTAATCATGCTTCGACGGAATTGGCGCAAGGACCTCATCGTTGAATTGTGACAGCAACTTGCGCTTGGGATAGCTCTTTGTTTGGGTATCATGGTCGTATCTCTCTTCAGCGTCTAGCACTTTATTCCATCTATCGTTTTGCTTAGCCTGCTCGGCTTTAAGCCGCTGCTATTGTGTTTTCAGGCTCCTTGTTGTGGCAATAAGCTGTTGCTGAAAGCGTTTTTGTTCGAGGGGTTCCTCTGTGACGATGAATTCCTCGTCTCCTAGGCTGAAATCCTCTTCGGAGACAGGTAGATAGTTACTGTCTTTGGAAGCATTGTGATCGGTGAGTTGTTCGAGACTGTATTGACCATCTTCCCGCTCGTCCTGCTCCAACGCTAACTCTATGGGGTCTTCGTCTTCCTCCGGGTCCTCATTGTCTCCGGTGCCGGTATTACTTTCCTATCCTCAATGCGGTCGTGAGCGCTGTCGCTGGCGTCGGTGCTTAGGAGGTTCATCGACGGGCTTATCCTGCTCTGGATCTTTATCGACGTCGTCGTTTTTCTCCTTTGGTGTGTCCACCATGTATATGTCATAGGTAGAAGTGATCGCCCATCGCCCGGTGACAAGATGGTTTTGACCTAGATTGGCTTCAATGTCATGGTCCATCCCATCAAGGTCTTCGGAAGCGTAGTCTAGTATGTCAGTTAAGTCTTTGACCGTGGCTACCAAGTGGATAGTGGGTGGGAATAAAAATTCCCTGATCTCAGCCCCCAGTTTTGACTAGGCATAGTTTGGCGGAGAGTCCTTCGTTATGGCGAGAGATTGCAGCAAGTCCAGCAACTTGTTTAAGGGCGAGAGCTGGATAGGAGATTGGGGGATTGCGGAACCGGGCTCGGCGATAACCGCTCGGTTGAGCCCGGAGAGTGTGGATACCAAAAATTTGGAGCTCGTAACTTGGGACGAGTCCGGTATTCCAGCAGCAGGGAGGATCCCGCTCAATTCTGGGTCTGTGAGCGGCACAACCACCGTTAAGTGTTCGGTTAGAAGTTCCATGGCGGGGTTTACCCTCCCGTCTTTGGATGAAGCGATCTGCTCCGGAGCTAGAGCCACAGCCATCGCGGGGGTTGACCCCTGGATGGGATCTGATGAAATATCTGAGATGTCTTCATCGTGTGGGCGCGGAGTGACAGCCACGGGTGCGAATCCTTCGAAGATCAAGTCTCCTCGGATGTCCGCAACACAATTCAAACTTCCAAAACTGATCTGATGACTAGGGGCGTAGCTGTCAACCTGCTCAAGGTGGCCATCTGAGTTGGCGCGTAGCACGAAGCCGCCGAACACGAAAAGCTATCCGGGGAGAAAAATATCCTCGAGGGTGGCGCCGTCGCTGATGACGAAGCAAGCCATCAATCCTTCTATCTACGACACAGTGGAATGATACGTCTCCAACGTATCTACTTTTCCAAACACTTTTGCCCTTGTTTAGGACTCTAACTGCATGATTTGAATGGAACTAACCCGGACTGACGCTGTTTTCAGCAGAACTGCCATGGTGTTATTTTTGTGCAGAAATAAAAGTTCTCGGAATGACCTGAAAATCAACGGAGAATATTTTTAGAATATATAAAAAATACTGGCGGAAGAATCAAGACCAGGGGCCCACACCCTGTCCACGAGAGTGGGGGCACGCCCCCTGGGCGTGCCCTCTGTCTCGTGGGCCCCCTGATGCTCCACCAACCTCAGCTCCGACTCCATATATTCACTTTCGGGGAGAAAAAAATCAGAGAGAAGGATTCATCGCATTTTACGATACGAAGCCGCCGCCAAGCCCTAATCTCTCTCGGGAGGGCTGATCTGGAGTCCGTTCGGGACTCCAGAGAGTGGAGAGCGTCGCCGTCGTCATCATCAACCTTCCTTCATCACCAATTCCATGATGCTCACCGCCGTGCGTGAGTAATCCCATCATAGGATTGTTGGACGGTGATGGGTTGGATGAGATTTACCATGTAATCGAGTTAGTTTTGTTAGGGTTTGATCCTTAGTATCCATTATGTTCTAAGATTGATGTTGCTATGACTTTGCCATGCTTAATGCTTGTCACTAGGGCCCGAGTGCCATGATATTAGATCTGAACCTATTATGTTTTCATTAATATATGTGATTTCTTGATCCTATCTTGCAAGTCAATAGTCACCTACTATGTGTTATGATCCGGCAACTTTGAAGTGACAATAATCGGGACCACTCCCGGTGATGACCGTAGTTTGAGGAGTTCATGTATTCACTAAGTGTTAATGCTTTGGTCCCTTAGTTTCCAATAGGACCCCGCTGCCACGGGAGGGTAGGACAAAAGATGCCATGCAAGTTCTTTCCCATAAGTATGTATGACTATATTCGTAATACATGCCTACATTACATTGATGAACTAGAGCTAGTTCTGTGTCACCCTATGTTATAACTATTGCATGGGGAATTGCATCCGACATAATTATCCATCACTGATCCAATGCCTACGAGTTTTTCACATATTGCTCCTTTCTTAGTTACTTAACGCTGCTACTATTACAATTACTACAAAACTGTTACCGTTGCTTTTGCCATTGTTACCGTTACTTCCATATTACTTTGCTACTAAATACCTTGCCGTAGATATTAAGTCTTCCAGGTGTGATTGAATTGACAACTCAACTGTTAATACTTGAGAGTATTATTTGGCTCTCCTTGTGTCGAATCAATAAATTTGGGTTGAATACTCTACCCTCAAAAAATGTTGCGATTCCCTATACCTGTGGGTTATCAAGACTATTTTCTGGCGCCGTTGCCGGGGAGCATAGCTATATTCCTGACTATAAAGAACTTGAAAGATGAAAAAACCAAGATTTATCCCTCAACTACGAGGGGAGGTAAGGAACTGCCATCTAGCTCTGCACTTGATTCACCCTCTGTTATGAGTAAATTTGCGACACCTACTCCTGCTATTAAATCTGATATGTCGCATGTTCTTGATGATGCCACTTCTGCTATGCATGATACTTATGATGAAACTACTTCTATGCTTGATAATACTGTGTCACTAGGTGAATTTCTTGATGAACAAATTGCTAGGGTTTGAGAGAATGAAATTATTGAAACTGATAATATTGATGAAAGTGGTGATGAAGATTCTCCCCCTAGATATGAATTGCCTGTTGTGCCTGAGGGTTATGTTATGTATGAAGAAACTGCTAGACACTTTCTTGCTTGCAATGCTAGATATGATCTTAAGAAAATGTTAGCTAAGCTGAAAGAAAAGTCTTTGATTGCTAGAATGAAATATGACCCTGCTTTTGCTAGAATGAAATAGAGTTAATTACTTTGGTTGAATCTGATCCTTTCCATGGTTATGAATTTGTAACTATTGTGGCACATCTTACTAAATTGAATGATAAAGCCACCCTATTCACCAATGAGGAAAAAAATTGTTACTACTATATCCTTAAATTATTTTTGTCTCCTTAAAGGGTGATGCTAATACATGGTTTAATTCTCTTGATCCTGGTTGTGTGCGTAGTCCCCAAAATATGATTTATTACTTCTCTGCTAAATATTTTCCCGCTCATAAGAAACAAGCTGCCTTAAGGGAAATATATAATTTTGTGCAAATTGAAGAAGAGAGTCTCCCACAAGCTTGGGGGAGGCTTCTCCGATTACTTAATGTTTTCCCTGATCATCCTCTTAAGAAAAATGAAATACTTGACATCTTTTATAATGGACAAACCGATGCCTCCAGAGACCACCGGGATAGTTGTGCTGGTTGTGTTTTCAGGGAAAGAACTGTCGATCAAGCTGAATTGCTATTAAATAATATGTTGAGTAATGTAAATAATTGGACACTTCTTGAACCAACTCCTAAGCCAACTCCGAAGAAAAGGGGTATTCTATTTCTCAGTCCTGATGATATGCAAGAGGCAAAGAAATCTATGAAAGAAAAAGGTATTAGCTGAAGATGTTAAAAATCTACCACGTGTTGAAGAAATACATGGTCTTGATAACCCGACCTGGGTAGTAAAGGTAAATTCTCTCTATAGATTTGATGAAGGTGATATTCCTCGTTACAAGTCTGCTAGCCAATGCTTAGATGAGTTTGACAATTTTATCGTGAAACAAGAAAACTTCAATGCTTATGTTGGTAGACAATTGAAATGTAATGCTTAATTATATGATTGCACACTTGAGTGATTATATGTCTAGAGTTAAGGGTGAACTGAAACTCATTAGTAAACATGCTTCTATGGTTACCACTCGAGTAGAACAAGTACTTAAATCATAAAATGATTTGCTCAATGAATTAAATAGTAAGAAAAATGATAATGATGTTAGAGTTGTGAAAAGAGGTGGTAGAATGACTCAGGAACCTCTGTATCCTGAGGGCCACCCTAAGAGAATTGAGCAAGATTCTCAGAGAACTAATATAGATGCACCTAGTCCTTCTAAGAAGAAGAAAAAGAAAAATGATAGGACTTTGCCTGCTTCTAGTGAACCTGTTGTTGACACACCTGAGAATCCCAATGATATCTCTATTTCTGATGCTGAAACACAATCTGGTAATGAACATGAACCTAGTGATAATGTTAATGATGATGTTCATGACGATGCTCAACCTAGCAATAACAATGATGTAGAGATTGAACATGCTATTGATCTTGATAACCCACAATCAAAGAATCAACGTTATGATAAGAGAGACTTTGTTGCTAGGAAGCACGGTAAGGAAAGAGAACCATGGGTTTAGAAACCCATGCCTTTTCCTCCTAAACCATCCAAGAAAAAGGATGACGAGGATTTTGAGCGCTTTGCTGAAATGATTAGACCTATCTTTTTACGTATGCGTTTGACTGATATGATTAAAACAAATCCTTATGCTAAGTATATGAAAGATATTATTACAAATAAAATAAAGATACCGGAATTTGAAATTTCCACCATGCTTGCCAATTATACTTCTAAAGGTGGAATACTAAAGAAACATGGAGATCCAGGAGTACCAACTATACCTTGCTCAATTAAAAGAAACTATGTTAAAACTGCTTTTATGTGATCTTGGAGCCGGTGTTAGTGTTATGCCTCTCTCTTTATATCGTAGACTTGATTTGAATAAGTTGACACCTAGTGAAATACATTTGCAAATGGCCAATAAATCAACCGCTATACCTGTCGGTATTTGTGAGTATGTGCATGTTGTTGTTGCAAACGTTACTATTTTAACGGACTTTGTTATCCTTGATATTCCCGAGGACGATAGTATGTCTATTATCCTTGGTAGACCCTTTTTGAATACTGTAGGGGCTGTTATTGATTGCAACAAAGGCAATGTCACTTTTCATGTTAATGGTAATGAGCATACGGTACACTTTCCGAGGAAACAACCTCAAGTCCACAGTATCAATTCTATTGGAAAAATATCAACGATTACTATTGGAGGTTTTGAATTTCCTCTTCCTACTGTCAAGAAGAAATATGATATTCTTACTGTTGGGGACATACATATCCCCATTGAGGTAACCTAGTGTTATTTGATGAGAAGTATTGTGAGATTATTACCTTGCATGCACCTTCTTTGTTTGATTTACTTTCAGGCACGTACCTCGTCTTGCCAGATGCCATTTATGTGTACTGGAGCCTGGCACAGGTCTCGGAGCCTGAGCCGGAGCCATCACTTGACCCTTATCGACAGTCGGTTTATCAGTGGGATCCGGAGGAGATTGCCAACCAGTGGCACTCAGAGGACACTCATCCGCCCACCGGAGAGAGTAGCTTTGATCCGTGGCCATAAGCCAACTTAGGCCGAAAGCCTATGCTTGGGGGAGTACGTATTTCTCACCGACATTACATTCATGTTCACACACTTATTCCAGTAGTCACTGCTCATACTTTTCATTGTATCAGAAAAACCTTTAGAAAACCAAAAAATTTAGTTTTAGCATTTTAGCTAGTTTACTTTCCATGCATGTAGTAGTAATAATTAAAAGAAAACCCAAAAAGATTTCTTGTTCTTTTCTGCTTGTTGGGAGCTTTCCCGTGTAAATAGTTTTATTTCTTTTCTTTTCTTTGGGGGTCAAGAGGAGAAGACCATGATGAAAATGTTTAGTAGCTCTAATATGCATAATTGTTGATTTAACCAAGAGCCATATTACCTTGTCTTCTCCCTTGTATTAAATGCTTGCAGATTCCAGCTTAGTCCAACGCATGTGCACTATTATTATTATCTACACCGTTCGGTCGTGCGAGTGAAAGGCAATAATGACGATATATGATGAACTGATTGAGATGAGAGAAGCTGGTATGAACTCGACCTATCTTGTTTTTGTAAATATGATTAGTTCATCGTTCTTAATTCAGCCTATTATGAATGAAACATGCTTGCAATGAAAATTAGAGATTATAGTTGCTCATGCCATGCTTAATTAGCTAGGAGTTTATAATGGTTTACCTTGCGTGCCAACATGCTATTAAAATGGTTGTGATGTGGTATGATAGGATTGTATCCTCCTTTGAATGATTCAAGTGGTTTAACTTGGCACATGTTCACGCATGTAGTTGAAACGAAATCAACATAGCCTCCACGATATTTATATTCATGGTGATTTATATCCTACTCATGCTTGCACTCATTGTTGATTAATCTTAATGCATGTTCATGACTGTTATCGCTCTCTAGCTTGTCGCTTCCCAGTCTCTTTCTAGCCTTCACTTGTACTAAGCGGGAATACTGCTTGTGCATCCACTTCCATAAACCCCAAAGTTATTCCATATGAGTCCACAATACCTTCCTATATGTGGTATCTACCTGCCGTTCCAAGTAAATTTGTATGTGCCAAACTCCAAACCTTCAAACGAAATTCTGTTTTGTATGCTCGAACAACTCAGGTATCAACTAGGGATGTCTATATCTTCCACGTTAGGTGGGTTATTCTCACGATGAGTGGACTCCGCTCATCATTCATGAGAAAATGGTTGGTAATCGGGATGCCTAGTCACATGCTCAAATCAAAATAATTAAACAAAACTCCCCCAGGGCTGTTGTTGGTATGGACGGTTCCCATTGTTTTGGGTCAGCCGTGGAGTGTCCTTGTTGGTGGTGGGGGAGTATAAACTTTACCATTCTGTTTGGGAACCGCCTATAATGTGTGTAGCGTGAAATATATCGAGATTTCTTTGTTGTTATGTTTACAATCAAAGTATACCGCTCAAAATATTATTCAACTCTATTTCAAAACTCGAGCTCTCGCACCTCTGCAAATCCCTGCTTCTCTCTGCGAAGGGCCTATAAATTTACTTTTATGTTGAGTCATCATCCTCTTATTAAAAAGCACCAGTTGGAGAGCACCGCTGTCATTTGCAGGTATTGTTATTAATTTACATTGGGTATGATTGTGATTGGATGTTTTTTTACCATGAATTACATTTTCTAGTCGGTCCTTGATCTTCAGAGGTGCTCTGCATTTATGTTTTACCGTCTGAGAAAGGGCTAGCGAGATACCATCTTGTTATATCATATTATGATTATTTTGAGAAAGTGTTGTCATCCGAGGTTTATTATTATTGCTCGCTAGTTGATTGTGTCATTGATATGAGTAAACATGAGACCTAAAACTCATTGTGAATGTGCTTAGTTCATAATCTTTGCTGAAAACTTGAATGTTGGCTTTACATATTTGCAACAACAAGAGCAAACAGAGTTTGTCAAAGTTTTTGTTTATCACTTTCAGTCTGTCAACTGAATTGCTTGAGGACAAGCAAAGGTTTAAGCTTGGGGGAGTTGATACGTCTCCAACGTATCTACTTTTCCAAACACGTTTGCCCTTGTTTTGGACTCTAACTTGCATGCTTTGAATGGAACTAACCCGTACTGACGTTGTTTTCAGGAGAACTGCCATGGTGTTATTTTTGTGTAGAAATAAAAGTCCTTGGAATGACGTGAAAATCAACGAAGAATATTTTTGGAATACATAAAAAATACTGGCATAAGAATCAATACCAGGGGCCCACACCCTGTCCACGCGGGTCGGGGCGCCCCCCTGGGCGCGTCCCCTGTCTCGTGGACCCCCTGACGCTCCACCGACCTCAGCTCCGACTCCATATATTCACTTTCGGGGAGAAAAAAATCAGAGAGAAGGATTCATCGCATTTTACGATACGGAGCCGCCGCCAAGCCCTAATCTCTCTCAGGAGGGCTGATCTGGAGTCCGTTCGAGGCTCCGGAGAGTGGAGATCGTCGTCGTTGTCATCATCAACCTTCCTCCATCACCAATTCCATGATGATCACCGACGTGCATGAGTGATCCCATCATAGGCTTGCTGGACGGTGATGGTTTGGATGAGATTTACCATGTAATCGAGTTAGTTTTGTTAGGGTTTGATCCCTAGTATCCATTATGTTCTAAGATTGATGTTGTTATGACTTTGCCATGCTTAATGCTTGTCACTAGGGATCGAGTGCCATGATTTCAGATCTGAACCTATTATGTTTTCATGAATATATGTGAGTTCTTGATCCTATCTTGTAAGTCAATAGTCACCTACTATGTGTTATGATCCGGCAACCCCGAAGTGACAATAATCGGGACCACTCCCGGTGATGACCGTAGCTTGAGGAGTTCATGTATTCACTAAGTGTTAATGCTTTGGCCCGGTACTCTATTAAAAGGAGGCCTTAATATCCTTTAGTTTCTAATAGGACCCCGCTGCCACGGGAGGGTAGGACAAAAGATGTCATGCAAGTTCTTTGCCATAAGCACGTATGACTATATTCGGAATACATGCCTACATTACATTGATGAACTGGAGCTAGTTCTGTGTCACCCTATGTTATAAGTATTACATGAGGAATGGCATCCGACATAATTATCCATCAATGATCCAATGCCTACGAGCTTTTCACATATTACTCCTAGCTTAGTTACTTTACCGCTGCTACTGTTACAATTACTACTAAACTTCTATCGTTACTTTTGCCACTGTTACCGTTACTTCCATATTACTTTGCTACTAAATACCTTGCCGCAGATATTAAGTCTTCCAGGTGTGGTTGAATTAACAACTCAACTGCTAATACTTGAGAGTATTCTTTGGCCCTCCTTGTGTCGAATCAATATGTTTGGGTTGAATACTCTACCCTCGAAAATTGTTGCGATTCCCTATACTTGTGGGTTATCATGGAACTCTCAATGAAAGCACCAATGCCGGTGTCAAAACCAGCGGATCTCGGGTAGGGGGTCCCGAACTATGTGTCTGAGGATCAATGGTAACAAGGGACTGGGGACACGATGTTTACCCAGGTTCGTGCCCTCTCTATCGAGGTAATACCCTACTTCATGATTGGTTGATCCTGATGAATATAGGGTTACAAGAGTTGATCTACCTCGAGATCGTAATGGCTAAAACCCTAGAAGTATAGCATATGTAATTGTGTTTTTTCTCTCTACGAGCTAAACCCTCCGGTTTATATATGCACCGGAGGGACCCAGGGTTGTACATGATCATCTTGCAGAGGAAGAAAACATTACACCCGGACTTTAAATTTGCCATTCTACACATATAGGAGTCCTATCCGGATACTGGGGATAATCTTCAACGATGATCTTCACGGCCCACCAGTCCGGCCCATAACGAGTAATCCGGCCACCCGTGGACCCCTTAATCCAGGACTCCCTCAATAGGTATGGTGGCTGTTTTGAGGAAGGGTGTAAGGTGGTTTGATGCACCGGCAAGAATTGCACGGTACTAGAGTGGCTAGCTAGGTGGAAATGTGAGAGTGCTGATACGTATCCAACGTATCTACAATTTTTGATTGTTCCATGTTGTTTTATTATCAATCTTGGATGTTTTATAATCATTTTATAGTCATTTTTTGGTACTAACCTATTGACATAGTGCCAAGTGCCAGTTGCTGTTTTTTTGCATGTTTTTTACATCGCACGAAATCAATATCAAAATGGAGCCCAAACACCGCGAAACTTTTTGGAGATTTTTTTGGGCCAGAAGGAACACTATGGGCCCTGGTGGCACCTGTGGGAGTCCCGAGGAGGGGACAACCCACCAGGGCACGCTAGGAGGCCCAGGCGCACCCTGGTGGGTTGTGCCCACCTCGGGTGCCCCTCGGACCGCCTCTTTGCTCTATAAATACCCCAATATTCTAGAAACCCTGGGGGAGTCAACGAAATATTCATCTAGCCGCCACAGAGTCCAGAAACACCAGATCCAATCTAGACACCATCACGGAGGGGTTCACCACTTCCATTGGTGCCTCTCCGATGATGCGTGAGTAGTTCTTTATAGACCTTCGGGTTCGTAGTTAGTAGCTAGATGGCATCCTCTCTCTCTTTTGATTATCAATACAATGTTCTCTTGGAGATCCATATGATGTAACTCTTTTTGCGGTGTGTTTGTTGGGATCCGATGAACTTTGAGTTTATGATCAGATCTATCTTTTTATATCCATGAAAGTTATTTGAGTTTCTTTGATCTCTTATATGCATGATTACTTATAGCCTCATATTTGTTCTCCAATATTGGGTTTTGTTTGGCCAACTTGATCTCTTTATCTTGCAATGGGAAGAGGTGCCCGGTAGTGGGTTCGGTCTTATGGTGCTTGATCCCAGTGATAGAAGGGGAACCAACACGTATGTATCGTTGCCACTAAGGATAAGACGACGAGATCCATATCTAACGCCATAGATAAACGGATCTTGGCTACATCATGTCATCGTTCTTAATGCATTACTCCATTTTTAACCAACTTAATACACTATATGCATGTTGGATAGCGGTCGATGTGTGGAATAATAGTAGCAGATGCAGGCAGGGGTCGGTCTACTAATGTTGGACATGATGCCTATGTAATGATCATTGCCTGAATATCGTCATGATTATTTGAAGTTCTTTCAATTTCCCACCAGTAATTTGTTCACCCACCATTGTTATCTTTTCTCGAGAGAAGCCACTAGTGAAACCTACAGCCCCCGGGTCTTCTTTCTCATATATTTTCCTTTGCGATCTATTTGCCTTTGCTTTTTATTTTCGGATCTACTAAATGAAAAACCCAAAAATACCTTGCTGCAATTTATCTTATTTATCAACCAATCTTCCAATATTTATCTCTCTATCACGTTCGTTGCCCGAAAGGGATTGACAACCCCTTTAACACATCGGGTTGCAAGGTGCTGTTATTTGTGTCCAGGTGTTGTTAACGTTGTGTTGCTTGGTTCTCCTACTGGTTCGATAACCTTAGTTTCACATCGGAGGGAAATACCTACTGTCGCTGTGTTGCATCATCCCTTCCTCTTTGGGGAAAAACCGACGTAGCTTTAAGCGACATCAAAAGGAATTTCTGGCGCCGTTGCCGGGGAGCACCTTCAACATATACCAGGTTCCTAAGCACAAATCTCATCTCCTCGCAATTACATTATTTTCCATTTGCCTCTCATTTTCATCTCCCCCACTTCACAAATATTTGTCGTTTTATTCGCCCTCTATTTCGTTTGTCGTTTTCTCGTCAGATCTGTTTTCGTTTGCCCTTATGTGTTACTTGGTTACTTTGCTTGGTTGTTGGGTATAATTGGGTATTTTATTTGAAATTGTAAGGAAAGTGTTTATGGATCCTCATCCACTTGCCAATCTTGTTATAAGATCCAGTTATGTTGAACCAATTGCTAGTGAATTGAGCGCACTAGATTATCTTTATGAATTTTTACTTGAGATTCATGAATCTGATAATTGTGATGAAGTGATAAAAGAAGAAATTTATGAAGTGATTCATGATAGCTCCTTGTATGAAAAGCATGATTGCATTAGTATTATAATAAAATCTATTAATGTCAATTATGCTAGTAATATGCAAAACCCCGAGCTTGGGGATGCTAATGTTGATATGTCCTCTACTTATTGCACTGATCATGATTGGGGTGATTCTTGTTACGATCTTGAAAATCTATTTAAGCCTCATGATGAATATGTTTGCGATAATATTGAAAGTGGGTTTGGAGAGGCCATGACTTTATTTGATGTTAGACCCACTATCTTGGAAGATAATAAGACTTTTACGCATGTGGATCATGAGAAGAAAATTTTATATGATTGCTATATTGTTGAATTTTAGTATGATCCTACACGTAATTATTATGAGAGAGGAAAATATGGTTCTAGAAATTTTCATGTTACTAAATCACCTCTCGTTATGTTGAGATTTTCAATGTTTTATTCCTCTCCTTTGCATATGATAGACATTTCTTGTCTTGATAATTTGTTTGCTTATAAAATTCCTATGCATAGGAAGTATGTTAGACTTAAATTTGTTTGTCACATATTTTATGATGCTCTATTTGTGCTTCAATTCTTGTCTTTCATGTGAGCATCATCGAAATTCTAAGCCCATCTTAATGGCTATAAAGAAAGAGCTTGTTGGGAGGCAACCCAGCGAATAAAATATTTTTTTATTTTCTATTTTCTCTTCTTTGAAAAAATACCCTTTAATATCACTGTTAAGATGTTTTCGTGGTTTCAATAAAGGTTTGTGCCAAGCAAAGCCTTAGGAACACGTTGGGTGTTAGTAGATTTGATCTTGCTGAAAAAACAGAAACTTTTGCGCTCATGAGAAAAATTCTCATTCTTAACAAAAGAGTGATTTTTGGTTGATTCTTGTTGCATAAGATTAATATACAAATTGCTCACGTGGAACTATTTTATTTTTCAAGATTTTTAGAGTTACAGAAGTATACGAAACTTCCAGATTACTACAGACTGTTCTATTTTTTGACATATTCTGTTTTCTTTGTGTTGTGTGCTTGTTTTGATGGCTCTATGGTTTTCTTTGATGAGTTTTTGCCATAGAAAAGTTGGAATACAGTATATATAATATAAAAACAAAATATGAATTGGTTTTACACAACACTTATAGTAGTGGTTTGCTTTCTTATACTAATAGATCTCACGAAGGTTTTGTTGAAGTTTTGTGTGATTGAAGTTTTCAAGTTTTGGGTTATCTTACGATGGATGAAGGAAGGATGGAAGAGCCTAAGCTTGGGGATGCCCCGGCATCCCAATACATTATCCAAAAATGAGCAATCAACTAAGCTTGGGGATGCCCCCCGAGTGCCATCCCCGCTTTCTTCCAACAACTATTGCTATTTTACTCAAGACTATATTTTTCTTCATCACATGATATGTGTGTTTTGCTTTTTAAGTCATCAATCCTTGTTGTACACACCTATTTGAGAGAGCCAAAATTATGCCATGACTTGTTAGAATAGATCTCTATGCTTCACTTAAATTTTTATGAGCTAGGACTTGCTCTAGTGCTTCACTTATATCTTTTTTAGCACGGTGTGCTTAGTGTTTTTGAGTAAATACTCCTTTGCTTCACTTAGATTTATTTGAGAGTTAGTCAAATTTTAAAGAAATTCTCTCTTGCTTCACTTATATTATTTTGAGAGAAAGAAAGAAAAAATGTGCTCATGATCTTCACTTATATTTGTTTGAGCTTATCAAAAGCAACACATGAAAATTAGTCCCAACGTGATAGATATCCAAGAAGGATACAATAAAAATTATCATGAAGATCATTGGACAAAATAAACTTGATTCCTTGTAATAGTTTTGAGACATGATGATGCGATATGTGAGTTATGTTGATGAGTAATTGTGCTCTGGTAAGAATATTAGTGTTAAAGTTTGTGATTCCCTATGCAAGCACGACAGTAAATAATTATGCAATGAAATTATATCCTACTTGTGGTGCATTATTCGGTGTTATTTATGCTCAATGTTCGCTTACGGGATTATTTGTTTCATGGTTGGTCGCTTCCCAGTCTTTTGCTAGCCTTCATTTTGCACTAAGTATGATCCCTACTTGTGCATCCAAAAATCCTTTATCCCGGATTTGCCACATGAATCCACCATACCTACCTATATGCGGTATTTCCTTGTCTTTTGAAGCAAATTTGTATGTGCCATCTCTAATTTTCATAATGAATTTCCCTTTTGTGTGCCCATACTGCTCGCGAGGCGGTGAGGGGTGGCCAATATTTTCGATGCTAGATGTGTTATTCTCACGATGAGTGTTTATTCACTTGTCATTGCACGAGAATACGGCAAATGTATTAGGGATGCCCAGTCCCAAAATGAAAAACAAATTTACTTTTTGTTGTCAAATAATAAATTCCTTGGAAAGTGTTGGTATGGAAGGCAACCGTGGATTTGGCTAGCGATGGCTTGTGAAAGTTTGGTGGAAAAGGAATAAACTTTATTTTCAGTTTCGGAGCCGCCTATGATATATGTAGCATGGAAAGTGTTGGGAACCTTAAGTTGTTCTCGTTGGTGGGAAAAGTATACCTCCCAAAAAAAATATCTCTCAGTTTAAGCTTTAAGCTCTAGCACCTCTACAAATCCCTAATTCCCTCTGCGAAGGGCCTTTCTTTTACTTATGATCATACTTGAGCATTGGGTGTAACTAAAATACGAGTGTGTTTCATGAATGGATCAATGGTAGAGCATAATGGGCTAGGGATAACCTATTTTAGCATTGATATTTTGAAAGACATGGTTGCTTGTTGATATGCTTGAGTATCTAAATTATTATGTCAAACCTAGACTATTGCGTTGAACCATATAAAAGTCCAAATATCCATGCTATAAAGAAAAGAATATGATATGACATGATAGGCAGCATTCCACAGCAAAACTTATGTTTTTATCAGTTACCTACTCGAGGACGAGCAGGAGTTAAGCTTGGGGATGCTGATACGTCTCCAATGTATCTACAATTTTTTATTGGTCCATGATGTTTTATTATCAATCTTGGATGTTTTATAATCATTTTATAGTCATTTTATATCATTTTTGGTACTAACCTATTGACATAGTGCCAAGTGCCAGTTGTTGTTTTCTGCATGTTTTTTACATTGTAGGAAATCAATATCAAACGGAGCCCAAACACCGCGAAACTTTTTGGTGATTTTTTTTGGGCCAGAAGGAACACTACGGGCCTAGGTGGCACCCGGGGGAGTCCCGAGGAGGGGACAACCGACCAGGGCGCGCCAGGAGGCCCAGGAGCGCCCTGGTGGGTTGTGCCCACCTCGGGTGCCCCCCGGACCGCCTCTTTGCTCTATAAATACCCCAATATTCCAGAAACCATGGGGGAGTGGACGAAATATTCATACAGGTGTCGTAGAGCCCAGAAACACCAGATCCAATCTAGACACCATCGTGAAGGGATTCACCACTTCCATTGGTGCCTATCCGATGATGCGTGAGTAGTTCTTTGTAGACCTTTGGGTCCGTAGTTAGTAGCTAGATGGCTTCCTATCTCTCTTTTGATTATCAATACAATGGTCTCTTCGAGATCCATATGATGTAACTCTTTTTGTGGTGTGTTTGTTGGGATCCGATGAACTTTGAGTTTATGATCAGATCTATCTTTTTATATCCATGAAGGTTATTTGAGTTTCTTTGATCTCTTATATGGATGATTGCTTATAGCCTCATATTTCTTCTCCGATGCTGGGTTTTGTTTGGCCAAGTTGATCTCTTTATCTTGAAATGGGAAGAGGTGCCCGGTAGTGGGTTCGATCTTACGGTGCTTGATCCTAGTGACAAAAGGGGAACCGAAACGTATGTATCGTTGCCACTAAGGATAAAATGAAGAGATCCATATCTAATGCCATAGATAAACGGATCTTGTCTACATCATGTCATCATTCTTTATGCATTACTCCGTTTTCCTTGAACTTAATACACTAGATGCATGCTGGATAGCTTGTCGATGTGTGGAGTAATAGTAGTAGATGCAGGCAGGAGTCGGTCTACTAATCTTGGACGAGATGCCTATGTAAGGATCATTGCCTGGATATCGTCATGATTATTTTAAGTTCTATCAATTGCTCAATAGTAATTTGTTCACCCACCATTGCTATTTTTTCTCGAGAACTAGCACTAACATGACTCTAATTGTGTTAAGGTTTGTGAAATAATTGTTCCCTTAACACAATTATTTCTTTAACCTCACAAACTACCACTAACATGACTCTAATATTACCATCTCGACATCTCAAAACAATTATAAGGAGTTAAATATTTCATAGTATTCAATGCTCTATATATGGAAGTTTTTATTATATCTCCTTTGGGTGCCTATTATATTAGGAATAAATTCATAACCTAAGAAAATTACCATGCTTTTTAAAGACTCTCAAAATAATATAAGTGAAGTAAGAGAGTTCAACAATTTCTATAAAATAAAACCACCGCCGTGCTCTAAAAAGATATAAGTGAAGCACTAGAGCAAAATTGCCTATCTCAAAACATATAAGTGAAGCACATAGAGTATTCTAATAAATCACGATTGAAGTGTGTCCCTCTAAAAAGGTGTGTACAACAAGGATGATTGTGGCAAACTAAAAAGCAAAGACTCATATCATACAATACGCTCCAAGCAAAACACATATCATGTAGTGAATAAAAATATAGTCTCAAGTAAAGTTACCGATAAATGAAGACGAAAGAGGGGATGCTTTCCCGGGGAATCCCCAACCTTAGGCTCTTGGTTGTCCTTGAATTTTACCTTGGGGTGCCTTGGGCATCCCCAAGCTTTGGATCTTGCCACTCCTTATTCCATAGTCCATCAAATCCTTACCCAAAACATGAAAACTTAACAACACAAAACTCAACAGAAATCTCGTGAGCTCCGTTAGTAAAACAAAGCAAATAACCACTCAAGGTACAGTTGTGATCTTATTCTTATTTTAAATTGGTGTAATATCTACTGTATTCCGACTATTCCAAGGTTCATACCCCCCAATACTAGCCATAGATTCATCAAAAGAAGCAAACAACACATAGAAACTAGAATCTGTCAAAAACAGAACAATCTATAGAAATTTGAAAACTCTGCATACTTCTATAAATCTAAACATTCTGAAAAATTAGGACATCGTGGGGAATTTGTATATAAATTTTGTGTAAAACTTCAGAAGGTTTTCACGTTCCTGCAAATTATTGAATTTTTTGCACTGGACGCAAAAGTTTCTGTTTTTCAGCAAAATCAAATCAACGATCACTGTAAGCCATCCCAAAGGTGTTACTTGTCTCAAACACTAATTAAAACACGGAAACACAATTACTACAGAAGTAATAATGTGTGAAGTCATAAACACAGAAAGTAAAAAAATTGGGTTGTCTCCCAACAAGCTCTTTCTTTATAGCCATTAAGATAGGCTTGAGAATTCAATGATGCTCACATGAAAGACAAGACTTGAAGCACAAAAAGAGCATCATATAGCATGTGAAAATCACATGTAAGTCTAACATACTTCCTATGCATAGGCATTTTATAGGGAAAAAAATTAGCAAGACAAGCAAGATCTAGCATATGCAAGGAAGAAGAAAGAAACAATAGCAATCTCGACATAACGAGAGGTAATTTAGTAACATGAAAATTTCTACAACCATATTTTCCTATCTCATAATAATTACATGTGGGATCATAATCAAATTCAACATTATAGCTATCGCATAAAATATTTTCTACATGATATGCATGCATGCAAAGTTGACACTCTTTCAAAATAGTGGGATTAAAATAGAACAAAGTCATTACTTCTCCAAGCCCACTTTTATCAAAAAAATCATAAGATTGATCAATATCCAAAGTAGTGGGATCAAAAGTTGACATTCTTTCAAACCCACTTTCAATATTATGGCAATCATTATTATCAATCTCATATTCATCATGGGGTTTAAATAAATTTTCAAGATCGTAAGAAGCATCACCCCAATCATGATCACTGCAACAAGTAGTGGGCATAAGAAAATAAGCATCCCCAAGCTTAGGGTTTTGCATATCATTAACACAATTGCATTAATATAATTTATAATAACATCATTGCAATCATGTTTTTCAATCAAGGAGCTATCGTGAATCACTTCATAAATTATTTCTTTCAACACTTCACAAACTTCAGATTCGAGAATTTCAAGCAAAACCTCATAAAGATAATCTAGTGCACTCAACTCACTAGCAATTGGTTCATCATAATTGGATCTTTTAAAAAGATTAGCAATTGGATGAGGGTCTATATACTTTTTTTATGATTTTCAATAAACACACAATTATTCCAAGAGAACAAGCAAACAAACCAAGTAAGACATAAGGACAAACGAAAAGAAGGAAAAAAAATTGAAAACATTTTAGAAGTGGGGGAGAGGGAAAAGAGAGCCGGATGACAAATAATGTAAGTGTGAGAGATGAGAGTTTTATGAAGGGTACTTGGTATGTCTTGACTTGGCGTAGATCTCCCCGACAACGACGCCGGAAATTCTTCCTGCTACCTCTTGAGCTTGCGTTGGTTTTTTCCTTGAAGAGGAAAGGATGATGCAGCAAAGTAGAGTAAGTATTTCCCTCAGTTTGAGAACCAAGGTATCAATCCAGTGGGAGACAACACGCAAATCACCAAATACCTTCACAAACAATCAAACAACTTGCACCCAACGCAATAAAGGGGTTGTCAATACCTTCACGGTTATTTGAAAAAGTGAGATCTGATAGAGATGGATAAACTTTAAAGTAAATATTTTGGTATTTTTGGTTTATAGATTGAAAAGTAAAAGATTTCAAAATAGTAGATCGGAAAATTATAAGATGGAAAATAGACCCGGGGTCCATAGGTTTCACTAGAGGCTTCTCTCAAAATAGTAAATATCACGGTGGGTAAATAAATTACCGCCAAGCAATTGATAGAAGAGCGCATAATTATGACAATATCTAAGGCAATGATCATGAATACATGCATCACGTCCGTGTCAAGTAGACCGACTCCTGCCTGCATCTACTACTATTACTCCACACATCGACCCAAACAATTCTTCATCTAGAGTATTAAGTTAATAAAGGACCGAGTAACGCATTAAGTAAGATGGCATGATGTAGCGGAATTAACTCAAGCAATATGATGAAAACCCCATCTTGTTATCCTCGATGGCAACAATAAAATACGTGACATGTCCCTTTCTGTCACTGGTATTGAGCACCGCAAGATTGAACCCAAAGCAAAGCACTTCTCCCATTGCAAGAAAAACCAATCTAGTTGGCCAAACCAAACCGATAGTTCTAAGAGAATTACTAAGATATAAAATCATGCATATAAGAATTTGGAAAAGACTCAAATAATATTCATAGATAATCTGATCATAAATCCACAATTCATCGTATCTTGGCAAACACACCGCAAAATAATATTACATCAGATAGATCTCCAAGAACATCGAGGAGAACATGGTATTGAGAATCAAAGAGAGAGAATAAGTTATCTAGCTACTAGCTATGGACCCGTAGGTCTGTGGTGAACTACTGACATTTCATCGAAAGGGCAATGGTGTTGATGTAGATGCACTCCATGGTCGAATCCCCCTCTGGCAGAGTACCGGAAAAGGCCTCCAGATGGGATCTTATGGAAACAGAAGGTTATGGTGGTGGAAAAGTGATTTCCACGATGCCTCTAGGGTTTCTGGAATATATGTGAATATATAGGCGGAGGAAATAGGTCGGTGGAGCAGCAGGGGGCCCACAAGGGTGGGGTGCGCCCTCCGTCCTTATGGCTGCCTCGCAGCTCCCATGACGTGCACTCCAAGTCCTCTGGATGTTTTCTGGTCCAAGAAAAATCCTCTTAAAGTTTCATTCCGGTTGGACTCAGTTTGATATTCCTTTTCTGCGAAACTCAAAAACAAGGAAAAAAAATAGAAACTAGCACTAGGCTCTACGTTAACAAGTTTGTCCCAAAAATAATATAAAATAGCATATTAATGCATATAAAACATCCAAAATAGATAATATAATAGCATGGAACAATCAAAAATTATAGATACGTTGGAGACATATCACGGCCAAAGAAAAAAAGGCTTTTAAGCAAAAAGAGAAAAACAAAGAACTTGTAAGCAATAGTTGTAGCATCGTCACATTGCATGTCATACTACCATATTGATCATCTTGGATCATTGTGTGAGAAACACCGGAACATCATACACATATATCATACTTGGGATAGAAAGTTGATACATTTTACATCTCATAGGTTGTGCACAAGTGTCGTATCCGCCTACTGAGCAATCATGCTAGCGTCTCTCTAGAGTTGTGCAACACGAGCGTTTTCCGTGGATTCCACATTTTGAGCTCATTCCTTCGTTGCACGACCCCATTTATCTATCCGTGTGTGTGTTTCCGTGTGCCATTCTTTGAGAGTAACTCTTCAACTCATACATTATTTAATTTCCCTTCGTGCTTACTGAACGATGAATGATATGATGATTGCTATGATCCCTTGGATTCGTTTGAAATAACCCTTTTTGATGAACTTGATGCTTGCTATGCTTGTGGCCATGATGCCAATATGAATTATGCTTATGGAGATGAACTTACTATAGTTCCTTATGTTAAACATGAAATTGTTACTATTGCACCCATGCATGATAGTCCTATTATCTTTTTGAGTTCTCCCAACTACACTATATTGGAGAAGTTTGCACTTATTAAGGATTATATTGATGGGGTGCGTTCTACTATTGCACATGATGATTTTGATAAAAATAATATACATGTGCTTGCTACTTCTACTTGCAATTATTATGAGATAGGAACTATATCTCCGCCTCTCTATGTTTTCAATACGATAAAATTACAAGAAACTGTTTATGCTTTGTATCGGCCTTTACTATGTGTGCATGAATTGTTCTTTTATGACATGTCGATGCATAGGAAGAGAGTTAGACTTCATCATTACATGATATATGTTACTTTGTGCTCACTATTAAATTACAAATCATCGATAATTAAAATCGGTTTTGATATACCTTAGGATCCGGGTGGATTCATTACTTGAGCACTATATGCCTAGCTTAATGGCTTTAAAGAAAGCGCTGCCAGGGTGACAACTGGAAGTTTTAGAGAGCCATTTTATTCTGTTGTTTGCTTTAAAAAAAGTTTTAAAACAAAAAATAAAGTGGGGAACCTAAAACTTTTTCTAAAAGAAAAGTGAAAGTAAGAAAGACGAGCACCATTGAAGTGGGGGAGCTCCTTGAACTTTGTTCATGCCGATGGAAACTTTGCAAATCTTGAATTACAGAAACTTTTCAACAAAAGTAATTATCCCATTGTACAAATCCATTGTATTATAAAAATAATGTGCCAAAATTTGCCTTTAGGATGATTAGATTGCTTGGTTGGAATGTGCCGTGCAAAAACAGAAACTTTGGCTATGGTGCATGAATTTACATTTTTTTACTAGAACGTGCTAATTTTCTAAAAAAAATATACATTACTGCTATACGATTTTTTTATTACGTCCTAATTTTTCAGAATTATTAGAGTTGCAGAAGTATGGTTAATGTTCAGATTACTACAGGTTGTACTGTTTTCACACATTGCTGTTATATCTCCATTATTTGCTTATGTTTGAGATCTTGTTGAGCCTCCTTTGACTTGGTGCCATAGAATTGTGATAGCATACATTGGGTAATGTTTGATTATAATTATACAATAATGTTAGAGCGGTACATGATGGGATTTGATGTTATATGTACTAACCCCTCTAGTAAAAAGTTGTGTTAAGTTCTGTGTGGATGAAGTGTTCGAAGATCGAGGAGGTATTGATATGAGAAGAATAACGATAGACAAGAGCTCGAGCTTGGGGATGCCCAAAGCACCCCAAGTAAATATTTAAGGAGCGTCTAAGCTTGGGGATGCCCCGGAAGACATCCCATATTTATTCGACAATTATCGGTATGTTTCGGTTTTTGTTTTGTTCACATGATATGTGTAAATTCTTGGAGCGTCATGTGTTTTTTTTAATAATGCACCATGTTGGTATGAGATAGTCCTTGGTTGATTTATAGAATGCTCTTTGCAATTCACTTATATCTTTTGTGTGGCTTTATAGAATGCTTCATATGCTTCACTTATATCATTTGAAGTTTGGATGCATGTTTCTCTACATAGAAAACCCATTATTTGCAGAATGCTCTTTCGCTTAACTTATATTTGTTAGAGTTTGGGCAAATCTTTTGTAGAAAGAATGAAACTCTCCTGCTTCAGTTATATCTATTTAGGGAGTTAACAGGAATTGATCATTCACATGGTTAGTCATAAAATCCTACATAAAACTTGTAGATCACTGAATATGATATGTTTGATTCCTTGCAACAGTTTTGCGATATAGACATGGTAATATGTGGGAGGTACTAGTGAATGATTGTGGTTTAGTAAGAATATTGGTGTTAAGGTTTCTAATTCCCGAAGCATGCACATATGATCTCCCGTTATGCTAAGAAGTTGGAGCATAATTTATCCTTGATTGTATATCTTTGTGTGAAGGTCGAGGGCGCGCGAAGGTTAACTCCTACCAACCTCCCCCCTAGGAGCATGCGTAGTAGTACTTTGCTTTGACGGCCAATAATCTTTTGCAATAAGTATGTGAGTTCATTATGACTAATGTGAGTCCATGGATTATACGCACTTTCACCCTTCCACCATTGCTAGCCTCTCTCGTGTCGCGCAACTTTCGCTGGTGCATAAAACCCTCCTTATACCTTCCTCAAAACAACCACTATACCTACCTATTATGGCATTTCCATAGCCATTCCGAGATATATTGCCATGCAACTTCCATCATCATCATATACATGACTTGGGCGTTCATTGCCATATTGATTTGCATGATCGTAAGACATCTAACATGATATGTTCATGGCTTGTTCGTTTTTTGATATCTTTGCTATGCTAGATCACTGCACATCCTAGTACACCGCCAGAGGCATTCATATAGTCATCATGTATTAGTTTTATCGAGTTGTAAGTAAATAAAAGTGTGATGATCATCATTATTAGAGCACTGCCCCATGTGAGAAAAAAAAAGAGGCCAAAGTGCCCACCAAAAAATAAAATAAAAGAGAAAAAGAGAGATGGGGCAATGTTACTATCCTTTTCCACACTTGTGCTTCAAAGTAGCACCATGTTCTTCATGATAGAGAGTCTCCTATTTTGACACTTTCCTATATTACTAGTGAGGATTTTTCGTTATAGAACTTGGCTTGTATATTGCAACAATGGGCGTCCTCAAATTGCCCTAGGTCTTCATGAGCAAGCAAGTTGGGTGCACACCCACTTAATTTTTAGTTTGAGCTTTCAGACACTTATAGCTCCTAGTGCATCTGTTGCATGGCAATCCCTACTCCTCGCATTGATATTGATTGATGGGCATCTTCATAGCACGTTGATCCGCCTAGTTGATGTGAGACTTTCTCCTTTTTATCTTTTCCACATAAACCTCTACCATCGCATTATATTCCACCCAGAGTGATATATCCATGGCTCGCGCTCATGTATTGCATGAGAGTTGAAAAAGCTTAAGCGCGTTAAAAAGTATGAACCAATTGCTTGGCTGACACCGGGGTAGTGCATGCTTTATATTTTGTGTTAAGAAGATGAAGCATGACAAGGCTATATGATTTTGTAGGGATAGCGTTCTTTAGCATTGATATTTTGAAAGACATGATTATTTGTCGGGATGCCCGAGTATTGATGTCTTCATGTCAAATTGATAGACTATTGCTTTGAATCACTCGTGTCTTAATATTCATACCATGATTAGATTACATGATCAAGATTATGCTAGGTAGCATTCCACATCAAAAATTATCTTTTTTATCATGACCTACTCAAGGACGAGCAGGAATTAAGCTTGGGGATGCCGATACGTCTCCGTCGTATCTATAATTTTTGATTTTTCAATGCCAATATTATACAACTTTTACATACTTTTGGCAACAATTTATATGATTTTCTTGGACTAACATACTGATCCAGTGCTCAGTGCCAGTTCATGTTTGTTGCATGTTTTTGTTTCGCCGAAATTCCATATCAAACGAAGTCCAAATGCGATAAAAACTTACGGGGATTTTTTTTGGAATACATGTGAATTTTGAGAAGTGGAATTAATGCAGGGTGATGCCCGAAGGGCCCACAAGCCCTAGGGCGCCCCCTACCCACGGCGCGCCTAGGAGGCTTATGGCCACCCTATAGGTCGGTTGGATGTGTCCTTCAGCTGCAAGGAAGCTAATATCTGGATACAAAGCGTGTTCAAATTTCAGCCCAATCGAAGTTATGGATCTCCGGAAATTTAAGAAACGGTGAAAGGCCAGAAACAGGGTTGCGAAACAGAAGAGAAACAGAGAGACGGATCCAATCTAGGAGGGGATCTCGCCCCTCCGCCGCCATGGAGGCCATGGACCAGAGGGGAAACCCTCCTCCCATCTAGGGGGAGGTCAAGAAAGAAGAAGAAGGAGGGGGCTCTCTCCTCCTCTCTTCCGGTGGCGCCGGAACGCCGCCGGGGCAATCATCGTGTGACTGCGATCTACACCAACACATCCGTCATCTTCACCAACATCTTCATCACCTCCCATCATCTATATTCAGCGGTCCACTCTCCCGCAACCCACTGTACCCTCTACTTGTACATGGTGTTTTATGCTTTATATTATTATCCAATGATGTGTTTCCATCCTATGATGTTTGAGTAGATTTTTGTTGTCCTATCGGTGATTGGTGAATTGCTATGATTGGTTTAATTTGCTTGTGGTTATGTTGTTGTCCTTTGGCGCCCAACATATGAGCGTGTGTGTGCATCACACCATAGGGTAGTTGTATGTTGATAGTACTATGTATTGGAGGTCAAGGGTGACAGGAGCTTTAACCTAGCATAGAAATTGATGCATACAGGATTAAAGGGGGGGTCAATATATCTTAAGGCTGTGGTTGGTTTTTTACCTTAATAAATGATAGTAGTTGCGGATGCTTGCTAGAGTTCCAATCATAAGTGCATATAAGTTCAAGTAAGGGGTAATGTAGTCAATTGCTTAGGGACAATTTCGCATCTCCTACCACCATTTTTCACACTCGTTATACTAATTTAATTGTAATTTTATCTAAACAGCCCCTAATATTTATTTACATGATCTTTAATATCTTGCAAACCTATCCCACAACACCTACAAAGTACTTCTAGTTTTATACTTGTTCTAGGTGAAGCAAATATTAAGCATGCGTAGAGTTGTATCGGTGGTCGATAAAACTTGATGGAATATTTGTTCTATCTTTAGCTCCTCGTTGGGTTTGACACTCTTACTTATCGAAAAGGGCTACAACTGATCCCCTACACTTGTGGGTTATCACATACACAACGAATCATTCATTTCTGCTTCTTCTCGCAGCAGTGTCTCAACAATGTACGTGTGCGTCTCCACTAAGAGCATCTACAACTGAACATAGCAAATATGACCCCTCAAACGCCCGCGGACGCGCCCGAGCGCGTCCACGGACAGTGACCGGTCGCCCCTCAAAAAACACATTTCACATCTGGATACCTCAAATTAGAAAGCTCAAATACATATTATTACATGCAACGTGAAACATAATCTACGCGGAGCTTGTCCGGTTCCGCTCTCCGCTTGCCCGGCTCCGCCCTGGCCATGTCCAGCGGTCGTCTGCGCTCCTCAGAGTGTTGGGCCGGTCGCCGGCAAGGTAGTGTAGGGCATGGGACACGAGCTGGCTCACAGGACTCAAGGCTCCGCCGTCTCCCATGCCCTACTCTTCCTCATTGGAGACCAGAACCCGAACGATGTCGATGGACGTCAGATCGATGATGGGTCCATCCGGGGACGAGCTGCCGATGTCCACCACGATGCGGCTGTGGCGCCTGGAATGATGCGCCATACGGGGCACCAGAGAATGCGACTCCGCCTCGCCGACGTCCACTGTCGCGAGGGCCACTGCAGCCTCCCGCACCCGGTGCCTTGCACGGCATGCATGTCGTGCCATGGCCTCGTGGGGCGATGGTGCGTCCCCAATATCGGCGCGCCACTGGAGAGGTTGCGCGTCCCCTAGCGTGTTAGGACGCCAGACGGACCGCACGGCCTCCGGCGAGGCAACTACGGCCAGCCTTGCACCGGATCCATGCCCCATTTGGGCAGACGCAATGGATTCCAGACGGATGGAGTCCGAGCGCAACCATCCACAGGCCTCCTCGCGGGCGCGGTGAAGCGCAAGCCAGACGGCCATCTCCTCCTCGGGGCCGCGCGGGATGAGGTGGGGCTCGACGGGTCTGGAGGTGAAGGACTCGGATCCGCTGCCCGCCATGCCGGAGCTGACCGAAAGGAGGCGGAGACGAGTTTGGATGACGTATGGGGAGTGGGGAGAGGGGAGTGAAGTGGAGCCACTTTTGGTCCGGCGAGCGGATGGGGAGGATTTTATGTGAGATCGAATGGGCCAGCGTGGGTCGGGATTGACGTGACAGGTGTACCCGAGCTCCCCTATATCCGCCCCATATTTGGGCTGGATATGGGGGGTGTCGGTCAGTTCGGGCATTTGAGGAACCCATCTGGATCCAAATTTCGTGACCGGGCAGCGACCGGGAAGCCTACCCGGGCATTTGAGACAGGTTTGAGGGGTCCGTTTGTAGATGCTCTAATTTACTCGAGAAAACTTGGACGATGCCATAGAATTTATCTCGCCTTCCGCGCCCTTCCAACATGATTTGTCATTAGTCACGAGCGACGTAGCTACGGCTAATACGGGCAGGACCAGCCGACAGCCAGGGACGGATTCAAGGGGGGGCGAGACTCCCCTGACGATCTGGTTTTCCCTTAATAGCGATTAGATTTTCGCTAATCACATGTATCCCGTGACTTGTTTTGCCCCCCCCCCCCTTCCCGATGCCCAGCCCAAAGGTACATTAGGTTTTCTCTAGATTGTATGTAGGTTAGGCCCAAAACTCAGAGAACGAGATAAGAAAGCCCAGCGTGGAAGACAAAGAGGCCAGACCAGGGACGCACACCTAGGTCAGGTTATCGCTACCTTTCGTGGCTGGTGCTTGTTGCGATCGGCCGCTCACACCGGGTCGCGTAGCACCTGCTGCTGCTACAAGGGCGTTCAGGGCAGTTCGATCCAGCGCCGTGCAGCTTCCAATCCGATCAGAAAGGCTGAAGGAGGAAAGGACAATCCACAGCTTGCGCGGCGGACGTATAGCCAGCATGAGACGGAACAAGTTAAGGAAAATGGTTAGGTTATCCTCTTATCTCATTCTCAATCTTTCATTACCTATTCTTGACTTGTGTTTCAAAATCAGATTGATTTATGCTTTTAGAACTAGAAATTTTAAACGGTAGAAACTACAAATAAATTAGGAAATATACGTGACTAGAGATATTCCATTGTTTACCCCTTGTGTAGTTGAAAGAGTTATAGTTCAGTAGCATGTGAGTTGTTTTTTGCGTTTTCTTTATTCAATTTTTTTATCAAAACTGAGTTGTTCAGAGGCGACATCGCTTTTTCTTGCGTGATGAAGATTTAGTTCATCATCTTAGAGTAGACTACTATATTTATATGATTTTTGTCTGGCCAATCTTTACACTAGAGGCAAAATCTAGCCCCTGTATGATAGAATCCTGGCTCCGTCCCTGCCAACAGCTAACTTTTAGTGTGAACTCTTATACTGCTGGTAGCTGCACGAAGTAGACCTCTGTTCCCTGCCTGCCTGCCTGCCTCTGTTTCGGGAGAAGAAATTGGCGTGACCGTCGATCGATCAGAACAGTACCACGACCATTTCCAAACAGTAGAATGGTGGAAGAGGTTCCTAGGCGACGACCTGCAAACCATAGGGGTTGAATTCGGAGGACTATATGATAGGCACGAGCACGACTCCATCCACGTCACATAAGGTTTTCTTAATGGGGACTAGACCGCTTCTCGTCCATCGACCAGCAACCATCCATCCATGGTTGAAAATGCAACGAGTTTTAGGCAGCCGGACGATCGAAACGCACGCATGCATCAACGTGACCGATGTCTTTGAAAGATTCAAGCGGAGTGAGTAGCAGAGTAGTTACCGGGTGAAGCAATTAATTAGTGGTTAATTAGTACTAGTAGTAGTAGTACCCCTGTAAATAGTGTTAACACTAGTGCCGGGTCAACGAACATTATTGACAGAATTGATGCTAGCTTGCCCATCAAGCTGAGCAGCCAGGTATGGTGAAGGTGAACGCTTCCTCCTTTTTGACCGCATAAATTATAACCCCCTTTCCGGACAATGAACTGACGGGAGGAGATCTCAACCATCACCGTCGGGACAACGACGTGCCTGCCGGTCAGGAGACAAGAGGGATCGTCGCACGGAATTTGTTCCGAGCAGCGAAAATCTTTACCGGCGTGTACCACTGCAAAATTCCCTTTTGCCTCGCTTGTGCACGCATGGCAGTTTTTTCGCTTTGGGGGCGGACGTGGTTGCCTGCGTTGGCGCTCACATTCTTCAGCGAATGCGGCGGCCGGCATCCACGCCGCGCCAGGGAATGAGCATCGAGAGGATCGGAGCAGACACACGTACGTACTTACATATCAGGGTCACATCACGATTTTCCCCTGAAGATGCATGCATTGAACCTGTCGTGACCATGGTACCATCGTGGAAATTCAGGAAGCTCCACGTAGTACAGCACTACGTAACAGTGTGGGTGTCCCGGCCCTATAGGATACTCCCTCCGTCCGGTGAAAAGTGTGCATCTAAAGATTTTAGGACAAATTATGGAGTCAAGTAAAAAATGCATTGGAAAGGTGCAAGCCATCATCTCTCTCCTATTTAATTACCCAACCCCCAATGAGCTAAGTGCATGTAAAAATTAAGAAGACCATGTGTAGATTGTTATTGGTCTTCATTACCGTGTGATGAAAGAAAAGTACTTTAATGTGCATTGGAAAGTTAGAAGTACACTCTTTTGTGGACAAATTTTGAAGCTAAACGTACACTTTTCATCGGACGGAGGGAGTAGGTCTAATCATGGCTTGCTTGGTCAGTTTGAATGGCTCCAACACGAGACGAGACGGCTTTTTCGTGAGAGCCCCGGCACCTATAATTAGTACCCCACTAGAAATAGGCGACGTCGATCCATCAATTTGTCCTGATTATATGCAGTCAAAATAGTCAGACCGCCGACGGGAGAATCTCCGCCATGGAGGTGCGGAGGATCTCGGTCTTCCGCCGACGAAAGGGACCCGTTCTCGTTTTTATTAGATTCAACATTTTGGTTGGGAATGTGTGGCAGTGGCGATGTCCTTTAGTAGAAATAAAGAGATATGACATGGGAGTAGATATTGATATAATACTATTAGCCCCACATAATTAACATGACCTATTATTTTTGAAATGGAGGCAGAGATTGCCGCATTTATTAATTAAGTAGAAAAAAATTCCCGATTAATTAACCGAGTAAAAATCAGAACAATAAGGGCCAAGCCCACTCCCGAAGATTGACACACACATGTCAAAACCCATCCTCATCGACAATAAGTCGACCTGCAGCCAAACAACGTAGCTCCGACTATGACGGAGAACTCAGAAGAACAAAACCACGCGAAAATTGGCGCCACGAAAGATTGCCGAACGAGGCACTTGCAGCCAATCATCGTGTATCACACGGCCCCGTCGCCGCATCTTCGACACCATAGCAACAAACAAACCGAGGCAATACCGCGGACACGCCGGAGAAGAGCCGGCTCCCGCAACCATTGTCGCGTCACCGACATTGCTCCCACCATCATCGTTGTCACAGAAGCCTGGTCGCCACAATGATCCTCTCGGGGCCGCCGCCCCGACATCCACCGCTCCGTCCCGCCCAGCGCACTCCACCGGCACCGCCTTCCGAGGCCGTCGCCCCGACATACCACCGTTCCCCTCGAGCAGCAACGCCGCACAACCCAGTTGCCCGCAGCCCACGCTGCTCAGGACAACCGCTCGCAGACCACGAACGTCGCATCACATCCGGAGCCGCCGCCCCGACATAAAGTCAGATCGCCCCCTCGAGGGCGCATCGACCAAGCCGACACCCTCACCGCCCAAGTGGGACAAGTATACCACCCAACCAATGTCGAGATTATGTATGTACACCTAAGCGCATGCATGCATGCTTCTTCCGTTGGTCTACAAGAACGTGTCGCACTTGAACAAATCCACCTCCCACCCACCGTGTGTGTATGCAACATAGATACACTACACATACGTTGCACCTCCACGCAGACCTTAAGATGATGTCGCCGGTTTCACAAGCACACCAGAAATAGCCTTTTCGAATAAACAAAAAAGGCAATGTGAATATATAGATTCTGATGTGCCTCTCCTTTCACCTCTTTAACTATCAGTCCAACTAAATAATGGTGGCGATCAACTACTCGCCATTATAATTCGTCTCCTCACGCAAGCAAAACAAACGTCCACCCCTTATAATTACCCGTGTTATTGTCGTCTTCAATCCACACACACGAAACTGACCTTGTCCTTGCTTCCCAGGTACTACAGGTCGCCTACAAATTTAAGCTGCCTATAAAGGCTTGGTCCTTCTTAAGTTCCTAGCCAGCTTCATTGGCTTCTTCTCCATCACAACAAAGCTTCCTCCGCAATCCAAAGTAGCAGGATTGCAACCTGCTACCTACGTACGATACGAGAGCCCAGCGGCATGGAGCGACAGGATCTGGGTGCATGGCTTGGCCTAGCAACAGGCGGCGGCGCCGCCGTGTGGCGCACCCACCACGGCGAGCGGCGGCCTGACCCGGTTCGGCTCGACGAGCTGTTCCCGCAGCACGGCAAGGAAGAGCGTGATCAAGACGAACAAAAGACGGGAGGGAAAGGTGCAAGGAGGAAGATGAAGGTCGCCGATGACGACGGCCGATCGTCGTCGTCCAACGGTCCGTGGCCGAGCGATGGCGGTGGCAGTGACGGTGCCGGCGGCGGTGGCAGGAGGAAGAAGCTCCGGCTCACCAAGGAGCAGTGCGCCCTGCTGGAAGGCAGCTTCCGTGCCCACAACATACTTTCTCATGTACGCAATTCCAAAACTGCTTCCAAGTCTTATATAGTATGCTTGAACTTCTGTTTTGCATCTAGCTACAGGCCTACAGCTATACCGATAAGATTGTTCTTGACGTCCGTGTGGCATGCAGGCTAAGAAGCAGGAGCTGGCAAGGCAGCTGAATCTGAGCTCGAGGCAGGTGGAAGTGTGGTTCCAAAATAGAAGAGCCAGGTACCTACTACGCTCCTAGCTCTGCCAAGCAGTCAATCTGTTGATCCATCATCAGTAATTTTTACAAGTGTGTGATGTTGTCCTGAAATTCTTTGTGCATGCAAAACAGGACAAAGCTGAAGCAGACGGAGGTGGACTGCGAGTTCCTGAGGCGGTGGTGCGAGAGCCTGACCCACGAGAACCAGCGGCTGAAGCACGAGCTCCTGGAGCTGCGGCGGTCGGCGGCGGCGCCGGTGGCAGCCAGTTCGAAGCTCTTTGCGCAGCTCCCCAGGGCAGCGGCGATGGTGAACTTATGCCCGTCCTGCGAGAAGGTCGCCGTGAATAATTAGCTTGCCTCCTCACATATAGTTTTGGAGGGTTCAGTTGATTCGTGTAGACTAATTGAGTGCTCTGATAACTTTTAGTCCTCAACGATCTTGAATATATGGGCATGAGGATACCATGGCGTTGCATGCAGCCTCAGTCATCCTATTTGTTTGTTTGTTTGTTCTTACGAAATAACTGTTCATGGATGGGATACAAAACTGAAAGATAATGAGCGATCCCTTACTCCCTCGATGAGGAGCGGGTCGTGTATATATTGAGATCGGGGCAAGCCTGCCTTGGCATACAAGGAAAGAGTTACAAGAGTTGGAGAAGGATACGAGAGGGAGAAGGAAAGTCCGGTTGAGATTATACACGTTTTCTCTAACACCCTCCCTTAATCTCAACTATCCTAAATTAAGATTATTCTTGAACTCTTCAAATGGTCTTGCTGAAAGTGCCTTTGTGAAGCCATCTGCTACTTGGTCCTTGGAGGGAATAAATCGTATCTCAAGTTTCTTTGCTGCAACTCTTTCTCGCACAAAGTGGAAGTCAATCTCTATGTGTTTTGTCCTTGCATGAAACACTGGATTTGCAGACAAATACGTTGCTCCCAAATTGTCACACCATAAGCACGAGATACGATTTTTCTTCACCCCCAACTCATCTAGAAGTGACTCAACCCAAATAATTTCAGCAGTTGCATTTGCCAAGGACTTGTATTCTGCTTCCGTGCTTGAACGTGACACAGTGGCTTGCTTTCTAGCACTCCAGGAAATAAGATTAGATCCAAAGGATACTGCAAAACCTCCAGTTGATCTTCTATCATCACTGCAGCCTGCCCAGTCAGCATCAGAGAATGCACTAATAAGAGAGGAATTAGACCGTTTGAAATGAAGTCCTATTTCCATAGTATGCTTCACATATCTCACAATTCTCTTAACAGCTGCCCAATGTGCAGATGTAGGTGCATGTAGGTATTGGCAGACCTTATTAACAGCAAACGAAATGTCTGGACGTGTGAGAGTTAAATATTGCAATGCTCCCACAGTACTCCTATACCTTGTGCTCTCCTCCTCTTGAAGTGGCTCACCTTCATATGCAGAAAGCTTTTCTGAGGAAGATAAAGGTGTGGGCACTGGCTTACAATTCTTCATTCCCATGCGAGACAGAAGCTCGTTTACATATTTTTCCTGATTTAACACAATGCCTTCTTGAGTTTTCTTGACTTCAATGCCTAGGAAAAAGTGCAAGTCACCTAGATCCTTCAAGGCAAACTCTGAGCTCAAATCATGTAACAAAGCATTAGTAGCATTTTGTGAAGAACTTGCAACTATGATATCATCCACATATATGAGCACAAAGATGACTACTCCTGCCTTGTTATAAATAAACAAGGACGTATCAGCCTTGGAAGCAATAAAGCCAAGATATTTCAATTGTAAGCTCAGTCTGGAATACCATGCTCTGGGTGCTTGCTTTAAACCATAGAGTGCCTTATCAAGCTTGCAAACATAATGTGGTAATTTCTTACTCTCATACCCAGGTGGCTGTCTCATAAACACTTCCTCTTCTAGAACACCATGCAGAAACGCGTTCTGTACATCTAGCTGCCTTAGGCTCCATCCTCTGGACACAGCAATAGCCAACACAAGTCTGATAGTTGCAGCTTTCACAACAGGACTAAATGTGTCCTCATAGTCAATGCCATAACGTTGCTTAAAGCCTTTTGCAACTAGACGTGCCTTATACCTGTCAATGGAGCCATCTGCCCTTTTTTTAATTCTATACACCCATTTACAGTCAATGATATTTTTACCTCTCTGGTTTGGTATAAGATGCCAGGTTTTGTTCCTCATGAGTGCAGAATATTCCTCATCCATCGCCTTTTTCCACTTAGGATCATCAAGTGCACTATTCAATGTTGTTGGTTCTCCTGAAATACACAACATCCCATATGGTATAGTTCCATCTTTTCTTATTTTAGGGTTCCGTATACCTTTCTGTAGCCGAGTCATAACTCGTGAAGAAATTTCTGGCTGAACCACTGGAATGCTTGCCACAGAGGATCCGGGCGAATCTGCACACGCTGACACAGCAGGCGAATCTGTCGCCATATGCGCAGGAGATCCTGCGGCCATCGGTGTGGCCGCTGCGCCTGCAGACACACGGGTGTCACCCGTTCGACCTGGCGCACGAGATCCGCTGCCCGACCGCACCTGGGCGCGCGCGCGTGACGAGGGGGATCCGGTCCCGCTGCTGGTCCCGCCTGTAGGCGACGTGGCCGCGTGGGAGTGGCCCTCCCTGGAATCTGGAGTGGAGCCGGCTGGAGCGCGATCCGATGACGATCTGCCCGCGTGATCCGAGGCCTGCGCGCGCACAGGAGTGCCAGGCGCCGCCGGATCTCCTTCGTTATCCGTGCCGGGTTCGTCCTCTTCCTCAGCATGCAATATTGGATCAAATTGAGGCATATCTTCGAAATTTTGATCATTTTGAGCACCGTTTTCTCCAGAAATCTGCACAGGCATAAGAGAAGAACCAGTACCAGCAAAAACATCATCACATTGATTAGTACAATTGTTGTCGCCCCCATGATCAAAAGACCGAAGATGTGGAGGAAGAAGGAGGATTTCTTTACGGAGAAGTGCACCGGCATTTGGATGAAGAGATGCAAAGGGAAACACAGACTCATCAAAGACAACATCTCTGGATATGTAGACCCGACCAGTGGGAACATCAAGGCATTTGACCCCTTTATGCATGGGGCTATAACCTAATAAGACACATTTTTTCGAGCGGAAAGCGAGTTTACGTGTGTTGTAGGGTCGAAGATTGGGCCAACATGCACAACCAAAGATGCGAAGAGATGTGTAGTTAGGTGTGACACCTAGGAGTCGTGTAATGGGTGTTTCAAATTTGATGACTTTGCTTGGAAGCAAGTTGATAAGATATGTGGCAGTTAAAAAGGCTTCATCCCAAAATTTGAGTGGCATGGACGCATTTGCTAATAATGCAAGTCCCATATCAACTATGTGACGGTGCTTTCTTTCGGCAGACCCGTTTTGTTGGTGAGCATGAGGACAAGAGACATGATGGGATATGCCAAGTTTTTGAAAGAAAGAGTTCAATTTTTCATACTCACCACCCCAGTCACTTTGCATAGCAATGATCTTGGAGTTCAGTTTGCGTTCAACAAGATTTTGGAAATTAATAAAAACTTGGAATACATCAGATCTTTTCTTCAGTAAATAAATCCAAGTAAATTTACTATAGTCATCAATAAAGCTTACATAATAGGAAAATCTACCAACTGAAGTAGGAGCTGGCCCCCATACATCTGAAAAGATAAGTTGTAGTGGGGCGGTAGACACACTAGTAGAAATAGGGTAAGGTAATTGATGACTTTTTGCTTGTTGACACGGATCACAAACTGACTCAACACTAGGCTCATAAGCGAGTTTATTTTTGCTAAGAACATATTTAACTATGACTGAAGATGGATGACCCAAGCGACTATGCCACCTTGAGGATGAAAGCTTGGTGACAATATTTGCTTGTTTATTGGACCATGAAGATGATGATGATGATATGAGTGGGTAGAGGCCTCCCACGCACCGTCCTCTAAGAATGATTCTCCTTGTTCTCAAGTCCTTAACCAAGAAAAAATAAGGATAGAACTCTATAAGAACATTGTTATCAAGAGTGAATTGATGAACGGAAATAAGATTTTTTGATGTTTGAGGAACATGCAAGACATTTGTCAGATGTAGATTTTTCATAGGGTTTTCAACAATTGAACTACCAATGTGTGTGATATCCATACCAGAACCGCTTGCCGTGCGAATTTGGTCGCCTCCATTATACTTCTCCCGCATCGTCAACTTGTCAAGTTCACCTGTGATGTGGTTTGTTGCTGCACTGTCGGCATACCAATTTGTGTCCACGCCATATGAGGCGGCATGTACCTCCTTTTCTTCTGGCTCGTTCTCCTCATAGCGCCACCAGCAGACCCGTGCACCTCCTGGATGATGCTTGAAGCATATTTGGCACTCAGGATAATCATGCTGCTGCTCACGCACCTGGTGCTGCTGTTGCTGCTGTCGAGGACGCCCTCTGAAGCCGTTGCCACCGTTGGAGGAAGAGGGTTGGCGGTCACCGCGGTCACCACGGCCACGCCCTCGTCCTCCTCGCCCACGGGATCTGCCGCGGGACTGTCCGCGGCCTCTGTAGACCGCGTTGGCAGATGAGTGAAATCCGCCTGAAGAAGAATCACCTAGCATCTCCATCCTTTGATCAAAGGCAGAGATTTGGGCAAAGAGATCATCGGCGGTGATGGTGTTCTTGACAGCGCCGATCGCCGCCACCACGGAGTCGTAGTCGCGGTCCAGCCCGGCCAAGATGTAGTCCACCATCTCCGGATCAGAGACGGGACGACCGGCAGCAGCTAGTTCATCCCCGAGGCTTTTCATCTTCGCCATGTACGCCGAGCTTGACATGCTGCCCTTCTTGGTGTTGGTGATGGCGATCCTCAGATTTGTAATCCGGGATTGTGACTGTGAGGCGAAGAGGTTTGTCACCGTCGTCCAGAGCTCGAAGGTGGAGTCCTTCCCGACAACCTGCGCAAGAATTTCTGGCGACATGGAATTGAGGAGATAGGACAGGACCTGCTGGTCTTTGGCGATCCAGGGCCCGTACAGCGGATTCGGCTCTAGGGCCGTGGTCTTGTCAGCCTTTGTGACCTCCACCATCCTGGGCGGAGCAGCATCTGTGTTGTCGAGGAGTCCGGTCACCTGCGCTCCTCGCAGGGCTGGTAGCACATGAGTCTTCCAGAGGATAAAGTTTCCTCGTGCGAGCTTCTCCGATGGCGGCGAACCGAGGTTGAGGGCGACGCCGGCAGAGGAAGCCATGGAGACGATATGATGCGGTTTCTGGGTTTTGATTTGTGGGGTATGTGATTTTCTAGGGTTTTGGTTTGTGGCTAGATGTATGAGAAGAGGCGGCTCTGATGACCATGAAAGATAATGAGCGATCCCTTACTCCCTCGATGAGGAGCGGGTCGTGTATATATTGAGATCGGGGCAAGCCTGCCTTGGCATACAAGGAAAGAGTTACAAGAGTTGGAGAAGGATACGAGAGGGAGAAGGAAAGTCCGGTTGAGATTATACACGTTTTCTCTAACAAAAACTACAAAAGGAAATGAAATTTGTTGGATTGATGTTCTGCTTTCTTCTATTCTCTTTTCCTCTTTCATGCATCTTGTTTAAAGTGTTTCTGGTTAAGAATCTTACGGTGCATGCATGTACCGAGTATTAAACAAGAGAATAATAAATAGAAAAGGATTTGCATTGTTCCTAGATTATGAGTGCATGGTACCCCTTTTTTTCATGCTTTTTAGGTTACATCAGCACTTGCTAAGAAAACACAATTAGAAGTTTTTCATGGAATCGCCTGGAGAAGATTCCGTACGAATCGAGGGGGGGG